>CM062295.1:129916436-130340277 GCA_031216915.1 Pictodentalium vernedei
TACACTACTGGTTGATTTGTATTGCACTACTGGTTGATTTTTATGACACTACTGGTTAATATTACACTACTGGTTAATATTACACTACTGGTTGATTATTACACTACTGGTTGTTACAGCATCTGCAGAACTAATTAATTTTCTAATCAGCGATGGGACGCTTTGAAAGACTGCTTTGTATGGAAATTTATTCCCCACCAAATCAGGTGATTGAGACAAAATTAACATATAAGACCATATCTTCGGGCGAATATGGGTGTTTATAGATAAACTGCAAAAGATGTTTATGTGATACTTTTGAAGAGGGAATGCCACAGTAGTGAAGTGGAAAAAAAAATCCACATCCCATGTTAACCCTTTATCCAACGAATCGCACGCATCCGCCCGCGTAATATGCAAATTCAGCAACTGAAAAAATATTATTTTTCGAAAAATTTCAACAAAACCATATCATGTGACCCCTCTTTGGAACGAGCTCGTCGAGCTCGTTCCAAAGAGGGGTCACATGATATGGTTTGGTTGAAATTGTTTGAAAAAATTTAAAAAATTGATATTTAAAATAATAAATTTTGATATCGTCTGTGTTGGGTAAAGGGTTAACGAGTGAACACTTTCTTATCAGGGACTGAATTGATTTTTATAGCAGTTATTGATTTCTGTCCGGAATCTCTTCTCCACCACCGTACAGTACCACAGTGTATTAGAGCCTCTGTGATATAATAAATTGTTCAACTGTTATAACAGTTTAACTAAACTAAATAAAATGATCTCATCTTCTGAACCCATTATTTCTTTTTCAAACTATTAAACTGATGTGACTTTTGCAAGAAATGTCCCAAGTCCGTGCATGAGGATTGTTTTTATTTTATTTTGGCAAATATAAAAGACAAAAGCCGGATAAGGCTTTGATGTCAAGAAAGCTAGTGTGTGGGAATGGCAGAAAGACAGCCTCTCCGGCTGTGCCATTTCCATCCAGTGTACACTTACATTGTTATTTGTTAACTAATACTGTTTTGTGTATGCTGCAAAATAAAGTTTCATTCATTTCATTCATTTCATTCATATATGACCGGGGTATTTTTCTACACGTGGACCGCGAGTGATTTCCACCAAGTGAGGCTCGAGTGGCTATAAGCCTATAAGCCTGTGACTAACGATGGTAGCCCTTCCAATAAATACAAATCACTACTCCCATGACGTCGCCACAGTATCGTCACCGGAAGAGTTGATGTCTATTTGCCGGAGAGTGCTGACCAATGGAGGGTCATTAGGTAATATACAGTACGTGAAGAGTGTATTATCAATAAATCACCCGCAGAGTGGAGATTCTACCCGAGCAATAATTGCAAATTTGTTGCAAAGCATAACCAGCACCAGCAAAGTTTCAGTCAATGGACCTCCGGGTTAAACCCGGTGGTCCATTGGCTGAAACATTGCTTGCGTTTTTTGTTGATAAGTACAAAATTTGAAAGTTATAGCTTGGGTAATAACTCCACTCCACGGGTGATTTAGTTACAATCCACTCTTCACGTACTGTACGTCGAATATGACAATGGGCCTAGGCTTCTTGATTGCTGGAGAAGTTATGTCTCTTGGACTAACCGTTCCAGTAACCACTAGCTCACTCCGGCAGATTGCAACTGTTCATTCACGAGACACCGTGCAGCGCTACTCTTCAAAGCAGTTGCTATCAACTGGAACGACCTTATGTGCATTGATTGTGAGGGGAGGGACAAAGCTTCACTAGGTTGTTAGGTCATTCTGGGCTTCTTCATTGAGAACAGTAATCAATGATTCAACAGTTTATATTATACACATAACCTACTACTATTTACATACTCACAACCAATGATTTCAATAATTTATCCCAAATAATAAAATACCAATAAAACCTTGTGATCAATCACTGCACCCGACAAAAAATCCCGAAAATGTTAACAACAGCCAAATCGTGTCCCAAACTCTATCCGAAGAGAAATAATGAAGCAGAAATTAATATACAACTATACGTCCTCTTATCCGTGCCTACCAAGTTATATAAAATTCCATTTAACCCTTTACCTAACATGAAAAGCAGACGACACTTGCAAACAAGATTCTTGAATAACTATTTTTTTTTCATTTTTTGTCTCAAAACCATAGGTTATGACCCCTCATTGGAACGAGCTCGACGAGCTCGTTCCAAAGAGGGGTCATAACCTATGTTTTTGAGACAAAAAATGAAAAAATAATGAAAATTAACTGGCGATGTTTGTGAATATCGCTGGCCGGTCTTTGCCGTTACGTTGGGTGAAGGGTTAATACTAAAATTGATTTCTTAAATTATAAATCATTCATTAACTAATATGTGCTAAGGGCCCTTACATTATGTGCACATATATCGCCACATGGAGTGTCCAACCTCTGGCTACTGAAGCCGGTGCCACTAAGCCGTAATAACAAAAACAAACTATCAAATCTAGTGTTATCACTTATATATATTGCGACATGTGGTGTCCAATCTCTGGCTACTGAATGTGTCACTAAACCGTAATGAACAAACAAACTAACTATCTAATCTAATACTGGGTCTTAACATAGACGATCGTCTCTCCTTTAAGTCCCATATTTCCCAACTATGCTCAAAGATAGCTTGTGCTAATTACCCCTTAAATAAGGTCAAGACACAATTACCCCACAGTTCAATGAAAATGCTTTATTACTCCCTAATTCACAGTCATCTCGTTTATGGTATACAGGCCTGGGGAAGTTCAAAAGCAGTTACGAAACTCTTTTTGATGCAAAAACGGTCCATCAGAATCATCAATAACAGCCGTCACAACTCCCATACGGACCCCCTCTTCCCGAAAGACAAAATATTAAAAGTAACAGACTTATTCAGAATACATGCACTACTTTTCCTGTTTGATTGGCAGAACGGGCGCCTTCCCCAGTCCCTTGATTCATTATTCTCCACTAATAACCAACGTCGTCAAACCAGAAACACAGCTGCCTTACTGCAGCTCAGAAGAAGAACCAAGTCTTTAGATCACCTACCAGAATTTTATTTTCCTAAACTTTGGAACGAGCTGGAACCAGGTCTGCGTAACATGCAAAACCGAACTACGTTTAAAAAAGCTATCGTTGCGAAAATATTCAGTACCTGCTCGAGCCATGTTGCGTGCAATAACCCATACTGTCCGGAGTGTAGCTCCTGACTGTCCCATTCATATACGCTTACATACACGGATATGTTTATGCATGCGTATGTATGTATATCCACATAAGTGTTTGTGGGTGTATTTGTTTGTATGTTCTATCTTCCTACATCAAGCGGTAGATGTCTGTTTCGGCCAGCTCGTCGCGAAACAACTCTTCTCTCTCCATGTCTCTCAGCTTCACTCCCTTCACAATTTTACCTTAGATTGGGAACCACAGATGTAATCAACTACAGGGTTTAGTGAACATGTTAGTTACATGGCCTCACTGGGAAACAAACAGTTGGAGAAGGGAGATGCTCTTTCTATCTGATCAACCTTCGATTCCCGCTGTGCAAAATAATTTTGCATTTGCTTATTTCAGACATTTTATGACTAATTACAGATTTCCTATCCTGACGTCAATCATAAGAAGCAGTCAATCATAAGAAGCAGTCTGAAACGGTGTTGTTACCTGGGGGTAGAGCTGTAGATTAACCGAAACCGAACCGAGGTTTTTAGTTTTTTTTAAAAACCGAAACCGAAACCGTCGACATCCCGTAATCTAAGGTTTTTCGTTTTTTATTAAATACTCTCTTGCTGCAGAAATTCACAGAATGTAGCCATCCCAGACTAGTGAGAGTACCCAGACACTGCCAATGGCAGTGTCTGGGTATTCTCACTACCCTGGGAAGGCTGCATTCTGTGAATTTCCGACATTTCAGTTTAGTTGTGTTTTTAGCTTTCCTCATGTTGCGTGTAGGTGTCAGACCTCGAAAAATGGCCAAGCACAATAAAAGTTCTGTATATTCAGGAAATTATTATATTGGCCTTCCTGATTCTTCATGTATCATAGCTTATTTGAGTTTCACTCAATTTCACTGCCATTCAGTTATGACTCCGGACATAAAAATGAGTTTTATTGAATTTTATTTGGCCTCATGAACAAACCGAAAACCGAACCGAACCGAGGTTCTACTCCACCTGAAAAACCAAAACCGAAACCGAACAAGAAATTTAAAAACCTACAGCTCTACCTGGGGGATATCAGGTAGACAGCCAATCTGGCTATGACATCCCCCGACAGTATGCATATCAGTTGTCCTCTTCTGTACAGAATTACTTAGTTATTAATTATTGCTTGTAACATACCTGCTGTATAGTCTGCTGATGTATCTGTTTATGCATACTGTCGAATAAATTATATATCTATATCTACTATCACTATATAATATTCTAAATACTCAGCATGAATCCTCCGGCTCCCTCACAGTCCATATGACTTGATTATGTTGCCCAAATAGCAGCATTGACTGAAATTACATAAATACACTACATTATCATGGTTTCATATTACAGAGCTGCCCTGTCCTATTTCTTCTCTGTCTTTTTCCGTGTAATGTGAAGCGACTAAAATAGGAATCTACATTCATTTTATGTTCGGTCGTGATAAACATCTATAAGCTTAACTCGATGCTCATTTTAAAAGACTAGTTAGGACTTGTGCCGACAATGGCATACAGCTGAATTAACAAGCTCCATCCAGGAAGAGTGTCTACGCAACTTCTGTCTGACAAGTCGTTCAACAAACACAGCTTTCTAGATTAGAGCGCACAGCTTAGCTGATTATCTCATTTCTCAATTAACTTGAATTAACCGCTATTATTAAAAAAACTAATTATTACGTGTTCGGATGTGATACCTAGCCTGGTCAAACATAGCTGAAGTCTTATCGCAGCATTTTCCCTAAAAGTGGGGCGGATTGCTATAAAAATAATTCAGTTTGTGATACAAGCATGAAATTTGGTATGGAAGTCACTTTGGGTATATAGAGTACTTTAGGATAGTTGGCCACGAAATATCTTATTATTTTCAAGATGGCCACCGGAAGTGAAAAAATCTGCACTATTGGTGATGTGAGTGCAGCATATATGAGTGAAACATATAGCATTAAAGCAATTTTTCTGCGGGTATATCATTCCTTTATGCAAAACAAAACTGAATATGAATTGAAATAATGAATTAGCAACGACAATTGTAGTTTAAAAGGCTGTGGAAATATATGGCAAGGGAAATAACTCTGTATGCTCAAATGTGCAGTTACCAGGGATTTGTTTCTTTTTTAAACGTACACGTATTTTCAAAATAAACCTCATAATCTGCAATATCAATGCCAATGTTTTGTATCTCATGCATTTAGAATCGATGCCCGTATATATCACAGGTGTATTTGTTGATACTAACTGCTTTCTTGGCAGTTACAGGAGCAAAGTGCAGTGCATGACAATCCTGTGCGGTAGAATTTGCAATTTCCAGTACATGTTGAACGCTTGCAGCAACTCTTCTGCAGTTCTTGACAGCACTCTGCTATAGCAGAGAGTTTTGTCCAGTGTGGCTCCCACAAATTGTTGTGTTTAAGCCAACCCCAGCTGATAGGATCTGGTAACTGTTGCACTGGAGAAGAAGCCTGGCCACAAACATGACCCGCTTGGAAAACTGCCCTTTTAACATGCTCATATAGGGATGCCCTAGTTGGTGGTATGCCATTGAACAAATCAAGGCGACATTCGTCTACTCTGCATGTTGTGCTTGAATGGTCGTACATGACAACAACAAAATGTTCCAAGATGTCCATATCTGCCTCTGTAACTTCATTCTGTGATGAACTGAGTCGACAGAAAACCTCTGTTGTAGCCTCATACATATTCCATGCCCGCTAAGCAGATTTCTTTCCTTTTCCCACAAAGGCAGACACTGTATCTCACCCTGTAAAAGCATGAAAGAAAGGTAAAGCACTTGACCGAGGTCCAATTTATTTGGTAATGTCGTGTACTGGGAGCCAGCGGAAGTGTTGTCCCTTCCCGAAAGCTAACCACATTGAATTAATCTGAAGCTCAGTAAACACGGAGATGGCTATAACAGCAACATCTGTGTCGGAAGTAACAACAGTCATGCTATTAAAACCTGTAACAACAGTCGCATGTTTGGCATGAACAAACATACGGGTGTCTGCCTCTTCATGGTTACAGGGTGACAGCATATCTGTGTTCAGTTCCTTATTACAGGCAACGTCATCCCCTTTAGTGACAACGATAAGGCTGTTTGTCTGAGCATTTACAATTCTATCTGCCAAAAATCCAAACAGTTCAGTTTTGTTTTCATCACACCTCAGGAAATTGCTCCACGACTTTGGTACGTTACTCTTACCGATCACTTTTCTTCGAAACCCAGCTCCCCTTTTCTGTCGAGTTCCTGCTTTGAGGCTACTTTCGAGGTATACATCAAAAACAACATCTACTCTTGTACATTTTTGTGCACATCTTACAATGTATGGTATAATAACCTCAGCAGCATAGTCATCAAATGTTTTAGCAGTTCCAGGTGGTTTTGCATTGACCATAGCCGCACCATCTATAATCATAACTTCAGACTGAGGCTCTTCTACTCGAGCAGCTATTCCTGTCTCTAAAATGTCCATCAGCTGTGATTTTACTCCAGAGTTGTGCATACCATTGTGTGATAATGATGGTGGGTACTGTTGGTTTTCATGTTGAAAAATGTTTTGAAGGTCACACTGTCGATTTTGGCACGATATAAAAAGTGGTGAAAAGTTGACAGTCATTTTTCAAACTCTATATTTTCAGATTCTCCACCGTAGTATGAGGCTTGATTTTTTTGCTGAAAAGGGAAAGCTTATTCTTTGCCAAGGGTTCATGAAAACTTTCTTGTCCATTAGTTGTCGATTTTTTCAGGAATTTATCATACTGTTTTCTGCCAACAGGTGAAAGCTGAGCCATCGACTCGTTTACCTTTTTATTCGCAACTTCTTTGACATCGAGGGAATAAAGGTCTTGTGAATATTCTTCAAATGGACTGCCATACTCAGATATTGTTGAAATTAGTCTACAGACTTTATCCTGAAAGTCCTTCTGAGCAGCAGGGGTATCGTCATGGTGTCTTCTGTTTCGTTTCAACTCTGATTTGCCAGCTGCATCTGCAAATTCATCGATAACCCTGCTTATTTCCGGCCCCGCTATCATCCATCGCCTCAGTGCTGCTGGGTCTTCTGTTAACCCAATAGCTCCACCGTCACCCTTAACTATGGCATTATTTTGCTCGTGAGCTTGATCGATTGTAATACCAGAGAACACTCGTTCAGTTTTGTGGACAGCAAAATGACCCTTGCAAAATTCTGTATATATATCAGGATGTAAAGTCTCAAGCCCGACCGAAGGTGAACTGGGAGCCACCGAGCATAATTTATATGGTCCAGGGCAAAGAAGTAGGGAATAAGTTCAGCTAGTGATTCTTTGTATAGTAGGAAATCACTTTCACGAAATGAGTGGACAAAACAAAGTATCAACAACTCTAGTGTTTGAATTGTGGACCAGGACTGAAACTGTGGGATCTTTTCTTGATCACCACACCATTGCATAAAAACTTTGAACTCCTCTGCTTTGTCGAGAAATGGACCTTCACTCTTATTAAAAGCAGTTTTCATGAGACTGAACAGAGCAGCAGCTGTAACCTGATGTGCGAGACTTGTTTTGAACACATTTGAAGCTGACAAAAAAGAGTCAGCCGTTCCGGAAATAGCAATATCTGCGCCTGTCAATGCGGCTGTCCTATTTGTTGCAAATTTCCTTCAAGTAGAGCCTGATATCAAGTCACCACGGCCAGACTATAAAGCCCTGACAAAACTTCATTGACAAAAACATTATGGCCACCCATCTATTTTTAGAAATGTCGGCCATCTTGAAAATGGCCTAATTTTCAGTGGCCAACTATCTCAGGTTTTTCTGCTATATCTAAAGAAAACATGGTGAAAATTTCATGCTTGTATCATCAAGTGAACTATTTTCGTAAAAAATCGCACTAATCCGCTCCACTATAAACTGTTATGACTGTTTCATATATTAAATTACAATGGCGCTAACACGGTGCTAGATTAGTTAAACTGTAATGCCAGTTTATTTAAACTTTTATAACAGTTTAATTATATTAGTTAAACTGTTTTAATAGTTTAAGAGTTTGAGACTCCATTGCGATCTTGCACATCAAACTTGTATGAAATTGGCCGTGTTCATCAAGGGGAATAACTCCATGTCGATAAAGTGAAATTTCCTTGGAATCTGCAAAACCGATGAGTTCACCATATGCTGTTTGCCTGAAGCGCGCTGATAAAATAATACCGCGCCACGAGTGAAATCATGCTAGTTTTTTTTTGGCATTTGTAATGATTTGGTCGGTCATCATTATTGAGTGCCTTGACAAGTTGATAACGTGGATATCAGCATGTGTTGATGATAGGAGTGTGTGGAAACATCAACAAACACACTTCATCAGAAACCGTGAAAAATACGAAAGGGATACAATTATAACTGAGAGATGATGGCGCTCTCACGGAGACGTGATGTGCTCGCTGCCTGTCACAAGAAAAGCGAGTACAGAAGAAACCAACTAGCTGACCACTTAAGTTTCTGACTGCTGGGCTTCCGCGGTTGACATGGCCTTGTTGCCTGTAGGGCTGGGCGGTTTTTCGATTTTCCTGTTCGGTTTCGCTTTTGTGGCAAACCGGAAAACCGAACCGCAGGACCGAGCGGTTTTATTGTGTTTGCGCTTGAACTGATCAAACTATTTTATTGAGATGAAACTGGGCTGACTATGGACTCTCGTGAGTTAGTCTTTCCGACAAAGGAGCGAATACGTCGTGTTCTCTTTGTCATCTTATTATCTCTTATTGACTCGTCCACGGGAGGAGTCCATAAGAAATAAATGTAACAATGAGAAGACGATATAGTTTTGATGAAAGTTATTAATTTGTTATCCTGATTTATCATATGACTCGTCCGTTTTGTTCACTTTAAAACATTTGATATTTTGCTTTCATATTAATCAGTGATAAATAAAGTCTTCCGTCGATTTCATTGGTCAATTTCAAAACTAGACAATTTGATTGGCTGAACAAAATACAACTGGGCCATATTTTCATAATTTGCATAATTGGAGTTGAAATATTTCATTGGTCAATTTCAAATATGGACAGTTTGATTGGCTGAACAAAATACAACTGGGTCACATTTGCATAATTCGAGTAGGGAAAATTTACGTTATCTGTCCTATTTAGGTTGGGTTATATTGCATTAACCCATTACCTATTTATTTATTGATTGATGTTTAAGGTCACATATTTATGCACAATGGCTAATCATGACCGTGACAGTTTTACGGGTGGAGGAAGCCGGAGTACCCGGAGAGAACCACCGAGCAACGACGAGCAGCTACCAGCTCCCCAACATCGTAACCCCGCGCTGCAGCACAGGCAGGGTTAGATTGGTTGAAGACATGCGTACCATCGACGTGCAGTACGCCTTAGTACACGGCGTCATCGTGCCCCCACGCGGGCAATGGAGATGAAGTGTCTTGCCCAAGGACACAACGCGGTTGCCGCAGGTGGGATTCGAACCGAGGGCCTCTCGGCTTGCAAAACCCTTTACCTAACATAACAACAAAAACCGGCCAGTGCTATATACGAAAAATGTTCATCTTTTGCTTCCAAAACATAGGTTATGACCCCTCAATGGAACGAGCGCATCGCGCTCGTTCCAATAAGAGGTCATAATCTATGTTTCGGAAGCAAAAAATGAAACTTTTTAGTTATATGATGATGTTTTTTCCAAGTGTCGTCTGCAACACACGTTAGGTAAAGGGTTAAAAAGTCATACTAAGTCGTTAATTTGTGCATATGTGTGTCATATGATAAATAGAATATGAAGTAAGAGTTGTTCTCATATAATATTTATGAAACTCGTCCGAATTTTCAGTTTGGGCTCGCCAGAGGCTCGCCCAAACGGAAAATTCTTAGACTCGTTTCATAAATATTACTGGCACGAGAAAAACACTCATTCCACATCCTATATTTATGTTTTTTTCTGACTGGATAGGCTTAGCAACTGATCCTCTGGAACCGTAAAGATTGATCGAAGGGAAGTTAGGCTGAATCTGATAAATTTTTGTAGTGATTGATGTCGTACAAAAACCTATTGTGGATTTTTTCCAAGTTGAGCCTGAAGTGTTATTTACTATCTGTTCTTAACACACAAAAACCGAACCGAAACGGAAGTTTTTGCCAGAAACCGAAAGATCAGAGCCATCCAGCTCTATTGGCAACATATAATAAAACAGAAATAGGTCCGTCCGATTTCGAATAAACTAACTAACAGAAGGACTTCGGGATCACCCTATCCTTCGGCTTCAGTCGAAATTGTTTCCTGTAGTCCTTGTCGATCATAATTGTATGAAACTTAGACTTACTCATTATACATTACACAAGACGAATAGCAGACAACACTTGCAAAAGAATTCTTGAATAACGAAATTTTCTCAAAGTTTGCATAAAAAACACAGCATACTACGCTCACCAGATCGTGCTCAGCGAGCACGTTCTGGTAAGGGGTTATATGTTTTTAGCCAAATACTGAAAACTACTGTGAATTTGCAATGGTGCGTGATGTTATGTTTCGTAAAGGACCAAAAATCAACTACTTTCTCAGATCTTTATACAATTAAATTTGCTTTGGTCCTGCGCAAACTCGTGAAATAAATAAGTCCACTCAAGACATGTAGATTCTAGCTATATAATCTACAACTTTCCCGAAAGCAAATTCTAATATTTCAGTGTGCTATCGTGGCTTTTGTCTGCTCTTCAGAAAGGTGTCTGTATAATTATGTCTCGTTCGTAGTGCTGCAGTCGTGACGTGCTTCGACGAAGTAGGACTGAACTGGACTCGAATATCGTCATCAGAAGGATAAATTATATATATACACCAAATGTTACAAGGCAAAACTCACTCAAGTTGAGCGTTGCCCGTGAGTAAATACCCCCGCACAATCAGAGAATGGCACGGGAACGTGGACGGGCGGGGATATTCTCCCTACTTTTTCAGAATCATATATTTTGACCCAACAACCAACACCTCTGAAGAAAGAAAAAATACCGATGGTCATCTTTTATTATTATTTTTACTATTTAACCCACTAAATGACACTGATAGCAAATGACAGTTTCCACCAGAATTCTTGAATAATTAAACCAAATTCATTTTTTTGTCTCCAAAACATAGTTTATGACCCCTCGCTGGTTCTAGTTAGGGCTCAAAAGCTATGTTTTTGTGGAACATGTTGCGCCTCCCACCCACTTTGATACACAACCAGTTATGCTCTCAATTACCATTTGATGTACCAGCTATTCTGAATGTGCATCTAATCGGGAGAACAGTGGCTTTGTGGTTACGGCATTGAACTTCAATGCGAAAGGTCCACGGTTCGATCCCTACCAAGGGCAGCAGTGTTGTGTCCTTGGTCAAGGCATTTAATCCCCACTGCCCACGTGGAGGCACGGTAGCGCTGTGTACAAAGGCATTCTGCACGTCGGTGGTGCATTCGTCTTCAACCAAAGCTACCCCTGCTTGGGCGGATTTAGTGCGTTGAAGACAGTTGCTTATATATTTGTCGAAATTGCCGTCATACTCAGGAGCCGACTCCCTTCAGAACCGCTTTCATTTTCAACCACTCTCAATTTCTTTGGAGTGCCGTAACAAATAAGCTGCGTCACCGGGACATTTAAATTGCGCGTCATGCCGACAATTGATAAGTTCGGAGTCTAATTGTGTTTTTTCAAGGCAACCCACTGTCAATCACTATGGTGCCCGCGATCGTGATCATATATTATAGAAATACCGACTTCTGTCTTCAGAGGGTGGCAACAATTGAAGATAGCTAAGTTCTTCCCGTTTCAGTTTATTATCAACTTAAGTACGTTTTATTTTATTAACACTTTATTAACACTTAACCCTTTACCTAACGAATCTCCCGCATCCGCCCGCTTAATATGCAAATTCAGCAGTTGAAAAAATATTATTTTTCAAAAAAATTCAATAAAACCATATCATGTGACCCCTCGTTGGAACGAGCTCGTTCCAACGAGGGGTCACACGATATGGGTTTGTTGAACGTTCTGAAAAATTTAAAAAAATGATATTTAAAATAATAAAATTTTGATTTCGTCTGCGTTGGGTAAAGGGTTAAGCTACCGAAAGCACTAGGGTCACCTATTTTATGATGATTAACTGTACGTTCTGGTATGCGCAGCTCAAACCTACCATGTGATTAATTGTTGAAAAGGGCTCAGAACTTCCTGGATGACCTCAAATAAAGATACCTCTAATTCTACTCCACACAGCTTTACGTATTCTGAATACGACGCACGAAGAGAAATCAGATAATTCAAGAGAACTGTTGATAAGCATTTTTAATTACCTAGTTTTATTTTAGGAGGGTTTATTTATACATTTAGGTTGTAGGTTTGTTTTGGGGATTACTATATGCTGAAGCAAGTAGGTTTAGGACATAGCTTCTTGAGACGTGCGAGACGCGCATGACGTGCAATTTTATCGTCTCGGTGACGCAGTCAAAACCTCTAAATAAGTCAGCGGAGCTTTTATGATGCTAAGTTGTCCGTTGTCCGGCGTCATTTTGTTTGTCCGGGCCATAATTTCTTAATCGCTGAATATTTTTTAATGAAACTTTATACTAACATGTAATATCAAACGACAGTGTGCCGCGAATTATAATATGGTTTGTGCCCTTCAAGGTCAAGGCCACAGGTCCCATGAAAAGGTGACACTTAGACAAACTTTGACATTTATTTGTCCGGGCCATAATTTCTTAACCGCTGAATACTTTTTAATGAAACTTTATACCAATATGTAATATCACAAGATAGTGTGTCGCGAATATTATTTTATGGTATGTGACCCTCAAGGTCAAGGTCACAGGCCCTATGATAAGGTGGCACTTAAAAAAAACTTTGACATTTGTTTGTGCGGGCCATAATTTCTTAACCACGGAATATTAGCTCCACCTGACAGAATGACAGTTGAGCATTTCTAATGCTAAGTTCTCCTTCACCCGTCCGTCTGTCCATCCGTCCATCGCCTGTCCATCCGTCGTCAAGATTTTGTTTGTCCGGTTCATATAATTTGATCTAATCGGCAGATCTTGTTCATACTTGGTACAATTATTGCTCGTGACTCAAAGGTGTGTCGCGACATAGACCCAAGGTCATATCGCCAAGGTCAAGATCACAGACAGCAAAACTTGGGTATTGCTATACATCCCTTGTCTGGGCCATATAACTTGGTGTGATTGGCAGGTCTTATTCATAGTTGGTACAATTATTACTCATGACTCAAAGGTGTATCGCGATACCATCAAGGTCAAGGTCACAGACAACAAGACTTTGATATTTTTATGCAGCCCTTGTCTGGTCTGTATAATTCAATCTGTGTGACAGATCTTGTTCATACGTCACACCATTGTTACCATAACCTAACCTTGTGTCATGACTTAACCCATTGTCATATCATGAAGGTTAAGGTCACAAGCAGTAACACTTGGATTCTTATCTTGTATTCAGCTTCCCCTAGAAAGTGACACTCGGTGGAGCTATCTAGGCGTAGCTACCTCTTATCTTTTTAATGGGGGAAAATGGGGAAACAACTTTGTGTGTGCATTGTGTTAACTGTAATTTGCGAAATGGATGGTCGCTCAGTTGACAAAGTTTCTACAGCATCCATATCTATACGGTTGATGCCATAGTTCTATTTTACAATCCCCTGCATACATGCACAAAAAACGGTCAACACTTTTCACCAAACTTCCGAAATTTTAAACACCTGGTGGGGTTTCTGCCTGGCATACTCAGAAGGCAATAGAAGCACGTATTTGAGGTACAATAAAGTCAGATTTGATGGTGCAAAATACTCATTTATCCCAAACAGCACACGTTGAACCCTATATCCAACGTAACGGAAAAACAGCCAGCGCGATTCACAAACATCACCATTTAAGTTTCATTATTTTTTCATTTTTTGTCTCAAAAACATAATTTATGACCCCTCACTGGAACGAGCTCACCCAGCTCGTTCCATTGAGGGGCCATAAGCATATTAATTAATTCAACAACACGTTCAACAGAAAGGGGTCACGTCATGTCGGATAGTTGTGCGGATGGAGGAGGCTGGAGACTGTTAAGCCGAATAGCGGCAAGAAACCGTCGGACTCTCCAACCTACTACCCCCCCCCCCCCGCCAAAAAAAAAAAAAAATAGTGTTACCATCGTTTGAAGGCATGTGTACCATCGACGTGCAGTACGCCTTAGCACAATGATCCACCATGCTCCCACTTTGGCACATGGCATTAAGTGTCTTGCCCAAGGGCACAACGCAGATGACGTGACTCAGCTAAACAGCGTCGTGTCGAAAAAAAACCCCAATAGACAAAAACGGAAATACCCTATCTACGTGAGACTTTTTTTTTGCATACGCGTCACATGATCACGTTTTATGTATAATTACCTGGGCCGATTTCAAACATGAACTTTTGTAGTTTATCAGTTAGAGTGCTCTCCCCTACTATTCCATGCACATTTTCATAAACTCCATTTTGAGTCCCCGATCAACCTGTATGTTTTCCTCTCAAATTATAGGCAAATCCTCGAAGAATGCCGTAAACGGTTCCCTTTGAATTTACCAGTAATATCACGATGTTACTTTATCAGGCTTCTGTTTCATAAAGTTTGATAAACGTTGTGTCTCATGATCCATCCGCGTCCATTTTGTGAAAATTGATATCACAGTGTAGTTTTCTGTTGCTTTTTTGCACATGACCACAATGTTATGCAACCAAAATATTCCCGAAATTTTGTATAGAACAATTCAAAGATTGAAAAAGGGTAAGCCATTTTTCAACTGTTCATATGCGACTCGCGCCAGAGCTACAACTGTATGCACGCTGTACGGTAGTATCCGAGATAACACAGGCATCCACTGCCTCCGTTTACCGCGGACAATACTGTTTTCCCCGGTTCCAGTGCGTGTGGAAAAACTGAGTTTCCAAATACAAGGGGACTCAAGATACCCCCACCCAATGCTTCCCACGCTTGGATCCGTGAATGTGTGCGCCATAAGCCTCGAACTATATGTGACGTCGTGCTTATATCCCGGACATGTACGAGCAGTGTTCACGCAGGCCCGAAATTTGTTGGTACCAAGTGGAAATTTTGTTTGGTGCCAAATGAATTTTCTTGGTGCCTAATGAAAGATTTTAGTACCAAATAGAATCTGATTGCAAACGAGAACAAATTAACTATGTATCGTCCTTTGAGTGCAGCATGGCACCCTCTGCAACGCCACAGCATTGCAGATAGCGACTTGTTGCACTCAAAGTACGTTATTTTAATTTAACCTAAACACATACCTTTAAAAGTTAAACACATACCTTTAAAAGTTAAACAGGCAATGTGTTTAGAAAGGTTAAACACTTTTAGTTAATTTATAAACATGTCACGTGTTTAAGTTAAACACATTCCTTTATAAGTTAAACATGTAAACACCTAGAATGTGTTTATTAAGTGTAACAGAAATGTGTTTAACTTTGTGTTTAGAAGTTAAACATCTGTTTTTACAGTGTATAGTATTACCTGGTTCTTTCAGGTATTTTAATTGCAAAAAAACTCAAATGATACAAATATAGACAAAAAAAGGCTATTATTAACGTTTACAAAACAATTTCATGATTACCAATCGCTCAATATTTATTCGCTACAAATGAATTAGAAGCAAATAATTTATTTTCTTCCAGAAGGACCATAAAAAAATTAAGATAAAAAAGATTAAAAAACAAAGAAATGCTTTGTAAACCCTTTACTTAACATGAAAAGCAGACGACACTTGCAAAAAAATTCTTGAATAACTAATTTTTTTCATTTTTTGTTTCAAAAACATAGGTTATGACCCCTCGTTGGAACTAGCTCGAGGAGCTCGTTCCAAAGATGGGTCATAACCTATGTTTTTGAGACGGAAAATGAAAAAATAATGAAAATTAATTGGCGATTTTTGAGAATAGCGCTGGCCGGTTTTGGCCGTTACGTTTGGGTAAAAGGTTAAGAATTAGATTAAATGAGGTAAACTGTTAATTCAGTTGACCCATAAGATAGAGCTACGATTATGTGTGTTGTCCATATATTACTTGATGGGCGTAAATAATTCTGTCTCTCCTGTGGCGTCAGACGGCGATTTTATCGAAGACGACACACTGAAATAATAAATCAGAAAACCTTTGCGACCACCATAAGTATATTTTCGGTGCCAAATTTGGTACCAACTGTATTTTGGATGCCAAACGATTTTTTTATTACACGCCTGTTCTATGTAATCCCCATCTACAGCAACTATAAACCGTGCGGAAAAAGAAAATCTGTTCCTCATGTAAATCGTTGATCTACGGTTTTTAAATAGAAGCGAAATTTCACTGGAATTTTCTACAAATCGTGCAATGCAATTACAATTTGAATCCCTAGCGATAGGTGAAAATCGTCCTCTGAGTTCCAGTGTGTTCTATGTGCCAGTAGGCACATAGACCACATTGAAACTCAGAGGACGGGAGCGCGGTGGCTCAGTGGTAGACCGTTGGACTTCTATGCTAGAGGTCCAGAGTTCGACCCCCGTCCGAGACGACGCGCGTTGTGTCCTTGGGCAAGGCACTTTATTCCGGTTGCCTACATGGGGGCACGATGACGCCGTGCACTAAGGCGTACTGCACGTCGATGGTGCACATGTCTTCAACCGCTATAACCCTGCTTGAGCGGAGCTTGAACAGATTTAGAATGTTGAGGATCTGACAGTTGCTCGTCGTTGTCGGTGGTTCTCTCCGGGTACTCCGGCTTCCTCCACTCGTAAAACTGTCACGGTCATGATTAGCCATTGTGCATAAGTATGTGACCTTAAACCCCAATAAATAAATAAATAAATAACTCAGAGGACGAAATAGTAACACGGGTTCCCCTCGCAAATTTGGTTGGCGATAAAATGTGCTCTTTTTGTTGATAGTTGTTAAATGAATTGGTGAGTGTCCTTCTGATAATTGATTTTATAGACGTGAATGCCATCGCGAACGGATAAAACTCGAGGCCTTTGGCTTCTCGTTTTATCCTTCCGCGCTGGCACTCGTGCTATATCAATTAACCCATTCACACTCCTGTGTCGGTCTATGTATTTATTGCAGGTGGCACCATTGGCACCCTGAAAGGCGTGAACACTGGTTACGAGGTTTTTTTTATTGGGGATTAACGTTACTTTGGACAGCCACGAACACCGCGTTTTAGACAGTTTTACGAGTGGAGGAGAACCAGGGAGAACCCCCGAGTAACGGCAAGTAATTGTCAGACTCACCAACTCACAAGCAGGGTTAGCATTAGTTGAGTACAAGTGCACCATCGACGTGCAGTTCACCTTAGTACACAATGGCGCCGTGCTCCCACATGGGAAATCGGGGTTAAGTGCCTTGTCCAAGGACACAACGCAGTTACCCCTGGCGGGAATCGAACCGTGGACCTTTCGGATTGAAGTTCAATCCCATAACCACTGAGACACCACGCTCCCTGTGTAGGAGCTGAAAATTGATGCTTTCGCATGTCACTGTAGGGCGCCGTCATCTTCAATTAACAAAGTCTATTTAATTTAATTTACATTATCCGGTTACTTCACGAATCCACCCCCACCAAACAGCCCAGCAACATACACAAAAATAGCCCTTCATTTCCCAAGAATAATGTCAACTCAGACCTGTTTGCAGATGTGACAAATGCAGACATGGCGGACTTTTTAAACTTTTAAAAGACATTCACTCATATTCAGTATAATAAAAAAAGCCATACTGACATTTATTTAAAATGCTATAGAAGATTTACATCCTCACAAAAAGTTGACACCCGTGATTTCATATCGATCGCTAACTTTTTTTTCCCTTGTAACGTGCCTGGAATATTCTCTGCCACTTTCGCTTGTTGTGTCCCGATTGTGATGACAAAAATGAGAGTATCACATTGGTCATCAACTTTGTTGCACTTTCGTTTCTTTTCTCATTTCTTTAGTTATTAGCGCCTCGATAAAGGTTAAGAAAGGTCTATGAAAATTTAGTGATTTTATAGCATCTACTAAACCCTTTACCCAACGCAGACGATATCAAAATTTATTATTCAAAATACCATTTTTTCAAATTTTTCAAAATATTTCAACAAAACCATATCATGTGACCCCTCGTTGGAACGAGCTCGTTCAAGCGAGGGGTCACATGATATGGTTTTGTTGAAATTTTTTGAAAAATCATTTTTCAACTGCTGAATATGCATATTACGCGGGCGGATGCGGGCGGATGCGGGCGGATGCGGGCGATTCGTTAGGTAAAGGGTTAAATAGGATAGCAATTTCTTCATCTGAAGAATCGCATATATTTGCGTTTAGTTGTATTGTGTAAAGACATAGCTTATGATCCATCATTTGAACGAGCTCGGTGAGCTCGTTCCATTGATGGATCATAAGTTATGTTTCAGAGGCAAAAAATGAAAACATGATAAATTTGGAGTGCCGATTTCATTTAACTGTGCTTGGCTGATATGAAAGCTAATCTCAGGGTTAACCCTTTATATAAGGCAGACGATATCAAAATTTATTATTTTAAATATTATTTCTGCAAATTTAAAAAAAAAATCAACAAAAGCATTATCACGTGACCCCTCATTGGAACAATGAGAGGTCACATGTTATGGTTTTGTTGAAAATTTTTTAAAAATAATATTTTTTCAAATGTTGAATTTGCAAATTACGCGGGCGGATGCGACCATTTCGTCAGGTAAGGGGTAAACACATGTCATAAATTCAAAAGACGTAACCAATTCAAAACGACACGGACATAGTCTTCATAACAACTAAAAGAGGAAATCCTATCACAGACATCTCCGGAATATTTTGTTTTCACTCACACAAGACGCTTTGTTATAGCCTGGTATCCTTGCCAGTTTCCTCCTTTACATACAGTATCCTCCAATGAAGAGTGCTTTGCTGACCTGCTTATTTTTTGCACAATCGCCGTATTAAAATGTCGTGACAGTTAGGTACTTTAACTGTATAGCTACATCCTTCCTGGTTTTATTTCAGTCTGTTTGATTAACAATGTCCGTGAATAGGTTTTAACCCTTTACCCAACGTAACGAACAAAACCGGCCAGCGCTATTCACAAAAATCGCCAATTAATTTTCATTATTTTTTTCATATTTTGTCTCAAAAACATAGGTTATGACTCCTGTTTGAAACGAGCTCGTTCCAATGAGGGTCATAACCTATGTTTTTGAGACAAAAAATGAAAAAAATTAGTTATTCAAGAATTTTATTTGCAATTGTCGTCTGCTTTTCATGTTAGGTAAAGGGTTAACACTTTCGAAACGTAGTACGGTACACATTAACGTTTTCGTAACAGTAAAAGACCGGTACTCGAAGACAACAAAACAAACAACACATGGTGAGAGAGATCAGTAATCATTTGATCCTACTTTCCTGTAGGGTTGTAGAGGAGACCTGGTGATAGAAGCGGAGTTCAGGGAGGATCCGTTTCCACACTACTTTGATTCCGTTTTGTTATATTTCGTTTTTTTAATTGAATTGCCCAAACAAACAAGTCGCCGTTGAATACAATACTTGAGCGGAGACTGACAGTACAGTTCGGCTGTGACAAAGTGCAATACATACAACTTAATCATTGCGTGTAATATGCAAATTGAGCAGTTGAAAAATTTTTTTTTCAAAATATTTAAACAGAATTTGGCGAGCTCGTTGCAATGAGGGGATCACATGATATAGTTTTGCTGAATTTTTTTGAAAATGCATATATTTAATTTTTTCATATCGTCTGCATTGGGCAAAGGATTAAAGAGCGCTGAGATTCGATTGGAGATTTAATCCGATAAAAAAAATCTTCCGCCTAATTTGATTCGTGATTCCATTTGATCAGGCATTTGAGATATACATAACCCTAGTCTGTCGGGTAAAACTTTTGCTTCATTCAATATTTTCGCTAACGTATCGACCACATCCGATCACCAGGGACACCGGAAGCACGGGTGGCAGAGGGGCAGCTGCCCTCCCTGCTTTCGGACCATGGGTGCGAGAGGGGGCAGACGATGCTCTTCCCAGGTTCCCCTGGAGCATTTCAGATATACAGAGCCCTAGTCTGCCGGGTAAAAGTTTTGCTTCGTTCAATATTTTAGCAAACGTATCGACCACATCCGATCCGCAGGGACGCCGGAAGCACGGGGGCAGAGGAGGCAGCTTCCCTCCATGCTTTCGGACCATGGGTGCGAGAGGAGGGGGCAATGCCCTTCTCAGGTTCGCCACTCAATTTTTTCAATGATTAATTCTGGAAGTAAGGCTAAAATACACCCCAAATCCGTTCTGGGACCTTCCAAATTCAATGGGGGGGGGGGGGGAGGGGTGTTTGGGAGAAGGACCACCCCACCCGATGTTCTAAAAAAAACCCCACCAAGATGTAGGGCCGCTGGGAGCTAGGACGGGCTCCTGGCAATTGTCGATTGGGCATCACGGGCCCTGAGAGCGGCGAAGGTGAGAAGCGATAAGCAGGAGGTCCCGCCCCCGCCCCGAAAACCTTTTTTAAACTTGTACTTGGAAAAGCATTTTTCTGCATTTTCTTGACAGTATCTACTCATTTATTTCCGTTGGGTAATTTTACCTGTATTTCTGTGTGTATGGTGCATTTGTTGTCCGAAGATAATCAATCGTGGCCACCACGATGCAGGAATGGCCGATGGAAGACCAACAAACTGGAAAAAGTAGTTTGTTTTATTTGAAAAAAGTGAGATATATGAAGAAATATATTTATATTTTCATCAAAAAGACAGTTGAGGCATTGCACTCTAACATCTGGAGTGTCTTACAAGCACATATTCCACGCACTGAGCTGTTGAAGACATGGGCGGTCAGTCAGAGAATTTACCACATTCAGTCGAAGACCTCAATACCTTGTAAATCCTCATCGGTTCGCGAGACAAGCGCGGATCCGACGTGGCATACTCCTCACCAAACGTCCAATATCAGCTTGACTGATGTTATTCCATTCTACCCGCAGTGCTGCGGCGAGTTCCTGGACATTGGTAGGGGGCTATTGGCGTTGTCGTAGGCTCATGCCAAGCATATCCGAGATGTTCTCGATTGGTGAAAGGTCTGGACTTAGCGCTGGCCAAGGCAGTGTAGTGATGTTCTGCTCCTGGAGGAACTCCATAGCGACAATGGCCCTGTGTGCTCTTGTGTTGTCATCTTGGAAAATGAATCGACGGCCGTGACGTCGCAAATGGCACCACATGAGCTGCTAACATGTTGTTAAGGAAGTACTGCCCTGTGACACGACCTTGGATAACATGTAGTGCTGTTCTGCTTGTCATGGTTATGCCTCCCCACACCATAACCGATCCACCACCAAAACATAATGGTATTGTTCGTTCCGCCGCCGCTGTTTCGCCTGTAGTGGAAGTCGAGAGTGAACCTCGATTCATGGGAAAACATGATGTTGCTCCACCGACGATTGTCCCAGCGCTGTTGTGCTCCACACCAATTACGCATTGCGGCGATGTGACGTTAAGTTAAACGTGGAATTATTCGAGGTCGTCGGGCGTACAAATTCCAACTGTGAATGCGATTTCGGATAGTCTGACCTCTGACTCGCACATCTGTCGCTCGCTGTAGCTGCTGTCCAATTTCTGAGGCACTTTGATGGCGGTTACATAATGCCGTGGTTTGACTGAAAAGATTCTGATTAGCAGTTGTCGCACTTGGACGACCTAACCGACGTCTGTCATCAACATTACCTGTCTGGCGGTAGCGTGACCACAACCTGCTAATCACCCATTGAGTAACGTTGAGAATTTGAGCCACTGCAGTCTGTCTGTTGCCAATATCCAACATGCCAACGGCACGTAAACGTTCGTCACGTGTCAGTCGTCGCATACCTCAAAAGTAATGTTTCGACCAGAAACTATAGATGAACGAGTTTATACCAAAAAAAAGAACGATGAGACCTCCGAAAAAGCCAGTCCATTACAAATGAAAATTTCAAAACGTACTCCACAGACTTTAACGCGGTGCACGCGCGAAAAACCTGCATGAAGTTTTAGTGGGCTGGTGACATTCATGATCCACACGAAACTTGGTAACATATTGATGTGTCCAATCACGCGTATACAATACGATTTTCCGAAATAGTTTGGATATCCCCTACTTTTTGAATAGTATATATTGTTGTTGCTGAAACGTAGCCCCCACTCAACGTTGTACTATATGCCTCCATCCGATAGAAGTGTTAGTTGTAGATCACGTCATCCCATTAGCTGAAGCCATTACGTGAGCGTGAATGAAACAGGTTACAGTTCACTATTATAGTATCAGACTCAAATGGAGCTTCAACATCTAGGAGTTCTGTGGCATCACCAAGATCATTCTAGAAATGTGCACTCCCCAAGCTCTAAATCCCACCGAGGAAGTTTTATCTTGTGTGTTTCACACAGACTAATAAATATAAGAAATGTGTAATGTGGTATCAGGTCCAGGTTTGAGGATCTCATGCAGGTTCTAATGTGACGTCATAGTAACGTGACCCAGTTACAACATATGATGGGTTGGGTTGGTAACCCGCGTGAGTGGCCATATTGTGACGTCATTACCATAGTGATACGTGGGCTCAGTGAACATGTTTTTAGGATGACACGTGTTGCCGTCGTCCATTTTGTTTACTGGAGGCCGCTATCTTAGTTGATATGGTGGCACGTCGTTGATAAAACTGAAATTGTTTATATATATTGCCACAGTTCCTATTCTCTTCAATAATCAATGCCATGATTTCAAATTGGGGCTTGATCCGTGTAGTATCCCTACTTGCGTTTAAGAATCGACGACAAAGGACACAACGATAGTCTACGACACACTGACAGGAAAAGATGTGAAACACACAGACTATTGTTTTTGTACGGTTTCTTTTTTTAAAATTTTTCTTTCTCTGTAACAGTAAATTCTCCTGAATATGTTGGATTTATTCACAGTGGAGAAAATGGAAACAAAAGTGGAAGTGTTGTGAAACATGAAATGTTATCTGCTATTTCAATCAGATATCAGCTCCGCAAACCAAGTTGAATGGAACCATTTGCTTTACAAGGAAATAAAGTATAAATTATTCAGTCCAATGCTTTTAACCCTCTCAAGACTACAATGTGGGTTCCAAAGATTTTCATGCAATATGAGAATAATCATAACCCTTTCATACACACATTACTGCTCTAAACATCAAATAAGTGTCAGAGCAAAAATTGTCAATTTCTGATTCCTTGATCGAACCCTTTTAATGCTGTGCACATATATGTTTTTTGTGTTTTCTTGGAAAACTTTATCTGATTCCTGTATGAATATCTTTAAATACTATTAACTAAAACCTATCTCTGATTTCTTTAAAAATATCCCCTCCCACCCCCCCGCCCCCCCAAAAAAAATTAGCCTACATAAATTCTCTTCCCATTGTGTTTAATTCTGATGTTTTAACCCTTTTCGCACAGACTTGAATTTACTGGATGCAGTAAATTCTGTTTCTCCAGTTTCATGAGAAGTTTTTTGTTGTTTTAAAAATCAGCACAAATGTAATTTTGCAGATAGGACCAAATGTCTATTAGAATAGGTTCTGATTGTAGGAATTGGTCTGTACAACTTCAAAACGTTTTCTGAGGATCATATCTCAAACTCCCATCCCCCATAGCAAACTCTGGAGTTCTGTCTATTGAATCGGATGACGGATGAGAGAAAACTTGAGTCGGATCGAGTACCTGATACTAAGTGACTGAGTTTGAAAATGATAAGACAAGAGTTTATCACAAAGCGTCGTAAGCTGGAATGCAGGTGATGGGAACGAGTGGGGAAATGGGAAAACGAAGCCACTGAACAGTTGCTGAAATTTGTCTCGGCTCTCCCCCTCCGAGGGGGAGGAAGGTCTATCCCAACCTCATGAACTGTAGCATAGTTCACTTTACATAGGCGCTGTTTGTAAGATCTGGTGTCTAGTAAATTTATCCCACTACCAATTTACCAACGAGGCTATTCATTTGCTTTTATATGGGTTTGAGGTAGGGTAGGAAAATCATACTCGTCGAAAATAATAGACGCCATTTTTAAACCTTTGAATTCGCGAGGCCGCATTTCCGGTACAGGAACATGATACTTTATAATTTCACTATGCAGGATGACTGCTACGTAGACCGGTAGAGTGCTATATTATTTTTGATCCTGAAAATTTCTTCATGGGTCTTTGCCTTGTTACAATTTATGGGAGAGTGCCTATAGGCAGTCTTCCATAAAATATAGCAAGGCGAATCCTCACAGATAAAATAATATCACTTCAAAGATAATATGAAGCACATCCACAGAATGTGAAGCCTTTAAACTGCGGTACCTGCCCAAATATGGGCCAGTAGTACTCTGCCAGTTAAAGTGTGGAGTAGAGCAAGCAATATTTTCAACATTTAGTTTACTCTACTCAGGGGAGGCGGAGGGAGGGGTCAGTAAAAATGCAAGAAGGTATGCCAAACATTTGTACCGGACCAGGTTTGAACCCCCCCCCCCCCCCCACACACACACACCCTTATGCAATTTTTTTTATTTCTCAATTTTTGAACACCCACCCTTAGACTCTTAAAACCTGTCTTCGCGAGAAAATAAAGTTACAAATGCTCCTGAATGAGTATTATTATAGCGTATATTGTAATCAATATAGATTACAACATAAAAGGGATTAGTTTTACATTTCATATTTCCAAACTATTACCTTTTCCACCTACTGATTACAAAAAATGGATGATTTTTCAATATTACACCTGTCCAAATACTAGCAAAATGATTGATGTCAGATTCAAGCTCCAGCAAAAAAGGCTATGTTGGGTTCCTTTCGAATTAGTATAGAAAAATGACCAGTCTCTTACAGCAATGAATTGTTTTCGAAGCAATTCCCAAAACAATGTAAACTGAAGTTCAGTAGCTTCGTCAGTAAATTTTATAATAGCTAGAACGGCTGTTGAAGTTTTATTAGTTGTTTCATTGTTTTTACTTTCAACTCTTTACCCAACGTAACAAACCAAAACCGTCCAGCGCTATTCTCAAAAATCGACAATTAATTTTCATTATTTTTTCATTTTTTGTCTCAAAACATAGGCAATGGCCCCTCGTTGGAACGATCTCGTCGAGCTCGTCCCAGTGAGGGGTCATAACCTATGGTTTTGAGACAAAAAATGAAAAATATTAGTTATTCAAGAATTTTGTTCGCAAATGTTGTCTGCTTTTCATGGTAGGTAAAGAACTTTCAGGACGTGTTCGCCCTCGGGGAGTCGTCTAATCAGCTTTGACCGTCTCCCGTCTGACATCCGGGTGTATAGGGACATACGGCCTGGCCTGGCTTCAATGTCGGTACAACTTCTTTGTCACCAAGGTTCGATCGGGACTCCGTCTCAAATCTCCGTGTGGAGAAAACCAAGTCGACGCCATCGATCTCAATCCCGTTTTTTGGAGTTGTCTCAGTCGACGCTTCAGTCTGCGCTTGAACTGGGGGAGAGGCCAGGTTATTCATCTCAGCAAATCTCTGTTCTGGGGCGTAGTCTGGCATTATTTCTGCAATAATTTCGATAATGAGGCCATCATGGTTGCCATCTTCTCAGATATACAACCTTTGGCACACGCATGTCTCATTAAATGGAAGTTTGGCCCCACTTGACTTAGGCAAGACCTCTTGCAAAAAACTGTGGGGCCTTGTTTCTGCTTGGACTTCCCTCAGCTGGACAAGATCTATTCGAAAGCATTTTGCTGGTACTGTTTTCAGTGTGAATGAGCTTCTGGACTACTCGAAGGAACCACAGCCCCGATAAAGCCCCGTATCTGATCTTATCCCAACTCTGCACTTGCGGTAGGGTATAAGGTCATTGGTTTCCGCTTTTATCCAGGCACGTTGCCTGCAATGGGCATAAGCACAGCTTTTACTACAGGTAGTGTGACGACCGAACAGCGTAATCACTTGTACAGGCTTCCTCTGGTATTTTATATCGCGTATACCGGAAGTATAATTTCTGTCATGGTTGATTCAATAGAGGATATCAGCATCATTTCGGTAACGCATGCCCTACCCCCCCCCCCCGCGTTTTTGGGGAAAAGCCCGAAGGGAGGTGTCCACTTTCGTGGTAATGGTGCAGGGGTCAACCTTGAGAATAATGTTGAATTTTTTTCCCTAAAACTCTTCAAAAGAAATGTAGTCTGGGATTGGCTGATCGAGCTTGGTTTCGTGAGACAAGCAAGACGAATCAGTGCTCGCAGTGTAGCATATATGCTTGGAAATCATGCCCTTCGAGGTCTTGAAATTGTAGGCGAAGAGTCTCCCCACTCAAAGGAATGTTGAGGAACAGTGGTACAAGAAAGTACCACTGGCTGTTTGCAAACGGAAAGTTTTACTTTCGAAAAGAAGTAACTGACAGTTATGTTCATTGTTGTGCCTACATTTTGCTCACACGAGTTTTTTGTTTAGAAAATAAAGGTCACGTGAGCGGGGCATTCGTCATTAATATGAAAGATGCTGACAAAGTTAATTGGGTGGACCCGCTTTCAGTCCCGCCTCCCTCGTTTCGTGTTTCGCTGCCACCTTTTCCCGTTCTGCCTCCAGCTTTGACCGTTAACTCTCCAGCTCGTTCAGTGCTGTTCGTTGCGCTTATTTCTCTCTCCAGCATTCCTTCCGCTCTATTTTCAGCTCTTCCGCTGCGCTGCACGCTCTGTCTATGACGCTTTTATAGGTTTATCCATTCTTCTTTCAGCTCTCCCAGCTCTGCTCGTTCGCTTGTCACATCACATGTCTATCATACACTAACAATGTACCCAAGGCGAAAAATAGGTCTAAAATGGTGTTTACACCATTAAAGCCCGGACGGGTCGCAGCTGCAGCCATCCACAGAACTCTCTTTGTGTTGAGCTGAGCTTTGGAGAAATACGTCGCTGCGTATTGTCCAGTGGCGCCAAGCCCTTGTTTCCCCTGCTGCCCCCTCCCCCCTGGAAAAGGGTCTGGGACCTCACCGGCGACGAGCTATGTTGTTGCTCATCAGAAACGAGGTTGAAAGGGGTAATGTGCCTCTGTTGTATTTTTTTGGTCAATTTGTTTTTTTTTTAGTGTTTGGAGCAATGTGCATGAACTGTGGCCTTGGGATATCCTTCCCGTGTGTCACACGATGAAGCATATCACACAAAATTCACACTCGCATCAGAAATTCAAAATACCAACCCAAGCGATTTACCCACGTTGGTAAAATAATTTTCCTCTGGCCCGGTCGTGAGTGTTTTGCCCACGTAGGTATAAATTAGCCCCGGGGATTATTGCATTTACGTGACGTGATTTACCCCCGTGGTAAAATTTGCCGACGTTCGCATTTTATGTCAGATAAACGGGGTCATAAACCTCATGTTTGTTTATCAATGGGCACTCGATAAGATATGATGTCGCATGAAAACCCACTTTTAAGTTCTGGTGTGTCCACTGTGGTTTTAAAGGTTGCCAAGTTATGCTACCAGCTTCTGTCTAGGGTCCCGCGAACCTCGAAACGCATCTCACCGCTTTTCCAGTTGTGGAGAGAGCATCTTCTTACAACCGTGAATATTTTCAATCTCCACACATGTGTTGGTGCAATGGCAGCTCGTGCTAGCGAAATATTCAAGAACGGAATCAAGATAATTTCGGAAGCGGAACCTTCTTGAACTCATTTTTTCTCACCAGGTCTTCCGTACAGGAGACCTGGTGATAGAAGAAGAGACCAAGAGAAAACTCCTTGTAGGATTTTTAGAATCTCTCGACGATTCGAATCGGCGCGATTGAAATCGAATCGAATCATGGGACTCTTTCGAATCGAACCGAATTTCGAAGCTCAACGAGCTCGTTCCAAAGAGGAGACCAAAAGCCATGTTTTTAATAATAATATTTGTGATAGAACCTACACGAAACATTAACAGAAACTAATAGGGATATTTCTACTGGGATGATGGGTGGGTGTTTACCTGGGTACCTAGTACCTAATCGGCCTCTGGTTTTTACAGCTCTAAGGCACCTACTGTTGACTTACCCATAGTCACCATCATCTGTCTTATCAGTAGCTTCTACAGCATTCACCCAATACTATAGTCTTCTACCACCCGTGCACGCTTGAATCATTATTTCTGACTTGTAGCACTACTACAGGCATACTGGCTGTCTTTGTCGGGACTCTACTCTCGCCATGTCTTTAACCCTTTACCCAACGAATCGCCCGCATCCGACCGCGTAATATGCAAATTCAGCAGTTGAAAAAATATTATTTTTCAAAAAATTTCAACAAAACCAAATCATGTGACCCCTCGTTGGAACGAGCTCGTCGAGCTCGTTCCAACGAGGGGTCACATGATATGGTTTTGTAGAAATTTTTGAAAAAATTAAAAAATAATATTTAAAATAATAATATCATCTGCGTTGGGTAAAGGGTTAACAGGTTCAATCAGATCGCTTCATTTCCCCCAACATGTACCATTGTATACAGAGTTCAAATCCTTTGTATAACATATATAGATATGGATAAAGCTATGGAAGTAATTCCGTAAGTGGGATTCCTAGCCGATTCCGTAAGATGGGATTCCTAGATTTTGTATGAACACTCGAGGGTATTCCCCATCCCTAACAAAAAAACAAAAACTATTGTTATAGTTTAGGAAGCTAATGATAGAACAGATAATGCTGACTCTGGGAAAGTCAACAGTATAGTTGTCTAAGAGATATAAAAACCAGAAGCCGATCAGGTACTAGGAACCACAACTATCTTCAGATAGGTATCCTCTAAAAAGTATCCTCCCAAAGGTATCCTCAAAAGGTACCCTCAAATAGTACATCACCTTGTCATGGGTATCCTCAAATACCGAGAAAGGATAAGGTGGATGGTAAATTACACCTCATTGGGGGATTCCTTCGTGGACCTCTTGGCCTCATACGATAGGAAAGGAGTACCGGAGGTTCGTCGTTTGTTAATTAGGGTGCTGGAAGTGACGTGGCCGTTCGATGAGGGTAAGAGGGATGGTACATTATTTATACCTCATTAAGGAATTTCCTCCCTGGCCCCCATGGCCTCATACGGTAGAAAAGGGAAGCCGAAGGTCAGTCATTCGTTAGTTAGGTGTACTGGAAATGGGGTGCCACGGGACGCGGCCATTCGATACCCACATAAAGATAAGAGGGATGGTAGATTATACCTCATTCAGGGATTTCCTCATGCCTCTCATGGCCTCATTCAATAGTTTGGGTTTTAGGTGTGCTGAAAGTGGGTTGCCAGAAGACGTGGCCGTTGGATACCTAGGTAAGGTTAAGACGGATGGGAGATTATACCTCACTGCGGAATTTTCTCCTGCCCCCCCCCATGTCCTCATACGACAGATAGGGGTGTCGAAGGTCAATCGTTCATTATTTAGGGGAATTGTTTCTTCAGTGGCGGGGGGGGGGGTGATCCTCCTTACCCCCCCCCCCCCCTAAAAATCCTGAGATCTACCATTTGTATGGGGCGTCAACTAATTAAATTACAGATGTCATCAAACGTTTGGTGAAAATTGACATTATTTCAAGCCTCAAAATATCTCCAAATAGTGCCTTTGGGGGCACATTTTTCAAAAGTTTCTCCGGGGAAGAGCCACCCTCGGTGAAATTTTTAAGCAAATACCTCCCCCAGCCACAACAATGGGAGAGGAACACCACACCCATACCTTTCTGTTTCCAAAATTTCAAATTTCGTGATATCCCTTGAGCATAACAATTCTTGGACCTCCAAAAGCCCCCTGCGCCACCACCCCCAATATACCTGGCTATGCGTCTGGGTTTATTTAACCCTTTGAACCTGAGAGGCGGCTTTTCTGGCCCATGAACATGATGCGGCATAATTCCATTACGTGGATAGCTGCAGAGTGAATGTGTAGGGTATATCAATCAATATTTTCAACGTGCAGCCAGAGGCAGTACGTTGAAAATATTAAGTCTGCTACCTCTAATTAAGGAATAGTGCATGGCTTGGAGTTGACTACGCCCATATAGTGCCCAGTGAGGTGGTGTAGTTCCCGCCGCGAAGCGGAGGAAACTACACCACCTCACTGGGCACTATATGGGCGTAGTCAACGACAAGACATGCACTAATCCTTATATTATATCGAACACCCATCAAGAAAAACATCTGTGCGATGTGTTAATCGATTACCAAGGTAGCAGCCCTACCAACCAACGTTATATAGAAAAAAATACCATGTAGTTTTTAAAAAACATTTTCTTCTTCCAAAACACGGCTAACTTGGATTATTGATATGAGCAGATTCATCAGAAGACAGATTTTGAATCGGCCGGCAAGGGTAAACAAAACATTTCCCCCAAACGGAACTGTGTATTCCAGAATCGCGCAACTCGCGAATGAAAACTAAAATTTTCGAAATTTGACAACACAGTTTGATAATTTCCACGCATTTGTCACACATATACATTACCGAATGGGTCAGCACGGGATACAAACTCCAAAGATTCAATTGAATTCCATTATTTATTCGTTTACTGCCCAAAACATACAATTAAATAGCGAAATAATATGAACAGCGAAACAAACGATTTTTTCATATCCGGACGCGTTCTCATGAAAATTGGACCCAGATATGGATCATTCTCTTCGAAACGAGATAACGATCTTCTCAAGGAATAAAATGAACGCCTCGAAAAATGTGACTTCAACAATGGAAAAGCGATACATTTTTCTACAAAGATTTCTTTTTGGGTCGTTTTGTGGATGTTGTGCCTCTGTGAATCGATTTTTAAATTTAGCCTGATCAGTTTTACTCGCCCAGTATGAAAAGAAAACTGATATAGTAGTGTGCTAAAAATAGAAAACGTGTAGTGCCTGGTGTAGTGCCTGGTCAGTTCTGTGGATGCAAACTACACGAAGTAGGATATCATCTTTCAGCCAATCAGAATGCAAGGAAGTCACGTGAGATATAATATTAATGAATATGGACTCTTCCAATTGCTGCCATTGAATTGACATGGAAGATACAACCAGGATTTAAAAGGTGAATAATATATACATGCAGTGCCTCGCAGATTGAAGGCATTGATATGATGAAGGGGTAGCCAGAGAACAACAGATGGATTGAGGATCACTACCAAGCCACTGTAGAGTTGATTTTCGATTCTATAATTATTTATATTCTCTGAAAAAAAGACTTCTCAAGGTCTTTCAGCTCATGAACCACCAGGTGCAACACGGGGTCCATAAACTGATAGACGACAAACGCTCCTTATTTTTTCGATACAAATATCGGTCTCGTCTCTTCAAAAACCTGTCACCAGACTTCATCGATGCGATATGTTGAATTTTCTGTTTCTGAAGATGACAGATTGACAATTATATGCACATTTGTTTATAAAACACATCAAAATACCAGACATTCCGCCCGAGGCTCTTTTCTGCACAAAGAGCATTCATATGTTTTGTCAAACTGCAATTAAATATTTTGGCAACAGATGTATTTTGAAATTTCCGTATGACAAATTTCACTGTTCTCATAATATATTCATAATTTTTTTGATTCGTCACTGGCGACGTCACCGAGGGATATACGAATGTGGTATGCTCGTCCGTCCGTCCGTCCGTCCGTCGGTCCGTGCGTGTGAGGGCCCAGACAACTTTTGTGCCATCGCTTTATTTATTTATTTATTTATTTATTTATTTATTTATTTATTTATTTGTGTTTTAAGGTCACATATTTCTGCACAATGGCTAATCATGACTACGACAGTTTTACGGACGGAGGAAGCCGGAGTACCCAGAGAAAACCACCGAGCAACGGCGAGCAACTGTCAGCTCCCCAACATGCTAACTCTACACAAGCAAGGTTAGCATTGGTTGAAGACAAGTACACCATCGACGTTCACTACGTCTTAGTGCACAACGCCACCGTGCCCCCACGTGAGTAGGTGATAATTGACGATGCAAGAGACATGTACATGTCCGGTACATGTACGTGTACGTGTACACGCACATTCGTGTACACCTCCATAGGATTTAGTGTTAAAATCGTGTACATGTACACGATTTGTCGTGTACATGTACATGTACCGTACATGTACATTCGTGTACATTTTCCCCATAGGGTTCAGTGTTAAATTGCGAGCAAAAAACGTTTTGTCGTTTCTAAAATCATCCTCTTGCCGATTCTAACAATCCGCGTCCGTACACGATTTTAACACTGAAACCCTATGAAGGCGTACACGGAGATCCGCTTGCGGGTTTTAGGTCTGAAATCGACTCGTGTGAAGAGGTGATGTTTGCATCGGCAAACCCACTGTCGCGTTTCTCGAAGTAAGACTAGCGCACGTTATTGCGAGGTGATCTCTACGAGTACTTGATGGAAATGTTTTGAACGAAGAGTGTTGTCAGTGTGTTAGAAATTCGCAAACCCGCTGTCACGTTTTTGATTGATATATATAGGGAAGAAAAAAAATATATATAAATAATAGTTATTTAGAAAAATAAATATATCAAATCGAATAGATAATAAAAAAATATGTAAATCATGTGCGCTTCCCAGACTATTAGAGCGAGGATTCTTTTAAACATGCTGATGAGAGCATACGCAATCTGCGTGAACGAAGAACTACGTTCCATCTTGTTAGAACGATGCGTCGGATGTCGGGATCATCTAGACTTCGATCACGAGAATCATTCGTGTCTGACGATGGAAAGGGAAGGTATGGTCCTCATGTATTTCGAACCGGCGTTCGAACGCGTTAGATTCAACGATGTGATCACGTTTTGGAAGAGATTAGTCTTCTGTAAGAATGAAGACAAGCCTACAATTTCGGAAGAACTGAAATTGGCGCGTAAAAGTCTGACTTTAGAAGACAAGGGATGCATCAAGAAATTATTGCTGAATGAAGCATACGTCTAAGTTTTTTCGTTGATATAAAATAAGGGAGAGTAGAAAATAAAAATAAATACACACATAAATTTTTTATCTAATATTAGATAGAAAAAAAACAAAACAAAAATGAGAACCAGAAATAAATTGTATCCGACGTTAGTGGACGACGAGGATGAGAAGCCGATCGACGTTTTGCCGACGGCACCATCGCTAGAAGAAAGAGAAAGAGGAGAAAGGTATCGTATCGATCAAATCAGTAGAATCCAAGAGTATCTAACTCGAGAGAGAGAGATTCTCGTCGTTCCCTCAAGAAGAAGTATTCGCGTTTCGTGACATTCGTCAACGCGATCGACACGACACTCATCACGATTTCCATGGGTTTACACGCGGCCGGCATCAGATTGTTGTCGACCGCGGTCGGCATTCCGATCGTGTTGACCGTAGAAGGAGTGGCTCTCGCCGCCGGATTGTTTAGCACGCTCGGAAACTTTTTGAGTAGGAAATTATATCTGAAGGCGAGGAAACACGACAAGATTCGCGTCTTGGCTGACGCCAAGATCGACACGATATCCGAAATGATCTCTATGGCATTGAAAGACGGTAGGATATCGGACGGAGAATACTTCGCGATATTGAGCGAGAAAACGAAATACGATGCCATGAAAGAAGCCGTGAGAATCAAGACTCGTCAGATCATCAAGGAAGAGATGAAGGATTCTCTCGTGGAAAAGGGGAGGAAAGAGGCCAGGGAGGAATTCAGTAAGATGATAGAACTCAAGAGCAGCAATTGAAAAAAATATATATAATAAGAACAGAATTAATTATTAAATTTATATATAAAATAAAAACGAAATTAATTTAAATAACTCTTAAAAAATGTATTGCGTAAAGTGTAAGAGAGTTACCGAGACGAGTAATTCTAGAGAAGTGCGAACTAAAAACGACAGACAGATGCTTCGCGGAATTTGCGATGTGTGTGGTTCTGTCAAGACTAGATTCGTCAAAAAAAAAAGAATGCGAGCAAAGGTAAAAGCATTGTGAATAAAATGATTAATAATCTACCTTTCGAAATGCATCTGCCCAGTCACAGTTTCACTGGACCCGGAACGAAATTGAACAAGAGACTCAACGCTGATCTGACACCCAAATCTTGGAGCAAACCTGTGAATAGGATGGACGCGGCCGCGTATGATCACGATCTGTGCTACGCCGGACATCCCGACACCAAGACTCGCAACGATGTCTACGATAAAAACATGTTGGGGAAATTGAGAGGCATATCGAATCTGACCAGGAGAGAGAAGATGGAACGTTCGCTGGTCGGCAATCTGATCGGTGCGAAACGTCGATTCGGATGGGGCGTTCACAAAAAAAGCGCATCTGAAAAGAAGAAGAAACGATTATTGACGAGCGAATTGGCCGAGGAGTTACACAAACCCATAGTGCGTAAATTTCGAAAGAGAAGGGTGTTCGTGAAGGGTTTGGATGATATTTGGTGTGCCGACTTGTTCAACATGAGATCGTTTTCGAGGTGGAACGAGGGCGTCAAATATCTATTGACGGTCATCGACGTGTTTTCCAAATACGGTTGCATCAGAGCTTTGAAGAATAAATCGGGACCTTGCGTCGCCGAGGCTCTGAAGAGCGTGTTCTGACTCGTCTTCTCGAAAACCGAGTAAATTGTGGGTGGATAAGGGAAAGGAATTCTACAACAAGCACGTTCATCGATTGGTAGACCTCTACTCGATCGAAAACGAAGAGAAAGCCAGCATGGTGGAACGTTGGAATCGAACGATGAAGGAAAAGATGCACAGATACTTCACGGCGAATTCGACCAAGAAATACATATACGCTCTGAACGGTCTGGTCAAAGATTACAACAACACGTGACACAGTTCGATCAAGATGACTCCCGCGGAAGCTAGCGATCCTCGAAACGAAAAACGGGTCTACGCGAATCTATATCCTGAGAGATCTAAGATCAGGAAGAAGTCTAGAACGCCGAAATTTGCGATCGGTGATCGAGTGAGAATCTACGCTTATAAGAAGCACTTTGAAAAGGGTTATACTCTTCGATGGACCTCGGAAATCTTTGTGATAATCAAAATATTTCACACCGATCCGGTGACTTACGAAATCGACGCTTTGGATGGAGAAGAGATAATTGGAAAGTTTTACGAACAACAATTACAGAAGACGAAGTTTTGATAAAGAAAACAAATTTTTTTTTATTTACTCTCTTTAACATTTTCTTGTTTACAAACATATATATAAGAGAGAAAAAACTAATAAAAAATAATTAAAACTATTTTTAGATAAAGAAAGCAAGTTAATTAATAAACAAAAAAACTAAAAAATCCTTTAAAATGACAAATATACTAGATATAGCACAAAGCATAGAGAAAGATGAAAGTATTCAAGAATATGAGGTTCACGAATACGAACCGGTAACCGGAACGAGTTTGAACAATGCGGGAGAGATAAGAATCAACGTCGATACACAAGATCTATTCGTACATCCTAGTGAGAGTTACATAGTGGTGCAGGGACGTCTCACCAAGGAAGATGGGAGCGACTACGCCGACGACGACACGGTTACTCTAACCAATAATGGCATCATGCATCTAATCAGTAATATAAAATACATGCTATTCGGACAAGAGATAGAATCTGTGTTTCATCCCGGTCAGGCCACCACGATGTTCGGACTCTTGACGTATCCTGATGATTTTTTGAAATCCAGAGGACTTGATCAGTTGTTGGTGAAAGACACAGTCGGCCCTGCTAGCGCCGGCGCCGCCTTGATATTCGACTACGTCGTCAAGACGTCCTAACTAAAGGAACGTTTTCGTTCAGGATACCTTTGAAACACATCTTCGGATTTGCGGACGATTACAACAAGATCATGTACGGATTCAAACACAATCTGACGTTGATTCAAAAAGGAAACGACGACGCAATAGTGAGACTCACTGCGACCGATGCGGGTAAGATAACTCTACACAAGATATTGTGGTTTGTTCCTTCAATCGTGGAGAAAGCGCGTCTCTACAAGATCAAGGAATCCAAGAGTAAATTACCCGTGAGATTTAGAATGAGACAGTGTGACACGGCTAGCATTCCTCCCTCCACGAATCACTTCAATTGGAGATTGACGGTGAAATCCACTTCCGAGAGACCGCGTTTCATCGTGGTTGCGTTTCAGACCGATAGGGACGGGTCTCAGGAAAAGAATGCGTCGCTGTTCGATCATTGTCATTTGAGAAACATGCAAGTGTTTCTGAACGCCACGAGATATCCAGCAATAGATTACAATGCGTCGTTCGACAAGAACGATTTCTGCAGACTATATGGCCACGCCGCTGATTTTAGAGAGAAGTATCACGGTCTAGACCAATTGATGAGCAACCCTAACATGTCTCCCCGCGAATACAAGTTGATGTATCCCATGTTCGTATTCGACATCAGTAAACAGAGCGAACAACTCAAGAGTAGTGTCTTAGACATTCAGATTAAGATGCAATTCGATAGGAACGTGTCGAGAAAAACCGAAGCCTTCGCCTGTCGGACAGAGAATTACAATTCGAATCGGACGGAAATAAGATGTCGATCATTCGATGAGAGACGAGTGTGAAAAAAAATAAAAAACAAAAAAAAAATAAAAAGTAATGAGTAATTATTGAAAACAAAAAAACAAAAAAAATAAATAAAGTAATGTGATCTAGAGAGATTGAACATCTTTCTAAATCTCATTACTTTTTTTTTGTTTTTTTTGTTTTTAATAATCACACATTATTTTTTTAAATTCATTATTTTCGCGCATTCACTGTTTGTTCAAAGGAACTAGTTCGATCAGTAGACTCACCACGGAAGTGGCGGCTTCGGGATTATTGGTTTTCGTAACAAAATTAATCCTGTCTCTGGCGTTCACTTTGAGAGGCGTGCCGAACGTGCTAACATTCGCGTGTTGATTCTCAGTCTTTTCGATGCTGTATCTCTTATCGCTCTCTACTCCATTCACCATGAGATTGACGACCGCTCTGTTATTCAAATCCGAGGAAGCCAGACTCATTCAAAGGATTTCACCTCCCAGCAGCATGGGATATCCCACCTGACCATGTTTCGATCCGCTACCTCCATTTCCGAAAGACCACTCAGCTTTTCCTTCATCTAAGGTGCCGGGCTCCTCGGCCCACACAGTGATCAATTGTCTAGCATATTTGACTTTCTCCACCACCGAAATCAGGGTGCAGGCATCCGTCATGTTCACGGGATCCGGTAGATTCGTGAGCGCGTGTCCACCCATGTCTAGTTTGCCTTCCATGATGTCACCCTTTCTCCAGACTGAGTTGTCGTCCACGTACTTTCTGCTGACCGTGCTGGAATCGAATTCGGGATCGTGATCAAGACCGAATAAATTGTGACCATTCCTGTTGATGCCACTCTCCATGGTTCCGCCAGATTGTTTGTTCAGGTAGAGATCGTCCACTTGCGATTCTAGGTATTCTTGTGATTGTATCACGGCAGAATCTACATAGCCCTTGTTGACCGCGGTTGAGTCTGCATCCGTGTCGTTGATCTCCGACAGATTCAATATCTTGTTGAATCCAGCATTCAGATCTGATTTCATTTCTCGTCCGTCAGACTTTCTCTGTTCCAGATCTACGTAGTGTTTGGTCGCCACGTCCTTGGGATTCGTGGGAGTGGCCACGTTCGTTATCTTGTTATAATTGGTGTTCAATTCCGAGTGCATCGTTTTCTGAACGTATCTATTTCTCAGGTGTTTGCTGAATCTCGCGTGAGAGTCGTCCGTGTATTTCTTGGTTGCGGCATCGGTGGGATCTATGGGATTCGCGACGTTCACCAAACATTTGGATTTCAAATCAAGATCGTCGGTCATGGTTTTATCCACGTAATTATCTAGCATGATTCGTTCGAAATCGGCTTCCCCCCTGTCAACGTATTTTTTAGTTGCAGCATCTGTGAGATCTGTCGGCTCGGGAAGATTGTAGAGCTTCTTATCGTTCATGTTCAAAGGTTCTTCTCGAGGTTCGTATCTCTGAACATAATGTTCATCCAAGTTGGCAACGTCGTAACCATCGTCGACTTCGAACGTCTTCCTCTTCTTTCTTGGGTTGACTTTTTCGTCGTCACTTCTACCAAATTTATCGACTGGCATGTGGTTGTGAGGATTTTTTGTTTTTTAGAAAAAATATGTTCAAAACGCAGTTTATTAAAAATGAACTAAGTTATTTATTTTTCGTTTTTATTCGATTAAAATTTTTAAAATAATTTTTTATCTTTATATATACTATAAAAAAATCTCTCTCTAATGTAAATCATTGAGAATGTCTTGAAATCGATCTCCTTCAGACCATCTCTTGAGAATGTAGAGACACAGGTGACCGCAAAACACTTGATCTGGTGATTGCACTTGTTCTGTGTTGTAACGAACCATCGATTTGTTGAAATAGTTCTTTATTTCTTTTGGCGGCGAGATTCCGTAGCTGTCGAAATAATAATTATTCTTCTTCCCATTCTTGATCAACGCCACCCAGTGAGTGCCTTCACCCGATGAATCATCTAGATTTAAAATTCCGCATTCCGATAGTCGAGGTCTTTTCTTCGGCAAGGCAGCTCTGGAAAACACGCCTAGAAAATCTTTGATTTTCAAATCTTTTGCCGCATTCAACAGATCGATGTTGGATAGGGGTTCGTTAGGTAAGACGACACCTTCTACGAATATCTTTATTTTCTTATTCATAAATGCATATATATTTTTTTTTGTTCATTTTATTATAATTTACTAAAAAATGACGTTATTTTTTTTTGTTTTTTTCTCTTTTTTTTTAAACTAACATTCTCAATGTCACTATCGATTTTTATACTTTTGATTCCATCTAATTCCTCTTGATTTTCTGGACTCTCGATGTCTCTATCGATTTCTATACTTTTGATTCCATCTAATTCCTCTTGATTTTCTGGACTCTCGATGTCTCTATCGACTTCTATACTTTTGATTCCATCTAATTCCTCTTGATTTTCTGGATTCTCGATGTCTCTATCGGTTTCTGTGATTTTGAATCAATCTAATTCCTCTTGATTTTCTGGAATCCTATCATCTACAATTGTATCTGGAATCCAATCATCCACATTCATATCGTCTCTAATTAGATCTAAATTCCAATGTCCGAGTGCCAAAGTGCTTATTTTATCATCTAACACGAATCTCTTAGCGTCGTCAGCCATCAGCGAAATCTTGTTAACTATTTCAGTATACAAGTCATTATTTTCACTTCAAATCGATTTCATAGTCTTATACACCGAACCACTTCCTAACAGACAATCTTTATACTCTTGGAAAGAGATGTTTTTCTTCACCACGCACGCTTTAACTCCTTTGCACTTCTTGATCTCTTGATCATCTTCTAGACGATAAGCATACAGTTTAGGTCTCAAGCCCACAAATTCAATGATCTGTTTACCGCTGCTCTCGTCCTTAAATTTACCCAACACCTTCTTGTTGTCGTTCGATTGAATGTTGGATGGGTGATCGATGGGATAATTGCTTGTGTCGAACCACACAGCCACGTCCTGAGATATATCTCGGTAGACGTCTTTCGTCTCTACCTCGTAAACTAAACTGTCCATGTCGGTGAACAGTAGTTTGGCTTTCTCACCAAATTTTCGTTTGACGTAATTGTAGTGAAACTCGTACATCAATCGCTTGCTGATATCTAAGATGATCAGTCTGAGATAATACAGTTTGTCAAACTTCAGGTGTGTCTTTTGCATGTGAACGGCCACTAGATTTTCGTTGAATATGGTTCGGTGTTTGTAATTAGGTTTCGTCACTAATTTTTTAGCACTTTTCTCAGACATGACGAGTCGAACGTCGGTTCTCTTCCTGATGTTTTCCATTGATTTACCGTACACACAGTTGTTCATGAGTTTGAAGAAATCTTTTTCAAAATCATTCTCGGCTTGAATTCTGAGATTCGTGTTGAGATCGATGTATTTTTTCATCCAAGGCTCTTCGTTGAATCAAATGATGCGATGTATGTTGACTAATTTCATTCTGTAATCGACGTACTGTTTCAAATTCTCACTGTAGATGACGTAGTTACGTTTGTTAAATAAATTGGGAATGAGTTTTCCTCATCTCCTTCGTTCGGTTCCTTTCGTTCGGGAGCCAGCGGATAATCGTTGTGTGGATCGTGTAATTCTTCCAGATAGTTCAAATCGTCTTCTAAAATGCAAGGATAGTTTCTCCATTTTTGCATCTCTTCCGGTTCCTTCACCCATTCGAAATTTCCAATCGGTAAAGGATGACTCATAGCCCAACCATACAGATTATTAGCATCCCAATACTGTATGTATTTAGTTGACCGTTTCGAATTGAAACCTTCTTTCATGTAGGGATTGTTAGCTTCAGAATATCTGTGAGAGATCATCGAGATGCCACCTCTCGCAGCCCTTTCGAACATGAGTAACATGTTCACGTCAGATAATAATTCCAATTGGACTTCGGTGGTCTTCAACAGAGCATCCCATGCTAGACCGGGTGCGGTGAAATACCAAGCAGGATCCAGATCGTAATTTCGACAACAGACGTCTCGAAAATTTTCGAACACGTCTGCCAAGAGCAGAACGTCAGTCTTCAGATAGAGATCATGATAATCTCTCATGGTTTTCATATCGAATAATTTCCACACGTTTTTAGCGTGTTCATAATTCTCGTCGGAAATGTCGGATTCGTATAATTTCGAATAAAAATCTTCTTTCGAAGGTAGTGCGATGTCTTTGAATCTCTTTAGATCATTCATGTAATCATAAGGATAGACTCCTTTCCTCAACATGACGTCTACTCGTTCTCCAAAATGTTCGCTCATGATTTTAAATTTATCCTTGCTCATATTATCGACTAATTTTTCCAGAGCGGTCGACATGAATTTAAAACTGTCGATGAAACGTATGGCTCTACGAATGAATTTCGTTTCTTCTTTCAATGTCTCTCCATCAATTACTCTTTTCTCCTCCATGAGCTTCCATTTCGTGAAGGAAATGTATCTTTCTTCGCTGTTCGCGATGCAATTTAATTCTTCGTGTGAGGTGCCAAGATTTTTCACGAACAGATGACTGTCATAACCTGAGAGATTGTGAAACATCACCGGATAGAAAATGGCATCTCGATATTTTAAATTACACTTGCTGTGAGCCAGACCACGATACAGTAATGATTGTGGTCTCTCACCTTCTTATTTTCCCTCGAATTCTCTTCGAACGATTGTCTGCATATGTGACATTCAGTGGCTCTGTTATTTTCGTCCTGCTGCTCTCGCGTGATGATCATTTCTGCTGGAGTTTTGAATTTGTCGTATAACATTTGAAGTTTCCATTCTAACTCTTCCACGAACCTTTGAGCCACGTCGTCGTCTTCATACTGTTTCGTGTAGGTGAAGGGACCCATGTCGTGTTGCGAGTCGAAAGCGCATTTCACGTAAATGCAATAGCCTGAAGGTATGTGTTTTTGATATCTTTCGACGTAACTTTGAAGAGCGTTGGGTTGACAGGAACTCATTTTCGTGGTGTAACATTCGAAATCGGCGTACACGACGAATGGTACTTTTAACCTTCTATTGTGATTTTCAAACTTCATGATGGTGTTAGGTTTGGGCATTTCGACGGTGACACCTTGATTTTTGTTGCAATATTCCTGATGTTTCGGCAAAGAGTCTTCGCTGTGAAACGCGTTCATGCAATTGAAACATAAAGATATCTTATGTCCATGTTTATTATTTTGTTTCAACAGTAATCCGCTCGGATTTGAAACCCAACAATAAAGATGATTGTCACCGTTTGAAATCAATAATAAAATAATCATCTTTTCTCTTCCAAGATATGAAATCAGTCTGAGAGGATAGATCTTTCATCATTTTTTTGTCATCGTATCCCAAGACGTTCACCACTACGGTGGGATTTTGAACTTCAAAATGTTCGATGTGTTTTAACTGCATTGGAAAAGTCACTCTGGTCCAATCGAGATTTTTAGAAGCCTCCTCGTAACGAGAAACTCTATTGGAATTCATTTTGACAGGGTATAAAGCAGAGGTGACTGCCATTTAAAACACTGATCATCTTTATTTCTCACATTGACCACGGATTGTTTTTTAGCTAAGAAATATGGTAATTTCACGTAGGAAGACCCTTTCAATAAATCGTTTTCAGTTATGTGAATTTCGAGTTTCAACATCTCATCGAATGTCCAATTACTACCTTCATGTTGATAATTCACGAGAGACGTCAACATCTTATCTTTCATCTTTTCGAAAACGTCCGATAAATCTGAACCTTGAAATACCGGTTGGATGTTAGATCTGAAATATGCTCTCGCCGGACTTCACGTCGATTTTATTCATCACGCAATGGAGTATCATCTTAATTTTTAGTCCCACGTTCATGTATTTGCGAAACAAATCCAATACTTTTTTCTTCACCAGTTCCATGAACAATTTCGGATCGATTTTCTTCAACGAGGGAACCACGTCGAAAGTTTTAAAAACGCCTTTGATTGCACTCTCCCGTTCCACGGACTTCGATTGAAATAGTTCCGCCGTGAGTCGAGCTAGATATTCTTCTCCTTTCCCTTCATCTATTGCTCATCGAAGTTTGCTCGATACATCTCGTTTGCCTAGAATCTGAAGTGCATCACTCGTTTTCGTTTTAGTTTTTGTTTTCTTTTCTTTGGAAACTTGAAGTTCTTCTTCAATGGCTTTTTGTTTAGTCGTCTTCTCATTTTTCACAATCGGAACGTTTTTTGTTTTTTTCGATATCGGCATTTTGATTCCTTTTACTATCTTTTTCTTCTTCTTCTCATTTTCACAACCGATGCATTTTTTGACGTCGTTGCTATGGCATTTCGTTTGCCTTTCTATCGTTTCGCAAATATTCCTGTATGACTTCAATCTTTTTTGATTTAGTTCTATGATTTCTGAAATGTGAAATTTTTAATAGTTTACAAATCTCGTTTAACTGAGGTATGGTTTTCTCATTTAAATTTTCCAATTTTTTTTTATCTGTTTGCTTCATTTTGTAAGAATATATTTTTTTCCGAATTTTGTATTAAAATAATTTGTTTAAAAAGTTTTGTTTTTTTATGTGAAAAAAAAATAAATATTTTTTTTGATGAAATTAATCAATTTTTTATGTTTCTTAATGTTAAAAAAAAATTGAATTAATACGAGAAAAAAAGGATGGTAAAAATTTAACTTTTTATTTATATATATAAAGAGAAAAAACAAAACTTTTTAAACAAAATTATTTAAATACAAAATTTAAAATATACATTATTTGCAAGAATTCGTAAAACAAAAAAAAAAACAAATAATCGATCATGACGAGAACATCCACGACGGAATCTCGACATAAACGTTGACGTTGTTTAATAAATCGTTATTCTCCAAAAAACCAAGAAGAAAAAAATCGTAATTTATATTTACGCGTTTCGAAAGAAAACGATACAATTTGTGATAGAAAATCGAATCGTAATACTATTAGCGAACAAAAATTAATTGACAATGTCGTTCAAACTATTAAAAAAGAAGAAGGTTCAAGACAAATAGAACTCTTATGACTTTTACGCGAAGTCTCGCACGAGGTTCAAAACAAATTTCCGCAAAGCAGACGCGTGTTCATGTCACCTGATTCCTTCTCAATAGATGATGATAACTGCAAGATGTGAAGACTAATTTTTAAACGTTTGAAGTCTTGCACGTTCTAAAACTTGTGTGCTTCTTTCATGAATCGAATCAAATCTTCTAAAGTCAAGAATTGAGATAACGTCTTGTTTGCGTGATTCAATGTATTGTACAATTGTTCCTTCGTGTATCCGGATTGAAAAAGTTTTTCACATTAAAGAAATTAAAATAAAAAAAAACAACTTTTTTTTTATATATATAAGAAGCAAAAAAAAAACAAAACTTTTTTTAAACAAATTATTAAAATACAAAATTTAAAATATACATTATTTGCAAGAATTCATAAAACAAAAAAAAACAAATAATCGATCATGAGGACAGCAACACCTAAAAGATGCGAATTGAAATTGAAACGAGTCGAAACGTATAAGAAATTCGGTCATAAAATCTATAGATTACAATGACACGATCCCATCGAACTGAACGAGGTTGAGATGAAGGGCTTCGAGCAAAAATACGACAGATATAAGATGCCTTGGAAATTGGATGAAGCTGCGCTCAATTTGATTTACGAGTACCAAAACGATTTGCAGAACATCGTCATCGCCGAAGATAGAGAATTCGACAAGGATGATTTGTCGTTGCCCTATGGAAATTACATATTTCCAAACATCTCATTCGAACTCGTGAAGAAATTGAGTGCTGAGAGCGAGTTGACTGATGTAAAAAAACTCAAAAGAGTAAAGATAAACATTCAACACGTTTTCAAAAAAGGAGAAGACACGAGTGTCAACATGCTAATAACGGACTTGGAAATATAAACAATAGAGTGATTGATTTTTTTGCGAAGAAGAAAGAAAAATTTTTCACATTAAAGAAATTAAAATTAAAAAAAACAACTTTTTTTTATATATATAAGAAGCAAAAAAAAAAAACAAAACTTTTTTTAAACAAATTATTAAAATACAAAATTTAAAATAGACATTATTTGCAAGAATTCATAAAACAAAAAAAACCAAATAATCAATCATGAGGACAGCAACACCTAAAATATGTGAATTGAAATTGAAACGAGTCGAAACGTATAAGAAATTCGGTCATAAAATCTATAGATTACAATGACACGATCCCATCGAATTGAACGAGATTGAGACGAAGGCCTTAGAGCATAAATACGACAGATATAAGATGCCTTTGAAATTGGATGAAGCCACGCTCGATTTGATTTATGAGTACCAAAACGATCTGCAGAACATCGTCATCGCCGAAGATAGAGAATTTGACAAGGACGATTTGTTGTTGCCCTATGGAAATTACATATTTCCAAACATCTCATTCGAACTCGTGAAGAAATTGGGTGGTGAGAGTGAGTTGACCGATGTAAAAAAACTCAAAAGAGTAAAGATAAACATTCAACACGTTTTCGAAAAAGGAGAAGACACGAGTATCAACATGCTAATAACGGACTTGGAAATATAAACAACAGAGTGATTGATTTTTGCAAAGAAGAAAGATAAAAATGTGATGAGATCATCTTGAAAACATGAGTGTCAACATGCTAATAATGAGCTTGGAAATATAAACAATAGAGAGATTGATTTTTAGCAAAGAAAAATAAAAATGAAAAAAAAAGTAATGAGATCATCTTTAGATCTCATTTTTTTTTTGTTTTCCTTCTTCTTCACCATTACCATATATTATAATAACGTTTCCTTTTTTCTCAATTTTCAGCGTCGATTCTTCTTTTTCTTTTTGTCTTTTTTTTTGTGATATGATACGTTTATAACAACATTTTTGTTTATCCGAATCATAATTATGAACGAATGTTGTGCATCTCTTGGTAACACTCACATCATCACCATTCTCTTCAGAAGGTAGTGGTGACGGTGGAAAGCGTCTCATTCCCAACCGTCTATCCCATGCTTTATCTATCTCTTTCATCAGTTCTTTCCTTAGATATCCATCATTAGCGTCTAACCATTTTTTTGTTTTTTCGCTCCCTGTCTTGCGATATTCGTCATTATCGTCAAATTGTTTCTCCACCTTTTCATCCAGGTGATAAATTTGTTTCTCCACCTTTTTACCCATTTTAAATATATTATTTTATACTTTCTATGATTTTGTATTTTATATAATCTTATATTATAATAACATATTCAAAATCGGTATATTCTTAAACGGCGAATTCTCACCGAGCAACAAACCCTTGCCGAGTCGCTCAACGTTCTGTCCACTCTTCAGATAGAGACCGTTTCCTCTCAGAGAGTTGCCACCTCTAACGGGTTCTAGATACAATCCTTTACAGCTATCGTCTACGTGGACGCGACACACAGCTCCTCCCTTCTTCAAAAACAGTCCGCTGCCACCCATTAATTTCTCAACTGCTGAACTAGCGAGTCCCCTGAGAGCTATCACGCCGAGAGTCTTTCCGAGAAAGCGTAGTGCCTTTGCGGCGAAGGGTAAAGCTTTTGCGGCCATTCCTGCCAATAGCGGTAGGAAACCACCTTTCATTCTCAAATTGTATCTCAATTGAGCGGGACTCAATCTCACCGTCAACCCTCTTCCATCGCGAATCGCTTTCTCCATCCTTTTGATTTGACTTCTGGCCCAGGCGATCGAATCCTGACCGCCTCTCGTCAGATCTTCGTGAGTGAATTTGAATCTCACCGCCTCGCCTCGAGTTGTTAACGCTCTCTTAATTTTCTTCCTCTGTCCTGCAGATATGTTCACGTTTTTAATCACGTATTCTGTCATAATTCTGTTTTTTTAAAATAAATTTACTTCAATTGTTTCTTGTTTAATAATTATATTAAAAATAATTTTGTAAAATTAATATTGCGTTTATTTTATTTTTGTTATCTATATATATACACAATATTTTTTTTTTCTTTTATATTTCTCATATGTGAAATCGTATCATCACCCTCTCTCCGCGAAGATCTAACAGTTCACCATTTTGATCCATCAACGTGGTTTTGAGACTATACAACTTGTCTAAAATCACTGGTAGATAAACTAAATTTCGAGGTCGCTCCACAATCTTATAACCCAGCGACACGTTTGGAAAGAAGGAATAGATCATTGGTTGAGCGCTACCATTCACGTAGCTTCCCGCAATCACGTCCACGTTCACCAGAATGCTATTGACTGCGAGAATGTCGACCGTATTTTCAGATGCCGAGTGGCCTCGATACATCTTTCGATCGAATCCCAACATCTTGCCTATAGAATCATCCGTGTTGTAATCCACTCGAAAATTATCTTCCAAATCCAACATCGTCTGTAAGGTATTAGGATTGGGATTGAGTCTGATCTTATTGCTTCCCTTTCCATCCATCTTCATTCGCGTCCGAATGTAATTGTTCAAATCGTCTATGTCGTAACTCCCTTTGGGAATTCGAATCTCCAACCAATCCGTTCCGTCGGAATACTTGAACGAGTTATTCTTTTTGGTGACGTTGGGAAAGGAATAATAAGTCTCCAGATTCACCAACGCCATCTCGTATCTTTTCTCTCTATTCAATTCGATGGAAAGTTCGAATTTCGTAGCGAATCGAGTCGAATCGCTACTCACCACGATTTGAATGGATTGTTTTGCAGCCGTATTCTCGGCTATTCGTTCTAACAATTCTTCATATTCGAACATTATATTTAATTTTTTTTTTTTATTCAAAACTAATTATTTGAAGATTTATTATTTTTTAAATTTTATTTTCACGCTCTATCTTATTATCATCAGAAACATAAAACTTGTCAAATCCGCACCGATATTTTCCGCGATTAAATTCGCTTGTCAAATCGATCACGACGGAATTGTAAAGTCCACCATCCCAAACCCTCTTGCAGAATCTCCTGAATTCCGCCGCGCCCATGTCGTTTGCGACGTGATCGCCGTAGATGTGATTGAGATTCTTGAGATCTTGGCGAAAGAGACATAGAAAATTAGCGTTCTCCCTTATCGTCTGTCTGGGCAATCGAAAATAATTCTGCGACAGGTAGAAACAGTCCACGTTGCTGTGTCGACCCCTAACGTAATACGATTCACATCGGTTCTGTCTCTCCAAAAGCAGATCATCGAAAATCATGAGATTCTTATCTTCCGATTACAGTTCTCTAGGATCCGGAACGTCGCTAGCGTTCTCATAAAATCGACACTCGACGTTCGAAGATGCATTTCTCTTCATCAGCTCCATCGCCGCACCGTCCAAAATGGTCGAAAGTGGAGCTTCACTCTTGTCGAATTCCTCCCTACTGTCAAAGATTCTGGCTATGACGTCCTTGGGCAATCTACGATCCATGCACTCTCGCAGCAATCTGTATTCGGGTTGAAACAAGCTCTTGCCAAACACAAACAATCTATCGTAATCCAACCAGTCGGGTCGGGACAACAGATTCATCAACAGATTGGTCTTTCCACAATTCGATTTTCCCACTATCAAGCCTCTTATGCTTTTGGGAAAGAACTCGTTATTCGACCTCTTGGTCGCGGCGTCGTTCCAAGACATATCTTTAATGTTCATCTTTGTTTTATTTTTTTTGTTTGTTATTTTAGATTCTTTTCAAACGCAAATTTTTTATGTTTTTCAAACTCAGTTTTTAATGTTATTATTTATTTATATCACACCGTCGCGAGTTCTCTTCAATCCAGATCCACTCGTCATTTTGGCTAAATCTTGTATGGGTACCACAGCATCCTTAAAATCTTTCCAACTTTTCGGCGTTCGCTCTAACGCAGCTCGCTTCGCCGGCGGACTGATCAACTTGTCGATCAACGCGTCGGCTGCCCTCTTGCCAGCCACAGAAGCTATTCTACCACTGGGTTCGGAAGCGGCTTTCTTACCAGCATCCAAAGCCGTCTTCTTACCGACCTCAAACGCGGTCGATGCGAGTTTTCTACCCGCATCGCTCGTGAACGCTCGCATTATAGAATCGACGATGCCAGAACCGCCTTGAACGTAAGTTCTGACGTATCCCCTGTTCTTTATCACCAACATATTTTATTTTTATAATATATTTTTGTTTTTTTTCACTGGTAAATCGTTTTGTTGTTTTTAAATACTTTTATTATTCTAGTGTGAAAATTTACTGCTTTATTTTTGTTTATTTGTTTGTTTCTCTCTACTTATTATATACACATCAATCCTTCAATTCGTTCATCAGCCTTTTATAGTGGTTTTTATTCAAAACCTTCTGTCTTAACAATTCGTCAGATATAGTAACTATCTGATTATCTAATCCTGTGTTACCAGCCCGTCTGCTCGCCATCAACAAACTCAATCTCTGAGACAGAGCGTCAGAATCGCTCGGAAGAAAAGTAGTTTTCATCCCTTTGCCAGTCACCGATTCGATGAACTTCTTGTTCATATCCCATATGGGTTTCACCACTTTCGTCCACTTGTAACCTCTGTTGGCTTTGGGTCTCGTCTCTCTGGCATCATTATTTCTCTTCATGGCGTGGATCTGAACCAGAATGTCGCCGTAATTGTCGAAATCCTGATCCGTGTAATCGCTAGGCTTGTTGTAAAGGAGCAATCTGCGCAGTCCATCAGTCAATTCGTATCTGTTCGAACCCACGATCAATTCATCATCGCCAATATCTATTTCTGTGTCTCCTACAAAAATCCTTCCCTCCGAATCCTTATAAAATCCATACGACAGATCTCTCTTACCGCCATCATCGTACGATGCCACGCTATCAGTGGTGATAGTCGAAGCTGTATCGTCAGTCTCGCTCAAATCTGTTTGAATTCCCGTGGGAACGTAATCCGGTGTAGATTGAACGGAATACCGATTTCCAAAACTAAGAGGCAACGAACCCATTCTCAAAGAACTCTCCTTTATGGGTCTCAATTCTTCGACTATCTCCTTCCTGCTTCGCTCTTGACCCTCCGTCATGGGTTTAATTATTTTTGTGGCTTCGCGTTTGAGTTCCATCTCAGCAAGACGTCTGCTGCTATCAGCTGACTGAATGCCCTTCTTAGCACGCTCAAACTCTTCTAAAATTCGATCTCGGTGTCTAGAATCCATCTGTAAAAACATCTTTCGTTTTTAATTGTTTTATTATTTTCAAAATTAAATGATTAATTATATTTTTATGTTTTTAAGTAATAAAAATCTTTCCGTTTTTAATATAATAAACTGAAAATATTCGCATCTCAACTGACTGTTGATCGAATTGGAGAAGTTTAAAAATACGTTTAAGCAGTACATGACAAACCGGTTTCTGATTTAACGCATTTTGACAGTAGTTTTTCAGTGGATTCTACTGATTTGATCGATGCGATACCTCTCTCCTCTTTCTCTTTCTTCTAGCGACGGTGCCGTCGGCAAAACGTCGATCGGCTTCTCATCCTCGTCGTCCACTAACGTCGGATACAATTTATTTCTGGTTCTCATTTTTTTTTTTTCTTTCTAATATTAGATAAAAAATTTATGTGTGTATTTATTTTTATTTTCTACTCTCCCTTATTTTATATCAACGAAAAAAACTTAGACGTATGCTTCATTCGGCAATAATTTCTTGATGCATCCCTTGTCTTCTAAAGTCAGACTTTTACGCGCCAATTTCAGTTCTTCCGAAACTGTAGGCTTGTCTTCATTCTTACAGAAGACTAATCTCTTCCAAAACGTGATCACATCGTTGAATCTAACGCGTTCGAACGCCGGTTCGAAATACATGAGGACCATATCTTCCCTTTCCATCGTCAGACACGAATGATTCTCGTGATCGAAGTCTAGATGATCCCGACATCCGACGCATCGTTCTAACAAGATGGAACGTAGTTCTTCGTTCACGCAGATTGCGTATGCTCTCATCAGCATGTTTAAAAGAATCCTCGCTCTAATAGTCTGGGAAGCGCACATGATTTACATATTTTTTTTTATTATCTATTCGATTTGATATATTTATTTTTCTAAATAACTATTATTTATATATTTTTTTTCCTCCCCTATATATATCAATCAAAAACGTGACAGCGGGTTTGCGAATTTCTAACACACCGACAACACTCTTCGTTCAAAACATTTCCATCAAGTACTCGTAGAGATCACCTCGCAATAACGTGCGCTAGTCTTACTTCGAGAAACGCGACAGTGGGTTTGCCGATGCAAACATCACCTCTTCACACGAGTCGATTTCAGACCTAAAATCCGCAAGCGGATCTCCGTGTACGCCTCCATAGGGTTTCAGTGTTAAAATCGTGTACGGACGCGGATTGTTAGAATCGGCAAGAGGATGATTTTAGAAACGACAAAACGTTTTTTGCTCGCAATTTAACGATTGTACATGTACGGTACATGTACGGTACATGTACATGTACACGACAAATCGTGTACATGTACACGATTTTAACACTAAATCCTATGGAGGTGTACACGAATGCGCGTGTACACGTACACGTACATGTACCGGACATGTACATGTCTCTTGCATCGGCAATTATCTCCTACTCTCGTGGGCAATTGAGGTGAAGTGTCTTGCCCAAGGACACAACGAGGTTGCCGCAGGTGGTAACCGAACTGAGGACTTCTCGGCTTGTAACCTGCTGCTCTAACTACTGAGCCCCCCCCCCCCCCCCCCGTGCCATCGCTTAATCTACTCTAACTGGATGCTTGCGACATTTAGTTGACATGCATCTGATATAAAAGCCTGGATGTCAAATAAATTTCACGATTAGAAGCAGATGTACGCCATTTTGTTCCTTAAAAATGTACGCTTGCATATTTTTATCGAAATATCTCATCATTTTCTGTCAGATTCCATCGAAATTCGGCAATTGTGATTAGTATATGAATCTTTAGTTCAAGCGCATCCAGAATATTTTAATGATTTTAACAGTAATGCGCCTTTACCTGTCAGATTTCCACCCGGATTACTTTGTTAGAGCGATAACTGAATCGGTTATCAGATTCTAAAGAAATCTGACAGTTTTTAAGTCAAAAAGCACGGAGACTCAAAAGCGAGTGTGGGGAGCTTGTAATCTTGAGGTCATACGTTCCTCGTTAGCTGGTGGCAATTTAGTTGTGTATTTGAAAAAAGACATTCGGGCGTGGAAGGGTCAGCATGCAGAACTGTGTGAAGAAAGGTTATGTATATTTATTTGCGTTTTCTAAAAAAAACCCTTCTTAACCCTTCAAACACTGGTGGTATCTTCCATGTCCGTTGAAATGCAGCAATTAGAAGAGTCCATACTCATTATTTGGGGTTAGACCAATCAATATTTTCAACGTGCAGCCATGGGGCTGCACGTTGAAAATATTGATTGGTCTCCCCTACCCTTAACTTAGCAGGCATCCTACTTAATGAACCTTAATGAACGCATGACGTGCCATGTCCCTGGGCCGGTAAAGCGGCCTATCGTGTTGGAAGGGTTAAGGAGCAGTGCCATTTGTTTACCTCACGGACCACTGTGTGAAAGCCAGTTTTCCATGACCTAAAATATTACCAGTGACTCTTATTTTTTGCAAATATTGGTCGCGTGGAACCACCGCCACCCCACTAAATTTGCTAAATAAACTACTCTAAGTTTGCTAAGCACCAAGTATATCCAACTACCTGTTTTACGTTTTAGTTGAAATATTGTTATGAAAAGTGTATATATTTTATATGTAATTGTATCTTTAATGATTTAAGCACAGATATTGAGATTTTGTTTGTGTTTGACATTATTTTTTAACTTTTAAATACGATAACCAGGGAAATTGGATATTATTGGTAAAAGAGTAAATTTTAACAAATTTGCCAAAAAGTTGATATGGGTTCAAAATCGAGTATGAGACCCATTATTGTTAATTACAGCTTGACAACGCATTCTCATGCTCCCAATCAGGTTCCAGATGGTCCTTTGTGGGATGTTGTTCCATTCTTGAACCAGCATGGCACCAAGCTCCTGGATCAGGGGATCTTGCTGGCCAATGGCCAGTCCATACGCTCAATCCCCTTTCTCTGTCGGTACTTCCGGACAGCATGGGCAACATGAGGACGGGCATTATCGTCCATCAGAATGAATCTATCACCCACTGCACCTGCATACAGTCTGACGTGGGCACCCGGGATCTCATCAATATACCGCCGTTTAGTCAATGTACCACGGTCAAGGACACAGAGTTCTGTACGCCCATCTCAGCTGATGCCGCCACAATTATTGACCCTCCACCATAGCGGTCATGCTCAGCAATGCTGGCTGCATGGAATCGTTCTCCTGGTCTTCTCTACCCTAGAACGCCGATATGTGTTGTCTAGGCAGTACCTTGACTCGTCTGTAAAAAGGACAGGTCGTCAATCTTCTCTGGTCCATCCAACGTGATCCATGGCCCATTCATATCGTGCTTGGCGGTGGTTCTGGGACAGCTGAGTGCGAATACATGGTCTTCTCGATCGGAGACAACCTTCGTGCAACCTTGCCCGGATAGTCTGCGTCGAAACATTTATCCCAGATGCATTCTGAAAGTCACTGCGAAGCTGGGTTGCTGTGTCAAAACGGTTCCTACGGGCCTGAATGATCAAAAAACGGCCTTCAGCTAACAGATGGTGCCCTGTCTCTACCACCACTATGTCGTCTGACTGGTGTGTCATACTGCTGAAATCTTGCCCAGCCTCTGGTGATCACCGTATGGTGCACACCAAGGGCTTCACCAACCTGACGATGGGTAGCCTCTTGTTCCACTATTCCTACAGCCCACCACATTTCTGCTTCAGACAAATGTCTTCTTACATTTGCATTCGCCATATTCAATCACTAAATCACAATGGTTTGTGTTGAAATGAAGACTGAATACCCTACACATCTCATGCACATGTAGACAGTGCGCGAAAATATCATGAAAATCAAGGGGTACATGCTTTCCATGACTGTCACGAAAAGTCTGCATGTCAAGAGAGCTAATGTAAACACTGGGGACCATCTCAATACATCCCTTTTCACCATGATGTGTCAAATATGTGGTGCTTAGCAAACTTTGAGTAGTATACTTGCATAACATGGCTCCAGATAATGTTTGCGGCGGTTTTCACTGATTCTTGACGGAATTTTGGCCTTGTTATAAATTTATAGTCGGTGTTTTTAGTTTATCCGAAAGCCATGTTTATACCACACGATTTACTAACCTGGGAATTTCTGTTGTGGTGGGGTCAAATAAATTTACCCCTCTGCCAATTTACCAACGTGGGTATTCAGTTGCGTTTATATGAGTTCAAGGGGTAGGCAAATCGAAATAATCCAAGATAATAGATTCCATAATTAATATTCACGGGAAGATGATTGCTCATCTTTCAGATATCCCCATAGCCTTGTCTTTCAGGAAAATGGAAAAACGATTAGCCAGGCACTCAAATGTGGCGACAGTTCTATGGGCCCGCCTTTCCCAGTCTTGCATACTTTGACGCCCGGTAGGCCCTGTCCTCTGATGGCAACTTCAAAGTGCTCGATAACTATATGGGTAACGCATTTCGTATAGCACAATATTTGAATGGGTCCAGATTTGCTGGGTCCGTGCCTTTGAGGGATAAAAACCATAAATCTCAGCTATGGAGGGGTAGAGGTTTCTATAGCACGTGCTGACGATCCCAGCCAGGCAACCCAGTTTGATGTTTTGGATAATTACATCACTACCATAGCCTTTACTTATTTCTGTCTCTACAGGGTCAAATTTGTCTTTAACTACTCAATCTGTGTCGCCCCGCTCTCGCAAGAATTTGATTTTCAGGACGTTTTCGCTCTTAACTCTTAGAAGACGGGAGTCGAGTTTTCTTGCCTGTGATGCAATACGGCAGGTAATCTGGCCGTGACGGTTCGGCTTTCTTTGGGCTGGGGAGAATTAAACACTGAACAGGTGCTTTTAGTCAAGTGTCGTCTGCCTGAATAGGCAGACGACACTTGACTAGAAGCACCTGCTTTACTATTAGTTTTTCGCGGTATGTCATGTTCAATAAATTCATTCTGATTCCTCGGCTTCTAAGAGTTAAGGTTTCAAACGATGAGCTGTGACACTCCCCCGTCGGAGTTGTGTCTAGTACCATACGGCCTGCCCTGATTTCAATGCCTGGCGCAACTGTTATGTCACCAATGTCGATATCGAGTCGTCCGTTTCGGTGCAATTGTGAAGAAGACTGCTGTGCTTTTTGAGCGTCATTAAACTGCAACTCAGTCTGCACTTGAACTTGGGAGGGGCGTGGTTATCCAGGTCGGTAAAACCCTGACATGGGGCGGGGTCTGGCATTATTTCTATGAGAATCTCGTTTATGAAACATCCATAGTTGCTATCTTCTGCTGAGTTTATATTCACCCAACCCAGTTGATTTGGTCTTGATTTTTAACCCAACTGATTTAAAGTATGTCGATGCCAGGGTAAAGTTTAGGAATGGACAAGTTTACTTTGCGGAACTGAATATCTCTCAAGACCATTGAACAAGATCAATAAAACGATTCCGCAAATACAGGAAGGACATTTTAGTCTTTCTAAAAATTCTTGATGCCATATTAGATGTCGTTCACGATTTATTTCATTGGACTACTATTATCTCCAAAATTATGTACGACCACTGGTTCAATGAACTTCAATCATCTGGATTTCGACGAAGTGAAGACAACGGCAAAGACCGCCTGAAAGATGTGGCATTACGACCTAACATCCCAGAATAAGCTCTATCAGATTCCAAACTGGTAATCTGGCTAATTTACCACCAGATAACTGTAATTTTCTCAGGCAAATGATTTATAGGGCTCTGCGAATATCAAATGTTGGGTCGAATCGAATCTCTAATCGAATCAGGCATCAGATTTCGAATGGACTCGAACCACGAATCGAATCTCAACGTTTTCCAGTTGTAGAGATTGCATCTTCTTGCAACCGTAAATTATGTCAGTCCCCACTCAAGTATTGTGTGCAACGGCGACTCGTGCAAATCAAGCTAAAAAGCGGAATATTCCAGAATGGAATCAATGTAATTTCGGAGGCGGAACCTACTAGAATTCTTCTTCTGCCATCAGGTCTCCTGAACAGGAGACCTGATGACAGAAGAAGAGTTCAAGAGGAGACACTTTGTAGGATTTTGAAAACATCTCGAAGATTCGAAAATTTTCGAATCGGCAAGATTAAAATAGAATCGAATCAAATCACGGGCACTATTTCGAATCAAATCGTTTTCGAATCTTCGCAGTGCCCAATAAATGAAGTATGCAGAACGCTTTAACACTTATGTCCTCTGATAAAGTTTACGTTACTAATTAGGGAGTGTGGAGCGGTTACTGCATTGAACTTCAAACCGAAAGGTCCACGTTTCGATCCCCGCCAGTGGCAACAGCTTAGCGTTCTGGTGCAAGACACTTCATCCCGATTGTCCACGTGGGGTCACGGTGGTGCTGTGTATTAAGGTGTACACCAAGTCGATGGCACACTTTTCTTCAACCAATGCTGAATCTGCTTGTGCAGAGTTAGTACGTTGGGGAGTCTGACAGTTGCACGCCGTTGCTCGGTTGTTCTCTCCGGGTACCCCTGTTTCCTCCACCCTCCCCCCCCCCCCCCCGTAAAACTGTCAGACAAGAGGTGATCCGAGCTATCGAAAGTGTCGTGAAACCCTAGCAAATAAATAAATAAATAAATAAATAAATAAATAAATAAATAAAAAAATAAAAAAATAAATAAATAAATAAATAAATAAATAAATAAATAAATAAATGTACATGCACAGAAGATGTAGATGACATAACACTGTTTCTAAATTATTATTGGCTGTCTGTACAGCAGCCAACAATGATGTAAAACACTGTCAAGATAAATTCATCCTACCAGTAAAGTTCTCAAGAAAGAATGCTCATGGGACAACTTTTTCAGAGCAATATAGAAGGGGCAGTTTGCAGCTTAAGGGGCCTTGAGGGTTAAAAAACTCCAGTGGTCGGAAACTTTATTTTCCTGAATCATCTGGTTGAGCACCTTCAGAATGAGAAGTGGATCCCGAACAAACAAACATTTTATCCAAACGTTTTCAGCAAGGATATATTCTCCGATTAAAACAATATAACAGGTTGTGAACGGAGAGCTCTCGCGATACTTCGAACAAATAAGAAGCTAGTTGTTATCAAACCAGCGGATAAAGGTGGGTCAGTTGTCTTCTATCTCGGGATAATTATATGAAGGAAGTCATGAAACAACTTAGCTGCCCCAAATATTATAAGAAAATAGATTCCAAACCATGCTAAAAAATTAATAAGATCTCGAAATTTCTTTTCGATGATGGTTACTTACTGGTTAAAATAACATCCTGCCAAAGATCCACAAGGACCGTTCTTCATGGATGGATGACTTATCTCCACACAGGAGACTAATTGTTTAGTACAGTACTGTGGAATCCTATGTAATCTCGGAACTTTCAGATTACCCAGACTTACGAACTATCTAAAAAATATGCGAGATTTCCTGTCTCGAAAGGATCAATTTAAGTACGGCCCCGCAGACTGGTCACTTTCCACGGGTGGAAATAATTTCACGAACGCGCTAATATTAAATTACATACACTAATTATAGGATAAGCATGAACAATTTAATTAATGAAGCACCGGGTACAACCCGGTGCTTCATCAATTAAAATTGTGCTGATGATAATGTTTATTACCTGGCGAGTTTTGAGAATAGCGCTGGCCGGTTTTGGCCGTTATGTTGGGTAAAGGGTTAAAGGAATCATTAAACTATAGCTCATCTTTTCGCCCTAATTCAAGTGATGAGGTAAAATATCCTATTCGGGGTCCTGATACCTAAGGGGTACTCTCTGCGCTTTTTTCAGACTTTGAACTCGTTGGAATCTACTGCATTTTACGATTTAGAACCAAAGACAATTAAACAGAAAGAGGAATTTTCCTCGGCACAAACAAAAAATCATCATCAGATCCGTAGCTCCCTCTGTTGTGATTCATCAAATGTCATTGACCATATCATTTGAGAACGCTGTGGGAAACAGTATGTGGGTCAAACTCAAAATATGTTCAAGAGCGTGCTATACAACACAGACTTGTGATAAAACAAAATACTGACACCCACAAGAACACAACATTTTAATCTTCCTGCTGTTTCCTGAACATTGTTTGGAAGATTTCGAAATGCATCAAACTGAACAACCACCAATGAAATGTGCATCAGATCAAACAGATGAATTTATAAAAAAAAAAAACAGAATATTTTTAGATCAATACACTTCCGAACCTTTGCTCATTTGGTACGAACATATCAGGCGGAGAATGCGAAGGGGGGGGGGGGAGGGGGGGTGGGGGGGGGGGTGGGAGGCATCATTCATTTTACTTAAACATAAACACAATGAATGCAGAAATAGCAAAAATAGTAAAAGTTGATTTGAATGTTACAAATTGAACATTATCAGAATCTTTAAATCTTCAACCCACTTTCGCTTATAAGAAAAACAAAAGCAGGTAAGACATTTTTGTAAGGAATACAGTAGAACCATCAATCAATAGCATCAATTATTGCCAGTCATTTTACCCAGTTCCTAAACTCAACACTTGGTATGAATCAAATTTGTGCATTTTTAAATCATATTTGAAACCCATTGTGGTTCAAGATATATTGTTTAACTGGCAGAGTACAAAGTTATGTTTGGTCATCAGAATTTGTTCGCACTGTTGCCTTGCACAGCGTTCTAAAATGATATGGTCAATGACATTTGGTGAAACACACTAGAGGGAGATGCGGATCTGGTGATGATTTTTTGTTTGTGCCGAGGAAAATTCCTCGTTCTGTTTAATTGTCTTTGGTTCTAAATCGTAAAGTGCAGTAGTTTCCAACGAGTTCAAAGTCTGAAAAAAGCACAGATAGTACCTCTTAGTTCTCAGGACCCCGAATAGGATAGAAATTTACCTCATCACTTGAATTAGGGCGAAAAGATGAGCTATAGTTTAATGATTCCTTTAACCCTTTACCCAACATAACGGCCAAAACCGGCCAGCGCTATTCTCAAAACTCGCCAGGTAATAAACATTATCATCAGCACAATTTTAATTGATGAAGCACCGGGTTGTACCCGATGCTTCATTAATTAAATTGTTGATGCTTATTCCTGTAATTAGTGTAATTAGTGTATGCAATTTAATATTAGCGCGTTCGTGAAAATATTGCCCACCCATGGAAAGTGACCAGTCTACGGCGGCCGTACTGTAAATTGATCCTTTCGAGACAGGAAATCTCGCATATTTTTTTAGATAGTTCGTAAGTCTGGGTAATCTGAAAGTTCCGAGATTACATAGGATTCCACAGTGTGCATGAAGGCACCCTCCCATGAAATGTAACAAGGCAAATTTATGCAGACTAAATTATTTAACTTCGAAGATAATAACATTATGAATCACATTCACGGAATATGAAATCTTCAAGATGCGGTACCTGCACTTCAAAGAGCCCAAATATGGATTCCAACACTCTACCAGTTAACTGGTAGAGTGCTGAATTATTTTTGGTCATCAAAATTTTTTCACAAATGTTTGCCTTGTTACAATTGATGGGAGAGTGCCAATAGGCACTCTCCCATCAATTGTAACAAGGCAAATACAAACAGACTAAATAATTTCACTTCAAAGGTGGTATGAACAACATCCACAAAATATACTCGCCCAAAAAAGAAAGTGTGCATTGCAGAAATTGATCAAACTCCCCAAAAAATAATTTCGTTGGTGTAAAGAGTGTTAACCTGTTCATGAATAAGTTATATTGAACACAAAAACAGCTTTCCCCGTTAAAATTGCATTAACGTTAAATGACGTGCTGCATGTTTGCGAAAAGGCATGTTTTGCACGTGGAGAGTCTGAAAATTCATGCAGCAGTGTGAATCCTTGAGTATTTAAACACTAAAGTAAGGCCTTCCTATCGTTCACATTCAAACTTGCGCTGCTGTTAAAACGACTCCACATTAGCATGCCAAGATTGACAATGAATCAACGTCTCCTTGCCCTGGGTATGATTAGAGCTGGCAGAACACACAGAGAGGTTGCCCAGCATTTGAACTGCCACCATAATACTGTAGACAGGCTAGTCCATCGACATGCACAACATGATGACGTTCGAGACCGACCCCGCTCCGGGAGACCCCGAGTTACCACCCCTGCACAAGATCGGTATATCCGTGTCGTCCATCTCCGGGACCGGCAACAAACGGCAACGACGACAGCCAGGAACATCCCTGGCCTGAGACGGATACATTCTCAAACAGTAATCAACCGGCTGAGAGAATACGGCTTACGTCCTCGAAGACCTGCAATTCGTCCGATTTTGACGTTACGTCATCGTCGTGCTCGACTGCAGTGGTGTAGACAACATCTCAGGCATCCCTTACACTGGTGGCGACGTGTTTTATTCACATCTTTCATCATCAGATGGCCGCCAGAGAGTGTACATACGTCGAAACGAACGCTACGCAGATCCATGTGTCGTGGAGCGAAACCGTTATGGGGGGGGGGGGGGGGGGGGGGGTCTCTCATGGTGTGGGGTGGCATCACTGCCCGTAACAGAACTGAGCTGGTCATTATTGATGGCAATCTCAATGCAGCCAGATATCGTGATGAAGTGCTTACACCTGTTGTTGTCCCATTTCTGCAACGTCACGGCCCCGGCGTCATTCTACAGCAGGACAACGCCCGAACCCACGCAGCTCGTGTTGTTCAACAGTATCTGCAGCAACAACAAGTGGATGTTCTTCCCTGGCCCGCAAATTCGCCCGATATCTCACCCATTGAGCACGTATGGGACTAAATGAAACGTCAGCTACGCCGGCTTTCCCATGCACCGTCAGCGCTTGTGGAACTCCAAAGACAGCTTATCAAAATATGGAACAACATCCCACAACACTTCCATGCTAACTTGTTCGTTTCCATGAGGCGTAGATGCGCAGCAGTAGTCGATGCAGACAGAGGTCATACCAGATATTGAGTGTGTGACCTTTGTGTTTGACCCTTAGTGTCTTTGACTCTCCATGGTACCAAGAGTATTCGTCGTAGCGTAATGAAATTTCTCGTGTTGATCACAAATTGATTCATCTGTGATTGAATAAAATTTCCATGAATGAAAATGATATATATCTTTTTTTAGTGTTATTTTTTAGCATGCACACTTTCTTTTTCGGGAGAGTATATGAAGCCTTTAAGTGCTGGTACTGACACTTCAGAGTAAAGGCCTAATATCGGCTTCCAGCACTCTACCAGTTAAAAACAATATTTCGGTGGCATATTACAAGACAAAAAAGTTTCAGTGGGAAAGTTTCTACCCTAAACACACCCTCCCCAACACACACACGCACACATATATACACAATCTCATTCACCATGCCAATGCAACCATTTGTTCTCGTAATTGTTCAAAACGCCATCTCTTGAGCTCATTTGTATGAAGAAGTAATCATCAGTTAACCCTTTACCCAACGCAGACGATATCAAAATTTATTATTTTAAATATCATTTTTTTAAATTTTTCCAAAAATTTCAACAAAACCATATCATGTGACCCCCTCGTTGGAACGAGCTCGACGAGCTCGTTCCAACGAGGGGTCACATGATATGGTTTTGTTGAAATTTTTTGAAAAATAATATTTTTTCAACTGCTGAATTTGCATATTACGCGGGCGGATGCGGGCGATTCGTTGGGTAAAGGGTTAAGAGAAGTAACGATGTCAATAAAGGATACTACAATCCTAATTAACCAAACAAACTCAGTTGTTCTAAAACACCGTTCTGTAAGTAAGAGCAGACCATATCACTCTCAACACCTCCACCCCACCCCACCCAAACCCACCCCACCCCACATGCACGCGCTCATTCACATGCTATTCGAAAATTCAGGTGGTATTTTTGGAACGGCGAAGGCTAATTCGGTCTGAGTAATTAATACTTTTATGTATGCAAATATTTTCGCTATGGATGTCAAGTGAATAATATACTAGCTATTACTTACTAATACTTACCACAGAGGTTCCAGTTTTGGAAACACCGCTAACTCGATGCATGGACAAAACAGACAGAGTGTTGCATTATTCTTTAATAATTTTATATTCATAGAATATACAATTGTATGACATAACCTGCCATGTTGATAATTTACATCACTGTTTTACAGAAAAAAACAACATATTGATACACCTGGAAAAAAATTAGCCCATTCAAAGTTGAGTTCCCGAGTGTAATTTTCCAATTGGCAAGATGGACTTTTATTTTGAATATTCGCCATTCAAAGTTTGTCATTCTTTTTCAATTTTGCATCAAACACATACCGTTTGACCCCCACATTGGGACGAGCTCGTCGAGTTCGTCCCAATCTGGCGTCATAAACTATGTTTTAGAAGCAAAAGAATGAAAATTTTTAATTAGGCAAGAAGGGTTTTGGCAAGTGTTGTATCCTAGTAGTGTTACGATCGCCACGATATAGCCATAGATGCTGACATGGCGATAAGCACCAATAAATAAACTAGTTCATGCCAGGTAAAGGTTAAAATAATAACTAAGTCCCGTAGCCCAATGAGACTGTTGAAAAACTATTACTGAAATTTTTAACCATTTTTTGTTTATTTTGTCACCTCATTCTCTATTACCCAAGTGGAAGCTCGAAGGCGTAGTGCACGTCGATGGTACATACCCCTTCATCCGATTCTAACTCTGCCTGTGGGGGCTATTAAGTTGGAGAGTCCAACGATTACGCGTCACTACTCTGTGGTTTTATCCGTGTACTCCGCCCCTACCCCTCCGCTCGTAAAACTGCCCGACACAATTAAAACTGTCCTACAAAGTAAGGCTCTGACTGGTCTTTGTTGATACCGTTTAACCCCATTAAATAAATAAATAAATATTCTCGTGTCACGGCCTAGTTTTCTTTATTTCTTGAGGTGGTGATTTATATATCATTTTAATTACTGATATCAAAAACGTTGGTCTCGACATGTATAATAACTTGATGTGAAATTATTGTGTGCAAGTGAAAACCTTTCTCTTTCTGAATCGAATGATCGCACGTGCGGATGCTATCCACAATACAGATTTGTATTTTGTCCAGTCGTTTCTATTTGTATTGGGGAAAATACGTTCTTGTTGTTAGATAAATACATTTTATCATAACAGTGTGTTGATCCGTGTCGCAGTGTCACGTCGAGTTGAGGTGGCCAGATTGTCGGATCACACAAGCTGCCTGCGGCAGCTCGTGTGATCCAACAACCTAGTCACCTCAACTCGACGTGATACTACCACACGGATCAACACACTGTTATGATGATAGGTTTATTATATGACTTACACACTAACAGTAACTTGATTTGCTTACCTCGATTTACTTATTCCCTTGAAAGTCGAACATAAAAATAGCAGACGAAACTTTGTAAGCAACGGCAACGGCTTCCCCAGTTACGAAATCTATTTTTAACGGATATATAATCCGACGTTATTCATACGGAAATTCTCGGCAATTTCCGTAGGAGTGTGATATGGATTTTTGATCCGAGAAAATCTCACCTGGTGTGATCCGACAGTCTGGATAAAATCGTCAAACAGTTTTAGGGTAAAAATATCATAGTCATATAATAAATAGATATTATCATAACAGTGTGTTGATCCGTGTCGTAGTATGCGACGGCACGGATCAACACACTGTTATGATGATATGTTCATCATATGACATTGTTTCGATGTCAAATTCACCCAAATTTGCCATTTTAATTAATATGCGGTGAAAAGCCGGTTACAAAATAACAGACGAAACAACAATGACTTCCCTAGTTACGAAAACTATTCACGGAAACTCTCGGATATTTCCGTGGGAGTGCGATATGGATTTTTGATTTCCGTAAGAGTGTGATATGGACTTTTGACCCGGAAAAATCTCACCCGGTGTGATACAACAGTTTGGAAAACATCGTCAAACAGTAGTGATATTTTGGGTAAAAATTTTATAGTCATATGATAAAACTTCGTATTTGCTCCAAGTAGTTTACATATGTTACTAAAAAACAATTGCGATATCTCAAAAATGGTTTTCAAAACGTGCCACCAATGTGAAAGTGTCACTAGTCACTATTGAATTGTCAAGAATATATTTATACATTTTGATGCTCTCTTCCAGGCAAATTGACTTAGGTTCAACGGATTCTAGAACTTTCTCTCTTTTGAAACTTCAAATAAGTTTGAACAAACCCCTTTAATACATCATTTTTTCCAGGTGTATGATAATATTCGTATTACATTGCATAATTACAGGATATTAGCATTTGACTCTGACTCCGTACTTTGATCAAATCGGACCAAGTACTCAAGACAAGATCGAAATGTAGATTGGCTCTGTTTAACTTCCAGATTTCAACTCCATGTAATCAGAAAATGAACGGAAAAATAACCATCCATAATTGTGTTTATTTTTTAAACTATTCGTGTGTTGTTATTAAAAGAACAACGTCCAAAAATAAATAACATTTTTCTTGTCGAGATCAAATGCTTAACATCCTGAAGCAAAATTACAATACAAAATTTAAAAATTCAAAATACTGGAGATTTTAACCCTTGAGGATATTTCTTTCCGGAACAAATTGTGCAAGTATATTTGGTACTTAATGCATATAAATTCAAACGTACTTTAATGAAGTGAAAATAAATGCAAATGTAAATGCGTCGATCCACCCATTCTATTCTGACTCACATTATACCTATTTTCTATCTACTAGGTGGACGGGGAGCGCGGTGGCTCAGTTGGTAGAGGTGCAGGCTGCAAGTCGAGAGGTCCTCGGTTCGCATCCCACCTGCGGCAACCGCGTTGTGTCCTTGGGCAAGACACTTCACCCCGATTGCCTACATGGGGGCACGATGACGCTGTGTACTGAGGCGTACTGCACGTCGATGGTGCGCATGTCTTCAACTAATCTAACCCTGCCTGTGCTGTAGTGCAGAGTTCAGAGTTACGATGTTGGAGAGCTGACAGCTGCTCGTCGTTGGTTCTCTCCGGGTACTCCGGCTTCCTCCACCCGTAAAACTGTCACAGTCACGATTAGCCATTGTGCATAAGTATGTGACCTTAAACACCAATAAATAAATAAATACTAGGTGGACGGACGTTTTGACCACGTACGTTTCGTCCTAGGACGTTTCGGACTGGATGTTTCGGCCAGGGATGTTTCGGCCTAGGATGTTTCGGCCTCGGACGTTCCGGCCAATATTTATTATTTTGTAAGAATCGTGAGGTAATAAGATCCGAAATCATGTATGATTTATATATGTATATAAAAGTTGTAAAAGGATTGTGACGAAAGTTCAAAAGTACAATAAAATTTAAAATTATTTTGAGAGAACAGGTGGGGGGAGGATACCCAGGGTGAGTGGCAAGATACCCCAGGGCATCTTCCCCAGGGGTGAAGATGCCAATGGACATCTTCCCCCGGGGTAGATACCCAGGGGAAGGCACCTTATGACCCCGGTACACTAAGTGCTAGGATGCATAAACTTGTAAATGTAGGGTGTGAGATGCTGTAGGGAGGAGGCATGTAACTAGTTGAGGGAGTATAAATGTTGGTGATTTTGGAGTTCAGTCGTATGAAACAGGTACTGAGATCCTGTGGAGTTTGATGAAGTCTTAAGACTGGCAACGAGCCTAATTGTGGATATGGTATTTGGATTAAGGTCTATAGATAAGATAAGTGTTCCCGAAAGAGAAAATGTAGAGTTTAGGGCACTGGTAGTGAAATAGTATGAAACATGTCCAAGATAAGAGTATAGGGTGTGGAGCCCTGTAGGGAGGAACCATAATAATTGGAAGAGGGAGTAGGATTTTTATACTTAAAACCCTACTCTGTCCGAAACGTCCACTCTGTCCCGTATATCTGTCCGAAACATCTTAAGCCGAAACGTCCTGTCCGAAACGTCCGTGGCTGAAACATCCTACATTCCCAAATGTCATAAACATTGGCAAACTACACAGACATAGACAAAAAACATGTAACCCTTTAACTAACATGAAAAGCAGACGACACTTGAAAAAAAAATCCTTGAATAACTCATTTTTTTCATTTTTTGTCTCAAAAACATAGGTTATGACCCCTCGTCGGAACGAGCTCGTTCCAATGAGGGGTCATAACCTATGTTTTAGAGACAAAAAATGAAAAAAAGAATGAAAATTAATTGGCGATTTTTGAGAATAGCCTTGGCCGGTTTTGGTTGTTACGTTGGGTAAAAGGTGAATGCGTGGAAATATTGATTACCTACGAGAAAAGTTCAGAAAAAATCTGAAAACACAAATTTAGCGTGTTGATTTGGATATACCCAAACTGGAACTCATATTATTTTCATTGCCCTACTCAGAATACTAGACAGGATTAAACATGTTATAAAACCCCCTTTTTTATTAACCCTTTACCCAACGCAATGGAAAAAACTGGACAGCGTTATTCACAAAAATCACCATTCAATTTTCGTTATTTTTTCATTTTTTGACTCAAAACACAGCTTATGACCCCTCATTGGAACGAGCTCGTTGAGCGCTTTAAAATGAGAGGTCATGACTATAGTTTTGACGGAAAAATGAAAAAGTTATTCAAGAATTTTGTTTGCAAGTGTCGTCTGCCTTATTGTGTGAAGGGTCAAAAAAGTAAATAACTAAAACTGCTCATTACTGTCATTACAAATGCAGTCGGAAAATTCGATCGGCTCGCGACTGCGTCGCGATCTGGTCGAAATTCTCTATCCCTCTCCGCCACTGTGCTTCCGGCATACCTGCCAACCGAGAGAGAGAGAGAGAGAGAGAGAGAGAGAGAGAGAGAGAGAGAGGGAGAGAGAGAGAGAGAGCGCGCAGATTTGCGATCAAATACTATACTCATTTCAGAATGGAATGGGTGAATGGGTTACTTGTTCAACTTTCAAGTTCACCCGACTAGATATCTAAAACGATGAAAAACAAAAACAAAAACAAAAACAAAAAAAAAAAAAACGAAACAAAAAGGCAGTGCGATGGAAATGACGCTTATGACAATTGATGGACAACTGAGTAAACCAGACAAACTCATCCGACAACATCTCTAAAAATAAAATCGATTTTCAATCGGGATGATATGTTCGTATTTCGTGAATATGCGTCGTATATGCTGTCCTAATAATCAGGGACGTGGCTAGAGGTTTCCGATTGGGGAGGGGTGGGGTAGTGAATTTACAACTAGACGGATGGACCGGGAGGGGGAAATCCCCCCCCCCCCAGTCCCTCCCCCTAGTTGGAAATTCACTACCGAGAAAACTATTGAAAATGAAGCCATGAAAGGGGCCATAAAATTGATTCTAGTAACTGAAATGCCAACACATTTATAATAGAATTATCAGGTTATTATTATTTGGTATTATTATGGGAACTGAATATGTGCCAAACAAATGCTCAAGCTCAATCATGACTGAGTTTCTTGAAGTGCATTTTGAGGATTTTTTTTTTATTCCGATAAGTAAACGTACTATAAAAATCCAATACCGAGTGACATCATGCATATTTATGAAGCTCGATATTGCGTACACTGTAGTTGTAAATAGTAACAGTTGGAATTTTTGCTGATTTGAAATCAAGTTGGAATTTTGGGAAGTGAAGCTCTAAAATCCAGATAGATGGAATTTCCAACCACTCATGACTTGCCCTCCGAATTTCCAGCTATAGGAAATTTTGGCCATGATTTGGGGGCAGGAGGGTTTAGACACCTCCCTCCCCCACATCCCTCCTGTCGCCACGTCCCTGCTAATAATTCGCTTGATTAAAAAATACAAAACAAAACAGCATGGTGAAAAATATCATTAAAGCTTAATAGGAAGTGATTACGTAAATAACGTACAAGCCAAGCTTACACTTCCGATATCATTTATAAACACACACACATAAAACTGAATATTAAGTAATCACGTGAATATCATGTACACTTCACCCTCATCATATAATCACAAATACTCACAAATTCACACGCAGATGCAAGATGCAAGTGAAGATGCATGATTTGCATGAATACGCGTCAGAGGCAGCGGAAGCACAATAAAAGTGTAGGAGCGCACATCAAAGCTACTATGGTTCGGCCCAGTGGGAGAACAGATTTTTCATTTATTTATTAGTGTTTAACGGCACTTTCGGCAGTCATTGTCACCTCGTGTCAAACAGGTTTACGGGTGGGCGAAGCTGAAATACCCGCTGAGAACCACCGAGCAACGCGAGCAACTGTCAGACTGCTCTACGTACTAGCTCAGTACAAGTAGGGTTAGCATTGGTTGAAGACAAGTGCACCGTCGACGTGCACTACGCCTTGATACAGAGCTCCATCGTGCCCCCACGTGGAAAAGAGGGATTCAGTGGAGAAAGGATACAATCGTATATCGGTAAATGCACCGTGACACACTATTGTCTCTCGTTTAGATAAGCATGCCGCGGTGCGGTCAGTGTCCTGCCCATTTCTTCTACTTCAATCATCTTCCAACACGAAGGCTAGCCTTCGGGTTGGAAGATGGTTGAAGTAGAAGAAATGGATCGAAGCGACCGAAGGTGGGGCTCTTTGACCAAATGTTGTTTGGATTTGCAAATAATATATTGCAATTCCTGTATATCGACACGTTTACATGCACCCATTTGAACTGATTGTGTCGCCGTGCAACATGTCTGGAAAAACACTGGAGGGACACGTGCCCACTCTGCCCCCATCCACCTGGTTCCAACGCCTCTGAGACGCTTCATTTAGACTGGGCTATGGTCATTGAAACTAATTATGGCTGGATGATAATGGATAAGAATGGAGCGGAGAGAGCGGAGAGCTTAAAAAAAAATATTACCACTGACCAGACTTTTCAATAAAGTTAAAAACGAATAAAACAATTCTCACATTACGATTCATCCTTTTCCCGACTGCACAGTAAATTCATAAAATTTAAAGTGGGTTTGAATCACTGTATTTCATATCCCACATTACAAAGGATCTTGGGAGGTTTTGAAGATTATATAGGCATTGGCCACGCAATTCGAGAGAGTGCTATCGGATCAGTGGTTAGGGCAATGGACTTCTGATCGAAAGGTTGTAGGTTCGATCATGACCTTCGCTATCTGGCATTGTCCTTACGCAAGACATTTAATCCCAGTTGCTTAAGTGAAATCATAATGGAGCATCGTTTAAATGCATATAATGTCGTGATCATAACAGCGAACATAGAGTTTCGATCGGATCGCGACTGTGTAGCGATCCGATCGAAATTCTCATTTCGCGTACCTTTCCGAAGCACTGTAGAATCGTATCCATCGAAAAAGAAGTGTGTAAACCCTGAATTCCATTTGTTGTTTTCGTTTGTTTTCTTCAATTCCGTGTTAATTTTGCAATATTTCATTTATGTAAAAGTGATCGCTAGTTTTTGCGTGTCGCGACCACATCTCGATCCGATTGAGAAAAAGACCGCATTTGCGATCACAATACTCTACAGAGCGTTGTTGGTAGTCTTGCCTCCAATCTATGTTCATCCTGCTTTTTCGGGCTACAGGATAGGCGACACGGACTGGTCGTAATCTACGCGTGGGCAGTGATGTAATTTCGTGATAAAAATCACCACCCGCAAAATTTTAATTAATGAAGCACCGGGTTGTTTTTGATGATTGTTAGAATCTAATATCATTGCGTCCGTAAAAATATTGCTAGCCGGTGGAAAGTAACCAGTCCACGGCTACCGTACTGTATTAACCCTATACCCAACGCAGACGATATCAAAATTGATTATTTTAAATATCTTTTTTTTTCAAATTTTTCAAAAAAAATTCAACAAAACCATATCATGTGACCCCTCGTTGGAACGGTCTCGGAGAGCTCGTTCCAACGAGGTGTCACATGATATGGTTTTGTTGAAATGTTTTGAAATATAAATTTTTTTTCAACTGCTGAAGTTGCATATTACGCGGGCGGATGCGGGCGATTCGTTGGGTAAAGGGTTAACCCATTGTGCAATAAACTTTTGCGTGAAGAAAAAATTGGTAGTGGACGCGCAGACGATATAAAGAGCAAAATATTTGAAGCAAAGCTCGGTGATAATTTAATCCACAGCTCGTCAGAGGTGATGGATCAAATTATTACCGAACCTCCCAACAAACCAGAACGGTTTCGTCCATTTCGCCGTTGACAGTATTGACATGAAATGATACCTTCCAGGGCGCCAGATGTGTTGAAAGCGTTAAGCTGAATTGTACATCAATTACTCGTCACTGGTTGGTTGTTCCCCTCGGGTACTGTAATTTTGTTCACGCTCAAAAATGACCGACACGATATGCCGCTGGCTGTTGAAAGTGTAGTTAAACCCCAACAAATGTACGTGTAGTGTGAACCAGTTAGGGTTGTTCATGAACGCTTGTTATTTTGGTAAAATGAACTGAACAACCTCTGTATATAAAATTCAGAAATTCCCACAGACAACCCAACTTGCACGTAGGCTATAGGTAATAACCTATATTTTCTATCTTAATTCAATAAATCGATTTAAAGTGGGTCAGGTAAACCGAGTGACGTGTGAGTTAAATTTCCTTGTTTCGTTTCGATTTAACGCGTTAATAAGGCAGGCGTTTGGGAGTAAAATATGGAAAAGTGAAATTACAATGAGATAAGACAATTTTACACTTGATGTCACCTTTCATTCATTCATTGCTTGATAGTTTGTTCGTTTATCCTGTTTCAAATCAATACATTTTACGCGTGCCTATAATTTCAACAGCGACACTGCAATATGCCAAAAATTTAAAGCGTGAACCATCCCATCTCCGCTTGTATACTTCTATTGATCCATTCACTAACTGCGTTGACCCCGAAAACGCTGGTGAGAAATTCGCCTGTTGTGACCTGGCAACCAAAGATTTCATTCATTTTTCTTTTGGCTAGGATCTTCAAATTAGAAATCGGGCTTCGAAACGTGTCAAGGCAACACAGACCACAAGATTTTGTTTCTTTTACTTATTATTGGTGTTTTAACAACACCTTCGATAGCCAGGGCCACGCCGGTGTGACAGGAATGGAAGTCCGTAGGAAAATTAGTCCCTCTGGACTATTATTCCGCGGAATTATATATAGTCCTAGGTCTAACATTCCGCGGAATAATAGTCCAGAGGGACTAACGTTCCTACGGACTTCCATTCCTTTTTCACCGGCACCACTGAGTCACTACGCTCCCTAAAACTTGAGCTGTTGTGCTTTCATGCATTTTTCCGATATATTTTTGTGATAGTTTCTTGTTGGGAACAAACATCACCAAAAGAATTCAAGAGGTATTAATCTTATTAAGTTGAAGCCCAGTTTGGGGCTCGATTCGAAGGTGCCAGGATTGCAAGTAAAATATTTCACTTTGCTGATGTCCGTCAGCATCCACTTAGAAGCAATAAAATAATAGAAATCACTAAACACTTTCTTTTTTGTTAAAAGCACAGCACTGCTTATGACGCCTCATTGGGACGGGCGTGGCGAGCTCGTTCCAATGGGGTCATAAGCAATGCTTTAACAGCAATTTTCTTTAAAACAATAAATTTTGAAAGGCGACGCTCTCTTTACAGCATTGGTAAGGGGGTTATAGGTTACTCTTATTTTATACACGAACAACTGGATCATCCGTACGTACCAGACTAGACCAGACCAGAAAACGTATGCATCCCTGACTTGTTTTGTTTTGACTTTCGATAAAGTTATCTCCCTCAAAATTATTAGACGAACTAAGAAGATCCAGTTAATAAGAAAGTAATTCTTGAGAAAACGCTTGTGGTATAGAAGAAAACTAGAGGATGGCCACCAAAGGGTGGCTGATTCCCCCGAAAAAAGCCTTGATAGCCATTCCAACCTTATTCGCGACACACCCTCTGGTTGTGGGCAATAATAATACCAAGTATCATTAATATCCTTGGAGGCTGTAAGAAGTTATGGAGCGGACACGAATTCCGTCTACGCCCGGACGGACAGACGGACAGACAAACGGACAGACGGACGACGTCACGGCTAGATTCCCCCGAATTTTTTTTCGGGGGAATAATAAACACAAGTTTAGACTTTTATTCACAGTAAACAGATACACCCGACAAGCGCGATCTTCAGGCTGCAAAAATGACGTAAAAAGTCCAAGTTTGTCAATTTCCTGGGTATTAACGATAAAGGACTTGTCCACACTTTTTTCGTGAAAAGCATGAGCGTTTCCATATATGGTAAGTGTATGCAAGTATTAGTCCTTGGTTGACACACACACACTAGGCTATGGGTGCGTGTTGGTGCGAGGACGAGGGTGGGGCGGGGTGGAGCGGAACGCGCCCTTTTTGAGGCACAAAAATAAAAAAATGAGTTATTCAAGAATTGTGTTTGCAAGTGTCGTCTGCCTTTCGTGTTAGGTAAAGGGTTAAACAAGCAAGTAATGGAATCACTTTTATACGTCGCAGAACAGTCGCCATCGACTGGTCATAGTCCACGCGTCGGCAGTGTTGTCCACGCATGCGTTTACCAGGTAATATAAATTATCGTCAACAAAATTTGAATTAATGAAGCACCGGGTTGTACCCGGTGCTTCATTAATTAAACTTTTGATGATTATGCCTATAATTATGTTTGAAATCTAATATTAGTGCGACCGTGGAAATATTGCCCACCTGTGGAAAGTGACCAGTCCATGGCGGCCGTCCTGCATGTAACGCATTTGGACACACGTGAAAATAAACTATGGAAATATAATAAACTCACTGTCTTCCAGTATTCCCTAACCTTAACAAAAAGTTCATCCAGTTTGATCCACTCTTTCTCTCCCCAGCCATGACCGTTTTGTAAACGGATCTTCTTTGCCTTCAGTTTTTATTATTCCTGTTATTTTTGCGCTTCCTTTGGCGTCGTTTATTTTTTCGTCTCCTACCTCCTTGTTTGGATTTCGTCTTTCCACATCTTAGCCTTTTACCATTTTTAACAAGTTGACAGGATGCTAAATTCTCAGTGAACCAGTGAACAATCTTTTTAGCTTCAAGGATTGTGTCGTGAACGAAGTTGAGCTCATCTGTTCTGGACTTAAATGATCGAAGCTTGACATTTTGCAAGCAACATTTGGAAATCCTTTTACCCATCGGACGTATTGCTTTTAGTAAACACATGATATCTGTAAAATAGTCTCTGGATGGCAGTGCAGCGAAATTATCACGAGAAACATTTTTCATGAAATTGCGGGCAGCTTCAACGTACGTCGCGACAACAGCGATGTCGTTAAAAATGAGTTTTTTGACATATTTCTGAAATGAAAACAGAAAAATACAAATAAGGCGATGGAACTTTGTAAAGGCACTCAGTCTGGAAGCATTCGAGTTGGGGGACAGGCGTATCAAAAGCGCGCTCGACACTGGGTAAAGCACTAAATATTTTCAAATAGGCGACAATTATAACGTTCAAGCGAAAAAAAATTATCATCACATCATTTTAATTTTGGCATTCAAATATCTATGTCAAGTTTTGCCCTTCAGGCAACTTTTTCTGACTCGAAAGCAGGGGTTCATGGAACAAATAAGAGAGAAAAACTGACAAGAAGGGAAGTACCGGTCACGGGCAAATATTTTTCAGGGATTTCCCAACAAAACCACACAAAAGTAAATTGTACTTTTTAGGTCCAAAAGTCATCAAATCACCCTCTTTATTTATCTGGAATATTCATCAATAATACATGATGTCATTAGAATGTTTCAAATGTTTATTGAAACAATATATTTTCCCAAGGTTGCTTATTTTTAGAGATTGCATCATTTCCGAGTGCAACATTTCAAGGCGGGTAACTCTAATTCAATTATTTACTGCAGTGATGCCAATAGTCTTAACATTATATATACAAAGCTTTAAAACTCTCCCGCCGATTGAAAAGCTTCTTTATTTGGCGAATATCGTATGGACCAGCTTCAGTCATTATAACTGATAGCGCCCCACTCCATTAGACATTGGACCACGTCCAGTACGTCGGAAATGAATGCTCGAGAGTTTCTCAGTTTCAGATCTCGGAGAGTAAAGACCTTGCACCAGTGCACTTCTGGTGAAAGAAAAAGGGCACGCACTGCTCCCTGCCTCCAAGACTCAGGGCAAAGAAGGCAGTTACCCCACTGTTACATTCCCGCTTCCTGAGCCCTTGGTTCTATGGTGTTTAGTTTATAAAATTCCTATTTCATTTGTAAACGTTGTGCAAAGAATACTAGGGGGATATACTTTGGCATAGGGATTAACCCTTTACCCATCGTAACGGTCGAAACCGCCCAGCGCTATTCACAAAAATCGCCAATTAATTTTCATTATTTGTCTCAAAAACATAGGTTATGACCCCTCTTTGGAACGAGCTCGTAGAGTTCGTTCCAACGAGGGGTCATAACCTATGTTTTTGAGACAAAATATGAAAACAATTAGTTATTCAAGAATCTTTTTTTGCAAGTGCCGCCTGCTTTTCATGTTAGGGGAAGGGTTAAATAAAGGCAGCCGAGAACTTATTGAACAAAAATAATCAGCTTATTTGTCTTTTGAATGATTCGCATGTAACAGTGGGTGGCAGTGCGTAAAGCAATCGAAGACATTGTATGTATTTTCCGAAGCACACATGGCGAAAAGGGAATCTAGTTTTTTTTGGCATGGATACAGACGATTTTCTCATTTGTGGACAGGAGAAATTGCCCCTAAACGTAGTATTTGGTCCCCATTTGCCCCCGTCCACCACATACACCAATCCACTCACACATTCACACCAACTTATCTCCACCCTCACACGAACTGCACAATTATTTATCTTAACAAACACTAAACCAGTACCAGTAGTTGATTTATACTTCAGACTGGAATATACCTCACGACGACCATAGACGTCATTGGTTGGGGATCCGTCAATCCTACCAAATGCGCGCAGGGTCGCCATGCCGTATACTAGAGGTGAAAGCGGACGTGATAATCGTTACTTAATCTTTCATGTATTTCACGAGCGCCAGAGATGTTTTGTTTAGACATATTTCACCCGGGGACCAGTGGTGCACCCCCCCCCCCCCCGTCGGAGATTTTTAGTCAGTCCGTCGGAGAGTCTCGTAAACCCGACTTCACGAGAAATTTCCGACAATCGAATGTAGATATCTCGTCTTGTCTGTCTCGAACCCGTGCAGCACTGGAACTTTGATAGAGAATAGTGAGTCTCACGAAATTCCTTAATGTCGTTCGTCAATCTGGCTTTATAGATGAAATATTTCCCGACCTTATTATAATATGTTTACTTTAACCCTTTACCTAAGTTAACGGTCAAAACCGGCCAGCGCTATTCTCAAAAATCGCCAATTAATTTTCATTATTTTTTTCATTTTTTGTCTCAAAAACATAGGTTATGACCCCTCATTGGAACAAGCTCGTCGAGCTCCTTCCAACGAGGGGTCATAACCTATGTTTTTGAGACAAAAAATGAAAAAAGTTAGTTATTCAAGAATTATTTTTGCAAATGTCGTCTGCTTTTAAGGTTACATGTAGTTAAAGGGTTAAATAATCAACAAACATACTCAATTTGCTTCTATTTTGGTTCTCCAATTTACCAATTTTCACTCATTTTCCTTCGTTTGGGAGGTCAAATGTTATAGCCCCCCTGTCGGATAGGTCAGCCTCCCTGTCGAGAAATCCCTGGCGCCACCCCTGCCGGAGACGTGACAACCATTACTTATTACGAGTTCCTTATTTGACATTCGTTACGATCGGTTGATAACGAATGTCGAATAAGGAACTCGTAATAAGTAATGGTTGTCACGTCCCCGGATGAAATGTGTTTAAACAAAACATCTCTGGCGCTCGTGAAATACATGAAAGAAAAAATTAACAACTCGGGTCGTCGATTCCAGTCTTCAGTAATCCAACCAATGGGAGCCCGGTGGCTCGGTGGTAGACTGTTGGACTTCTATGCAAGCGTTCCGAAGCACACATGGCGAGTTCGATCCCCGTCCGGAACGACCCGCGTTGTGTCCTTGGGCAAAGCACTTTATCCCGGCTGCCCACATGGGGACACGATGACGCCGTGTACTAAAGCGTACTGCACGTCGATGGTACACATGTCTTCAACCGCTGTAACCCTGCTTGAGGGGAGCTTGAACAGAGTTAGAATGTTGAGGAGATGACTAGTGTTCAACCGATGATCGGAATCGTCCATCACAATCGGCCGATTGTGGGCAATCGGATGACAACGGCAACGGCTCCTGGAACATCGATTCAACCGATTGTTGCCAAGCATTTTGTGTTGATTCATTAACCGCATTTTATCATCTTCTGCAATTGTTCAATTGTTAATGTAAAATGATGTCAATGACACCATTCAGTAAAGTTGAGAAACAACCACTTCTTAATCTCTCTGGACGCCCCTTTACGAGATATACAAGTTAAACGACATGTAACGCTTACAACTGAGCGTACTTGCGGCAATCGCCAGTTCATACCAGAAAAGTGAAGGTTGCACACCATTGACACAAGGCGCAATAAAATTACCAGTCGCACGCACTTGGGCGGTAAACGTGGCTCTTAGAGTTCGCTAAAAATTTGCAAGACATGACGTCCTATTTTTTATTCGGCTCCTTTTTACACCCACCCACCCACTACGAACAAATTTTCTACTACCGTTCTCAGACACCACCCCCACTCTCCCATTAGTAGGCACAGCTGTCTTTAGGGGGTTTTCATAATGTTCTTAACCCTTTACCCAACGTAACGGCCAAAAACGGCCAGCGTTATTCTCAAAACTCGCCAATTAATTTTTATTATTTTTTCATTTTTTGTCTCAAAAGCATAGGTTATGACCCCTCATTGGAACGAGCTCGTCGAGCTCGTTAAAATGAGGGACCTATGTTTTTGAGACAAAAAATGAAAAAAAATAGTTATTCAATCATTTTTTGACAAGTGTCGTCTGCTTTTCATGTTAGGTAAAGGGTTAAACTGGTACCACCAATTTATACCTCTGTGGGCTGCTGTGGGCCCCAATCTACAAATGACAAGCTGTTCATTATCAGGCTTGGCCAGATAATGTGTACATATACGGGAACAAATTTTCATTTGAATTGTTCCCAAAATATTGTCTGCACATTTTCTACATTTCGAACAAGACACCCACCCCGTACTAACATGTGACATTTTCCCAGTTTAAGCCCAATATTCTCACATATAAAGCCTCCTGATGTTGTATTTATGTTAAGAGTGTGATGTACAACATCATCTTTAAGGTTTGAAACACAAATGATGGTGTGTATTAATTGATATATTGATATATTTTTAAAAAATTCAAAAAATTGCACAAGTTGGAAATGTACATTTTTGCACTCAAGAGACCACCCCCCCCCCCCCCCTCACGTCACGTCTTGCAAATTTTTGGTGGCCTCCCCCTGGGATTTCTAATGTTTTTGAGTGGATACCGAAAATTACCTCTTGAGTGACCGAGACAAATCTTTATTTTTCGCGAGCGTTTACACTCAAAAACACTAGATTTTCTTTTTATTACACGCTTTTTATAAGTATCTGATCATTCTATCGATAATTCCACTCGTTTCAACATTTCCAGCAATAATTCAACAAATATTCACCTTGAATTGATGCATGAAAGTAAACAGCGCATTGATACGCGGGAGTGATTTGATCGATACTCGGAACAGGTAACGTCCTGCGATCTGATTCATTTGGCGGGTTTCATGCATCAATTTAAGGTGAATATTTGTTGAATTCTTGCTGGAAATGACCGGTATACAACACTAGATTTTCTTTTCATTATAGATTTTTAGAACAAATTGATCATTTTCAGTAATAATTTGACTCGTATTCACCTTGAAGTGATGCTTTGAAAGCCGTCATTTTGACTGATACCGTGAAGGTAAAAATGTCTATATCTTCACAGTGGTCTTGTCGATCGGAGACCACCTTCTTGCATCCTTACCCGGATAGTCTGCGTCGAAACATTTACCCCAGATGCATTCTGAAGGTCACTGCGAAGCTGGGTTGCTGTGGCAAAGCGGTTCCAACAGGCCTGAATGATCAAAAACCGGTCTTTTCAGCTGCAGATGTTGCCCTGTCTCTGCCACCACCATGCCGTCTTAATGGTGTGCCGTACTGTTGCAATTTTGCCCAGTCTCTGGTGATCACCGTATGGTGCACACCAAGGGCTTCACCAACCTGACGGTGAGTAGCCCCTTGCTCCACCATCCCTACAGCCCGCCACATTTCTGCTTCAGACAAATGTCTTCTTACATTTGTATTTGCCATATTCAATCATTAAATCACAAGGGTCTGTGTTGAAATGAAAACTGAATACCCATGTCATGTACATGCAGACAGTACACGAAAACATCATGGAAATCAAGGGGTACATGCTTTCAATGACTGTCACGAAAAGTCTGCCTGTCAAGAGAGCTAATGTAAACACTAGGGACCATCTCAATACATTCATCAATCATATCCACCAAAAATATCGCAAATATGTCACAAGCAGATTTCAGTGATGCTTTGAAAGCCGTCATTTTGACTGATACCGTGAAGGTGAAAATGTCTATATCTTCGCAGTGTCTTTCCGCATTTTTTTCCATAATCTATCGTTTAATGTGCAATAAAAGCGAAAAGCTATACTTACATTCACCTTCTTGGTACGTGATTGCTTTTTTGAGATTCTCTGTAGTTTCCTTACATGCTTTGAAAGAACGGAAGGACTTTCTCTGTTCGTTTTAAACTCTGGATGCGCCGTCTACAAAACCAATAGGTTGTGTCGATAATTCATTTTACTTTATCTTTTCGTTGTGCCCTGCGAATCTCACATTTCAGATCGAATTGAATCCCGAGTCGAATCAGGAAGTAGATTTGAATCGACACGAATCTCGAATCGAACGGCTCTTCAAATTGCCAATACTAGTGGAGGGGCCCATGTTACGCATGTTTGTTTTCTTCGACAGGTGGCGTTTCAGGGCTTAAGATTTTAAAATCTAATCGCGAGAATAATAGGACAATTCAATTTCGAGTTGTCTCCCTTATGCCATACAAGGATTCGAATTCATAAACATTTTTACCTACAGCAAATAGCCGCATCTTGCTACACAATTGTCGATTTCAGTAAATAACGCAAATTATTGCCACCAAAAATTTGTATTGCATAGAAATAAATACACCTGCCGACTCGATCGAGCGCGTAAAGGCTGAGGAGAAATTGAAACCTTTATTCGCAGTTTATCGATACAATAATTAAAATAAAAAAAATCATTTAAATTTATTTTGAGATAGGGCACGTCACTCACAACAAACAGAACTAACGACAAACAGAATAATTCAAGTTATAGTACTCAGTTAAAACTAGAAGTCCTGTCACGAATTGCGCGCTTATCTAGGCTTAATTGCGCGTAGGAATTGCCCGCAATTGTCATATCGAATGGTATCCAAAGCTCTACAGGTTGCCGAAATATTGCTTGTGCACAGGCCATATGTACAGAATTTGGTCATAATGCGTAAATTAACGCGAAAATCGACGTGTTATTTGTGCGCATTTCATGACAGGACTTCTAGTTTTAAATGTAGCTGGATTTCACCTTCTTACAACCGTAAATATTGCCCGTCTCCGCCTTACGTGAGACCTGGTGAGGGAAGAAGAGTCCAAGAGGAAGCGCTTGGTACGATTTGGGGAATATCTCAACAATTCGAAAACTTCATAATCAGTGCAACTCGAATCGAATGAAATCATTGGGAAGAATTCGAACCGAGTCAAATTTATAAGGTTTGCATCACCTCACTTGTTGGTTATATACATAACCCCAAACACGTTTGAATTGGGTAAGACTTATCGCACGAGATTGCTTTGGCTCAAGATATCACGAGAGCCGAAGGCTTGAGTGATATCCTTGGCCAAAGCAATCGTGTCAGATAATTCTTAACCCATTCAAACGTATGTACGGTTCTGTATTTATCACACACCTCCCATGTAACAACCAGACTACACGAAAGTTGACCTAAAAACACTCTTCAGCTGGATAATTGTTGCATTTTCTTCGTTGTCGACGAGATATCATTGTTAGATAGGGAACCAACCCTAATTTGCTTTTTAATTTTTACGGCATTCAATTGGTCGAAACCAGTTGACACGGATCTAATGAGTTTAGCACACTCAATCATTACATGACCAGTCGTGGAAAGTATTTGTCAAGGAACAAGCAGTCAGAATTTTATTTTTATTTTGCAATTTTTTTACTCGAATCTGATTGTTTAAATATCCCGGGTAAACAAATCTACATGAGGAATGGGGGTGGGGGGTGGGGGGGGGGGGGGGCAAGGATTTCTCGACGGGGGTGCTGACCTCTCCGACAGGGGGCTATAACATTTGACCTCCCAAACGAAGGAAAATGAGTGAAAATTGGTAAATTGGAGAACCAAAATAGAAGCAAATTGAGTATGTTTGTTGATTATTTAACCCTTTACCTACATGTAACCTGAAAAGCAGACGACACTTGCAAAAATAATTCTTGAATAACTAATTTTTTTCATTTTCTGTCTCAAAAACATAGGTTATGACCCCTCGTCGGAACGAGCTCGTTCCAACGAGGGGTCATAACCTATGTTTTTGAGACAAAAAATGAAAAAAATAATGAAAAATTAATTGGCGATTTTTGAGAGTAGCGCTCGCCGGTTTTGGCCGTTACCTTAGGTAAAGGGCTAAAGTAAACATATTATAATAAGGTCGGGAAATATTTCATCTATAAAGCCAGTTTGACAAACGACATTAAGGAATTTCGTGAGACTCACTATTCTCTATCAAAGTTCCAGTACTGCACGGGTTCGCGACAGACAAGACGAGATATCTACATTCGATTATCGGAAATTTTTCGTGAAGTCGGGTTTACGAGACTCTCCGACGGACTGACTAAAAATCTCCGACGGGGGGTGGGGGGTGGGGGTGGGTGGACCTCTCCGACCCCCTCCCCCTGACTTCACCACTGCAGGAGGAACTTTGAATTTCCAAGCGATCTCGACTCCGGTGCATTCGACCAATGATGACGTGATTTATTTAGACTGGTTCCTTCTCTGTTTACGTTGTAAACGAAATCGAACGTGTTTTGTATCACCACATGTGCGATACAACTTTATATTTATTGTACAGGCAGAACAGTGGAAACCCCGTGTTTTACATTAATAGACGTGTGATAAAAACCATGCATTTACTCAACGCACACGATATCAAAGGTTGTTATTTTAATTATTTTTTTCCACAGTCTTCAAAAAAATTTCAACAAATCCATGTCATGTGATCCCCTTATTTGAATGAGGTCGACGACCTCGTCCCAATGAGGGGGTCACATGATATGATTTTATTGAATTTTTTTGAATTTTTTTTCAACTGCTCAATTTGTAAATTATGCAGTCGGATCCGGCCGACTCGTCAGTTAACCCTTTAATCAACGTAACGGCCAAAACAAGCCAGCGCTATTCTAAAAAATCGCCTATTAATTTTAATTATTTTTTCATTTTTTGTTTCAAAAACATAGGTTATGACCCCTCATTGGAACGAGCTCGGCGAGCTCGCTCCAATGAGGGGTCATAACCTATGTTTTTGAGACAAAAAATGAAAAAAATAGTTATTCAAGAATTTTTTTTGCAAGTGTCATCTGCTTTTCATATTAGGTAAAGGGTTAAATGGTCAACCTAAGCCAGTCATCTATGATTAGACCCGACAATTAGATTTTAGTACGTTAGAAAAAGACAGTTCAAATGTGAAGAGTGTTAACATTTCTCCATAACATGCCTAAATGAGCTATCAATATCCAAACCTCGTTGCCATCATCTGTTTTCCCCATAGCATGTCTAAAGAGCACTGATGAAGACGTCGAAATTTATTCTTTATGACTGAGTTTCGGGTCCAGAATATCACAAGATGTGAATTGTGTTACATCGTCTAACAGAATAAGCGTCTCCATGGGACCCATAAAAGTTCGCCTGGAAATGGCTGCGAGCTTTTATTCCAATTTATCGGGCTACTTGTGTTGCTATTCGTGGGTCAGACCTGGGGCCAAGCTTTCAGACCACCAATGTTATTCAGTAAGGACTTCGACGCTGTTATGGCCTACAACCAGATTATACTGTGCTCGAACAACTTGAAACCACAAATACTGGCACCGCACTTGACAAGGATCCTAGCCAAAATTTCTACGTACCACACAACGCGAAGGTAAATGTCTGAGAGTGAGAGATTTGATGAAGGATCTACCCATGCTTTATGGTCTATTCGTTCGAGCACTCCCAGTCGGTGGAAACCTCGGCAATTGTTTGACACGCACCCACTTTCAAATTCGCCATTCGGTCCACGTGATGGTAATCAAACTTCCGCTATCATATAACAACAGTTGTCCGACTATAACTTTTACGTTGGCTAAGATGTTAAATCTAATGACATAATTTAAATATACGACTTACACTAGAACTGTTAACGGAATTTGATAGGAAACTGAACTAGAGAACTGTACTCAACTGATAGTAACGCCCACGCCGTTCTCACTTTATGGCCCTGTGAACTTCCAAGTGTTGACACCTTCACGGCAAGAATTAATACCGGTTAAGATGTACTAGCAGTTCTTTCCGGGTACTAGGAACGCCAGCAACACTTCAGGGCAGGAAGGTCAGACTCCGAGAGAAAGGCATTTACTGACACGAGCAGCCCCATCATGACATGCTGAAACACGCATGTCTCGAGATGGAGGGGTTTGAGGGATGTCCCCCTCCTATCGGGCACCTACTTCCAAACTTCCCCATTGAATTTCAAAAGCTCCCAGAAAGGATTTTGGGAGTGTTTTTGCTTCACTTCGAGAATAAATCATTGACAAAAATTGAGTGACGAACCTGGGAAGGACATTATCTGCCCTTCCCCCTCCCGGTCCGAATGTAGGAAGGGTAAATGCCACCTCTGCACCCGTGCTTCCAGCGTCCCTGTCGGGTACTCCGGCTTCTGCCATCCGTTAAAATGTCCGACCCGATTTTAATTTTGTTGTTCAAAGTATCTTTAAACCACGATGAACAAACAAACGCTGTTCACATTCTAACCTTGGGTAGAGATCTACTTTTGAATGTGGAAACGCCAGGTTACGACAACTTCTTTTGGGGATGTGTGGTAACACAGTTAATTCAGTAACTGGGAGTTTTATGCTAGAAAAAATGCAACGTAGAACCACGATCGAATTACGCTAGATGTGAGAAGACTTGGAAAAAATGGAATACGCAACAAATGAGTTACTTACAAAGTCTATCCAGTTCTGATTCAATGGTCTTTCCAGATTTCTAAGTTTTATGAGAAGTGTTGCCAGATCATTCTCTTTTAGTCTTCGTTTCACACGAGATGGGGTAGCACCGGCACAGGGCTTACAGAAATTTTCTTGTATTGTCATTCGCCGTGTCTTACTCTCTCGACTCCTTGCCTCCTCAAACACAAACAATAGCACAATCAGTAATAAAACATCTGAAACTATAAAAAAAAGTTGATAGACAAACAACCATAGCTTGAACTAATGGATGCCCCCACACACACACTTTTTTGCCGCCCATGGTTTTTTGTATGCATATATTTAATTTTAACACAACCAATGACTGGTGAAACAAGTGACGGGTCCAGAGCTTCCCCCATATTTTCGCCAGCTATGTTTATCTCGTACTGGTTCAGTTTCGATGGATTTCGGATCATTTTTTGCAGTACGTGGCAGCAAACGCTAAAATGTATACAGTTTGTTAAAAAATCGGTTAAGTGAGATAGATCACAATCTTACAGACATAGAAGTACCAAATCCACCCCCAGACAAGATAATCCACAGACAGTATAATTGCTGTTAACGTCTGGTAAAGCACACAGGAGAGGTCTATTTATCAGCTTTGGTCGTTACGACCAAAGCTGATAAACAGACCTCACCTGTATTCTTTACCGACGTTTTTAACGGCTCTCAAAGAGTGAAGTCTTTCGGGTGGCTCAGTAGGTAGAGGTGCAGGCTGCAAGCCGAGAGGTCCTCGGTTCGAATCCCACCTGCGGCAACCGCGTTGTGTCCTTGGGCAAGCCACTTCATCTCCATTGCCCGCGTGGGCACGATGACGCCGTGTACTAAGGCGTACTGCACGTCGATGGTACGCATGTCTTCAACCAATCTAACCCTGCCTGTGCTGCAGTGAGGAGTTACGATGTTGTTAAAAATCGCGACATCGACGCCGTAGCTGCGACGGGTGGTGCAATTTCATAAAATTCTAAGTTCATCAAGGGCCATAACTCCAAGAAAAATATTTGGAACAACACATGCATTGAACAGTGGCTAGACATCAATAAGATACACTTACATGCCAAATATAAAGTCATTCAATCAAGTATTTCAAAAGTTATTGAGTTTTGAAACTAGTTGGTCACAGACAGACCGACCGACATTCTAAGTTCATCAAGGGCCATAACTCAAAGAAAAATATTTGGAACAACACATGCATTGACCAGTGGCTAGACATCAACAAGATACACTTGCATGCCAAATATAAAGTCATGCCATCAAGTATTTCAAACGTTATTGAGTTTTGAAACTCGTTGGTCACAGACAAACTCGTTGGTCACAGACCGATCGACCGACCGACCGACCGACAGGCAGACCGACAGACAGACCGACAGACCGACATTGCCACTTATAGAGCTGCTAGTCGCAGCTAAAAACTGAAATTCCAATTTCATTGATAGAAAATGAGATTTAGTAACTAAAAAACATGATCTCAATTTCTCCAGAAGAAGCTGGAATTCAAGTTTTTGCAGGCTGAACTTGGGTTTCCACAGAATCTCAGATTCCTCTATATTCCAGTTTCAACCACAGCATATATTTGTAATTGGATACTGATTCAACGACAACACGTAGCCGATCGAAAAAGAGGAACTCTTGGTGAAAAATACGGATTCCATTTTTCCTTTCATTGCATGCCATGTTTTGCTAACCAGCTAACTTCTTTAGTGGAGAAACTAAACCACAATGACCCCAGAATATCATCAGGTGAAGATAGCAAGAAAGGAAAATATCAATAAACTTTTAGTACAGCATGCGTTAGTGTCTTTAGAATAGAGAGGACTTGGACTAGAAAGCCTGTCAACATTTCGTTGTTGTACTAGATGCACACGCAAAAGTACGGAAGCAAATCTACGAAGTTTTCAGTGCACAGACTTTATGTGTCAAAGTCTTCGCCTGCTACGAAATTTCACTTTCCCAGTCCTGTTTTGGGTATAGTACTGTGATCGTAAAACTGGCCGTTTTCGCAATTTGGTTGCGATCCGGTCACAACACACTTACTCCCGTGAGTGAAGACTTCATGATTAAAATATCGTAAAACAGTGGCAGCGCTGTGGCTTTACTGGTTACTACATTGAACTTCAAACCGTAAGGTCCACGGTTCGATCCCCGTCAGAGGTAACTGCGTTGTGTCCGTCGGCAAGGCACTTCATCCGGATTGTCCACGTTGAGGCACGAATGGTGCACTTATTTTCAACAAATTCTAATCTTGCTTGCACGGAGTTAGTGTGGAGTCGGACAGTTACTCGCCGTTGCTTGGTGGTTTTCTCCAAGTACTCCGGCTTTCTTCCGTAAAATTCTCCATCACGAGGTGACCTTGGCTGTCGAAAGTGTCGTTTAACCCTTTACCTAACGTAACGGCCAAAACCGGCCAGCGCTATTCTCAAAAATCGCCAATTAATTTTCATCATTTTTTTCATTTTTTGTCTCAGAAACATAGGTTATGACCCCTCGTTGGAACGAGCTCGTCGAGCTCGTTCCAACGAGGGGTCATAACCTATGTTTTTGAGACAAAAAATGAAAAACATTAGTTATTCAAGAATTATTTTTGCAAGTGTCGTCTTCTTTTCATGTTAGGTAAAGGGTTAACCCCCAATAAAGAAATAAATAAAGAACTGTAAATCCGTAACTGAATCAAGGGAGACAATCGGAACGAGAATCTATATATTATAAAAATATTATCACATTTCTTTTTCTGACGATGGGATTCTATACTATTGTGTTGAGGAAAACGGACAGAGAATTTCGATCCGTCGCGATCCAGTCGTATTTCACGGTCCTCTTCTGATAAGTTACCTAAAATTTATCTTTTTTTGTAGCATCCAATTCAACGAAAAGTTCTGAGAAGTGGTGGATTAACAAAATGTCATTTCTGTCTCCTAATGCGGTAATTAATAACACGTTATTAGTATATTAAACCAAAACCTAATATTGGAACGGTCATGCCCACAAATGAGCTGAACTCTGTAAGTCGTCCTTTTACGGTTTGCTTTACAATGTTTGCTGAGAGCGTTTGAGGTCGAGACTTTAATCCCGACACCATTTCAAAGGCCAGAGCCGCCAATAACGAGAACGGGCCCCGGGGGAATGTGTAGACCGGGCATTACAGGTCCTACGAGTGTTGAAGTCGCGAAGCGATAGGTAGGGCATCTGGGGGTCCTCTCCAGAATTTGTTTTCGAATTAGTACTAGGAGAAGCATTAACTTGACAATATCTACCCAGTTATTTCCTTAGAACTGGGGTAATTCATTGCATGTATTTTTGTGTGTATGGTGCATTTTTTCTTCAAAGATAATCATGACTAACACGATGCCGGAAAGACCAATGAAAAACCTGCAAACTGGAACAAGTGTTTTTTTTTATATGGATGCAACCTGATCAGTAATGCAACTACGTACTCTTGCTCATCCCCCCCCCCCCCCCCCCACCAGCGTCGGAGGCCTATACCAAAGGCCTTTCCACGACCTTCAGCTCAGACGTATCAATAGCTTAACCTACACTTTTTTAAAACACCAAAAATCCCGGGGCAGTCGCCCCCTAATCCCCCTCCTCGGCATGTGTCAATCTAACTATATAAAATAATATCACGGTGGAATCTGAACTTATCAAATGACCGTCTTAGCAAAATAAACATTATTTGATTGTAAATATTTATAAACTTATTTTGATTTTTTTTAAATAGCGAATCCCTTTGACACTTGTTTCTGATACCCTAGGTCCACTGGCCAAAATACTTTTCTACTTTTCGTTTTGGCTGTCGCAAAACCTCTAGAGTCACCAATATTGCGATTCTTTCCCGATTAACCCTTGCCCAACGTAACGATAAAACCGGCCAGCGCTATTCTAAAAAATCGCCTATTAATTTTCATTATTTTTACATTTTTTGTCTCAAAAACATAGGTCATGACCCCTCTTTGGAACGAGCTCGTTCCAATGAGGGGACACAACCTATATTTTTGAGATAAAAAATGAAAAAAAATAGTTATTCAAGAATTTTGTTTGCAAGTGTCGTCTGCTTTTCATATTAGGTAAAATGTTAAAACAAAAATTTCGCACACCAGGCCGAACAATTGACGGCTCGCTGGGTTCGGGGACTCCCTACCCCCTCCCCTGTCGGGGATCATAGCCCCGCATCGGAGGTATCCTGGAGCCACCCCTATAAAGGGAGGCGACAAAATAAAATATCCGAAAACATCGTTGGAACGGGAGTGTTCGCCCCTCCGGCTCCATTCATATGTACGCCAGTGATAACAGATATTGAATACAAACTATCATGCTGTACAGAACATACCACAGAACTTCATCGTTTTTCCTGTTGAATTTAATGATTATTTTATAATCTATCTCTCTTCAAAATAAAAGTTGAAATGACTTTATAAGAGGTGGAAACTCACCTTATAAGACTGTAGAAATTGTCTTTCCGATATTTTGGAATATTTTGGAATATCCACGAGTGTCAAAAAGGTTTGGGTTTTCCGTCTTTCCCGGGTTATGAAAAATATTTATAATTGGTAAGTATTCGTAATGAATCAGAGTATAAAGCCAGAATTGTTCGAAAGATCCTTTTCATTTTTAAACTCTCTGAACAGACAAATGACGAAACAAGAAACTGAAACAATGCATTCACCACCCACACCGAATCCGTAATGTTTCTCCAATGATTTAACATTCGATCCATGTGGGAGAAATTGGGAATTGTGTTAGTCAAACCGCTGAACAAACAGCTCATAATGTCAGATAGACTATTTTCCAAATCCCCACCATATGCTGAAAACTAAAATATAAAATTGTGTGTATGCCTCGCATGTTTTAGCACAGTTTTGAGTAAAATGGTTCACATGTGACGAATGGTAAACAAATAAATAGGTCAAACAAACCCGGGTAGCGATTTGGAGTAAAGAGCTTCAAAAACATTCAAAAAAGGGTTGTTTGGAAAATATATCGGCATAATAGGACAAAAGGTTGCTTTTAATTTCGGAGTACATAGCCGATAAAAATACAATGAGTGGAACCGATGGAGCAACCACGTTTCACGATAGCGTTCGAAGTTCATTCTGCATCCAACCTTACCACTTCCTGGATAAATGCATTTCAGTGCACAGTGTGATTTAAAAGTTTCACCTGGACGTGACTTGCATTTATACAAACTTACCAGGCCACAATGTAAATATGGGAGTTTATAACATCTATGTGCGTCTATCAAGGCTATCAAAATGCAGCGAGGGTTTTTTTTTTTTTTTTTGGGGGGGGGGGGGGTGTCTACAGGGGTCGAATATGTGACCCATTCCCAATGGCATTTTGGCATGCTTTTTCCCAAATCAAACCTAAAATTTCCCAATCTCAGTCCTCATTCAAATAAAAATATTATCCTTCTTTAACCCTTTACCCAACCGAGATGATATCAAAATTTATTATTTTAAATATCATTTTTTAAAAATTTTAAAACCATATCGTGTGACCCCTCGTTGGAACGAGCTCGACGAGCTCGTTCCAATGAGGGGGTCACATGATATGTTTTTTTTAAAAATTTTTTGAAAAATATTATTTTTTCAACTGCCGAATTTGCATATTACGCGGGCGGATGCGGGCGATTCGTTGGGTAAAGGGTTAACCCTTTGAACCCTGGTGGTACCTTCCATGTCGGTTCAATAAGCCTATAATAGTCCATATTTATTATTTGGGCGTAGACCAATTTATATTTTCAGCGTGCAGTCCTGGGGCTGTACGTTGAAAATATTGATTGGTCTACCCCACACTTCAACTTAGCAGTCGTCCTACTTGATGAGAGTATGACATACCATGTTTCTGTGCCGAAAAAAATCGGCCACTCGTGTTCAAAGGGTTAACTCTTGAAGGCCTAATTTTGACTTCAATCGCTTTTTACTGCAACAAACCAGATACTTCAACAGGCAGGTTTTAGATACATTTGCAGGTTATATGTCAAGAACCTTGTCAGGAGTTTCTAGGAAAGTCTTGACTGCCAGGGAAGGCAGCCCAGACTTGCCTACACACAACTGCAAGAACAATTTATTTACAAGAGATTGGAGAACACTGATCATTATTTTATGCAACTGTTTCTTATAAAACTTACTACATGTACTATACATGTAGTTTTGATTAATTAAACATATTTATTTGTCGTTTGATGTTAAATTACAAAAGGATTGGTAGGGATCTGCGAATCACAAATTTCTTTTCGAATCGAATCTCCAATCGAATCGTGTCTCTGATATCGACATCGAATCGAATCCCGAATCGAATCTTAAAAGACAAGTTATTTCATATTGCATCAAACGGAAGTTACGGAACACTGTGATGACCCTTACGCGACGGAGTGAACACCTTAAACACCAATAACTAAATATTCTCTGTAGCAGCGTCGCTGAAACAGCTAGGCCTATTGTCCATAGTTTTAGTTTTTGAAGGCGTAAATTGTTACTATTCACGTTCTTAAGAACGTGAATAGTAACAAGTTAGGCCTTCAAAAACCAAAACTATGGATAATGTTCTGGGCCAAATTCACACCTTACTTAACAATTAAACATTGTCAGTTACTCAAATAAATAGGAATTGAGCCTACATGAATGAATTTTCTAATGACAGTTTTATCCTATTTTTGTTGGAAATGTAACAAATAGAAGTTAGTACAAGAGATTCGAAAAATTCGAATCCTGAGACTGATTCGGGATCGATCTCGAAGCATACGCATGGTATCGATATCGAATCGAATCTCGAATATTCCCAGGACCCTAAGGATTGGAACACAAGTTATGACAACTTATTTCCGTTCCTCTCCTGTACAGTGCATTGAGCAGTAATAAATGTAATCAGATATGTGGAAAAACGACATACACAAATAACAATTACAATTTTGTCATCGAACGAATTTACAAAGAAAAAGAATTTTAAGGTAATGGGGACACAGAGATAAAGTGAGTTATGTGGTGTTTATTTTTATGGTTGGACAGTTATTAATGGATTAATCCTTTCAATCCTGGTGGTATCTTCCATATTAGTTCAATGACAGCAACTGGAAGAGTCCACGTTCATTATTTAGGGGTAGACCAATTAATATTTTTAACGTGCAGCCTTGGGGCAGCACGTTGAAAATATTGATGGGTCTATCACACACTTGCATTTAGCATCCATGCTGTTTAATGAAATTATGACGTATCACGTTCCTGCCCGGAAAAAAATCGGCCGCTAGGGTTCAAAAGGTTATAAGCTCGGAGTGATGTGCGGAAAGTCTAGTCTCTTAGTTACTGTCAACTATATACCAGTACACTTCTGCATACATGTAATTGTTTATTTATTGGTGTTCAAGGTCACATATTTCTGCACAGTGGCTAACTGTGATCGCATACATGTAGTATTTTGTGTATTAATGTTCTCAGTTCAATATGAAGGTAACATTTCTTATTCTTTGTGTGTTTCTCCCAAATAAAAATTCCCATATTGGAGCCCTCATGATGCAGATTTTCCCAATTGCATATTAGTTTAATAAACTGAACCGTGAGGGGCACGATGACGCCGTGTACTAAGGCGTACTGCACGTCGATGGTGCACGTGCCTTCAACAAATCTAACCCTGCCCGTGCTGCTGTGCGGAGTTACGATGTTGGGGTGCTGGCAGCTGCTCGTCGTTGCTCGGTGGTTCTCTCCGGGTACTCCGGCTTCCTCCACCCGTAAAACTGTCGCGGTCATGATTAGCCATTGTGCATAAATATGTGACCTTAAACACCAATAAATGAATAAATGAATAAATGAATAAATGAATAAACTGAACATTAAAAAAAAAGTATTTTGCAACAGTATCCTAACCTATTAACAAACACGAGTTGCATGCGACACTTGGAAAAAAAATGACTTTAATAAACGAAATTTTTAAATTTGTCCCAGGGACAAAACATTGCTTATGATCTCTCATTGGAAAGAGGCAAAATTTGAAAATAAAAATTCCACAGCGATTTATGTAAACAGTTATATGGCTGTTATATAAGATAAGGGGCTAATTGTTGGTATTTATAATTTGACTAAAATCTGTCGCTTTTTTATTTTTCTACATGCCAAACTATTTCTTCAGATTTTTATCAAAAGTTAGGTCCGAAAGAAATGGTTTCCCGCACCGAAGGCGCGCAGGGACGGTATGGGGAACAAGCCCCTTTCGACCCTCGGTGACTGTAGATAATTTATTTTCATATGCCTAGGCGTACCAAAGGAGGAAAAGGTTCAGGTACTCGGCAGGTGTCTCTGATGGTTTAGCGTCGTTTATGCCGTTGTTTCTTCTTTTTCGGTGGAGGTGGCTGGGAAGGAGAGACTGTAGTAGTTGTTGGTGTAGTTGGGCTGTTGATGATGAGGACTGACTATGGTGGAATGGTTGAGTCCTTGCTGCTTTAGGAGTGCTGTGGCTGGTGCTGTGGCTGGTGCGCTGTACTAGGAGTGCCGTCGTGGTCTTGGTGTGATCTTTTGTTTCTTCTATCGTTGTCCTGATGTCTTCCCTTAGGCCGCGTCAATGCTGAAACACTATCCGTGCCTGTTCCTGATCCAGAAAGGGGGTTGAAATTGGAGAGGGAGACTTCTGAGAGCCAGTTTCCATTTCCGTCTCAGACTCGCTGGTGACATCGCCATCCTCCAGGTTGCCCCTCAAAGGAGAGGCAGCTGGGGAGTGGATGGGAGTCACAGGAGTTGGAGGGGAGGAAATAGTAGTGGCCTCCTCCGTCTTCTCTTCCGCCTTCTCTTCCTTCTTCTTTTTCAGGAACGTTTCCAACCGCCGGGCATTCCGGCGCCTGGTGGATGGTCTCTTTTTCTTCTTGCTCTTCTTCTTTTCAGGGCCAGGTCCATGCTTCTTCGGGTGACGACCAGTGTGAGAGGGGTTCCTCTCACAAAAGGTGCTACCTCTCCCCGAAGAAGGTGTGATGGTGTTGTTCTCTTCAACGATGAACTCCAAGTTCAGATGGACTCTCTTGCCTGTCTCCCGGACAGTCCAGGTGACAGGGCAAGAGACGCCCAGAGCTGAGATGGTTTTAATGAGTCTTGCTGGTAAATTCAGTGTGTCCATTATTATTATTCAAGGTGGCAAGGTGTTCACACTCTGAAGTCAGAAGTGTGAAAATGAAATGAAATGATGACCGAGTGAATGAAAAAAAAGTAAGTTCTGAACGCTGCGCAGTTTTAATCATCGTAATGAAATATCATTAGTTAGGCATGTGAAGGATCTACGGCGATTGCAACGGGCAAATCGACAGCACAAAAACAAATACGATTCTGAAATTATTACATGTCTGTTCTATGAAATCCCCATCTACAGCAAAACTAAACCATGCGGAAAATGAAAACAGAAATCGATGACTGACTATTTTTTTTTAAAAAGAAGCGAAATTTCACTGGTATTTTCTACAAACCGTGCACCTCAATTACAATTGGAATCGCTATTGATAACTAAAAAAATATAACTAAAAATCGTCCCCTGAGTTCCAATGTGTTCTATGTGCCAGTAGGCACATAGAACACATTGGAACTCAGGGGATGAAATAGTAACACGGGTTCCCCTCGAAAATTTGGTTGGCGATAAATGTGTTCTTTTATCAAATGATATGCTGAGTTCCTTCTATTAATTGTTTTATAGACGTCAAGGTATGTAATAAACACAAAACGACACGCGTGTGTGAATGGGTTAAACGATATGGCATGAGTGCCAGCGCGGAAGGATAGAACGAGAGGCCGTCGTGTCGTGTCGTTCTGTGTATTACCCTTGAACATGCGTGGCGAGCAGTAATAGTTTGCTGTGCCATAGTGATCAAATTAACACGAATAATACAATTTCATGAGCTGGTTGAAAGACTTACCTCGAGATCGTAAAGAAAATCTGTTTTCACATTTACGAAGAAAGTATTGCTGCTCACTTCGTGAGAATCAATTTGATAAGACGCGGTCTTGGTTGTAAAATAGAGTTGTCTTTCTTGTTTCTCATTTTTTACGAACCAAAACATTGAAATCGAACGCATTTTCCGTCGTCTTCGGGTACCACGATGTATTATTCATCTAAATGTATTTTAGAAAACTATTTGTAATAGAACGGACATTTTACAAACAAAGCATCAACATTAACGTTATTGTGCATCTTTAACCCTTTACCTACCATGAAAAGCAGACGACACGTGCAAAAACAATTCTTGAATAACTAATTTTTTTTTTGCCTCGACGAGCTCGTTCCAACGAGGGGTCATAATCTATGTTTTTGAGACAAAAAATGAAAAAGATAATGAAAAATAATTGTTGATTTTTGAGAATAGCGCTGGTCGGTTTTGTCCGTTACGTTGGGTAAAGGGTTAACTGAAAAGTTGATGAAACTACCTAGTTTCGTCGTGGGGGCTGTGTACTGAGGCGTACTGCACGCGGATGGTGCACTTGTCTTCAACCAATGCTAAGCGTGCTTATGCGGAGTTAGTACGTTGGAGAATCTGATAGTTGCTGGCCGTTGCTCGGTGGTTCTCTCCGGGTACTCCGGCTTCCTCCATCCGTTGAACTGTCCGACGCGACGTAACGTTGGTTGTCGAAAGTGCCACTACACCCCAACACATAAATAAATAAAAATACTTGCTTTCGCGGTCGACTAATTTCTCGCCCAAAACGGATTGTTGGCTACTCGATGATGGCTTTTAAACTGAAATGCCTGGTACTTATGAAGCAATTACGTTGCGTTAATTTTGAGATCAAGGCGTAAAGATTGCTTTAGGATAGGCAACGCATATAATAAAAAGAATATCTATGGTTTTTGAGAGATTATCGTGGTTATTTCATTCGTGACCAGCTGGACGCTCGTTGAAAGTCTATATTTCATTTTCTAGTAACTCAGGAAATAATGGTGTGTCCTCTCAAAAACCAAAGGTACTCTAAATATATTACAACTGCCTCACTTAAAAAAGCCGGATAGTCAGCTCTTGAAAATGTTAAGGTATTTTCCAATTTTAAAATGGTTTGGTCCACAACAAACAAAAGCGTCATCGCTCTTTAACCCTTTACCTAACGTAACGGCCAAAACCGGCCAGCGCTATTCTCAAAAATCGCCAATTAATTTTCATTATTTTTTCATTTTTTGTCTCAAAAACATAGGTTATGACCCCTCGTTGGAACGAGCTCGTCGAGCTCGTTCCAACGAGGGGTCATAACCTATGTTTTTGAGACAAAAAATGAAAAACATTAGTTATTCAAGAATTTTTTTTGCAAGTGTCGTCTGCTTTTCATGTTAGGTAATGGGTTAATAACTTAATAATTGTACTTTTGAGAAGATTTTCCCCCGTCCCTGACTTCATTTATAGAAACGTATACGGCGTCTCGCAAATATCTTTCAAAAGCGTGTAAAGTTCTATAAATAGTAACGAAAACATATCATAACTAAGCACCCGCCTGTATTACGCAGCTTCAAGATACAGGTTTTGTACAGGGTCCCCAATACAAGATGCATTTAGTTAATTACAGACTCAGTACATACTTATTGCGAGATAAGAACTTGCATATTCACATTTGAATCAACTATTTGTCTTTTGTTGAGAGATCTTTCAAAGCTCAATTCCTCCTGCAATTATTTCTACAATTTTACATCTTATTTTTTCTTTTATAATCTAGTCTGTTCTGGTATATTCTATTTTAGCTTATTCTTTCTCACACAAACGAGCACACGATGACTCACTGGATAGAGTATGGTTTTCAGATCAAAGGTCACAGATTCGATCTTGATCCGGGTAATATGCGTGGTATCCTTGATCAAGATACTTAACACTATGACCACGAGGGAACACAGAGGCGCGGTGTGCTAAGAAGGACTTCCTCTCGATCGTATATATGCTTCCAACCTAAGCTAACCCAGCTTGTGCGTGGTTACTAAGTTGGAAATTCTGACAATTAATCGACCCTGTTCGGTGGTTATCTCCAAGTCATCTGTTTTCCTCCATCCGTAAAAAGTGTCCAAAAATGGGATCACAACTCGCCGGCAAACCCGGCTCGTTGAGATCCCATTCTGGACACCACCGCGAATCTGATACAAATCACAGGACATGCACATTATCATGATAATCTGTATATATCACACCAATCGCCGCTGCAGTTTAACCAGTGCGGTAACTCCTCTCGTCAATGATGTTTGATGAAGATGAAGTGTGCTACGCTGTAACTGTAATCACATAGTTACAGTATCACTTCATCAAACGTCGTTCTGTTTGCCCAGAACTAAATCTAATACAGAGTATATCTAGTGTTTTTGAGTGGATACCGAAAATTATCTCACGAGTAACCGAGACAAATGTTTATTTTTAATAACCATTTGTCTCGGTCACGAGTCAGATAATTCTCGGTATCCACTCCAAAACACTAGATTTTCTTTTTATTATACGCGTTTTATAAGAATCTGATCATTCCTATCGATAATTCCAATCGTTTCAACCTTGAATTGATGCATGAAAGTAAACAACGCATTGATACGCGGAAGTGATTTAATCGATATTCGGAACAGGCAGCGTCTTGCGATCTGATTCAGCTGACGAGTTTCATGAATCAATTCAAGGTTGAAAGTGTTGTTAAACCACAATAAGTAAATTAATAAATTTTCTACTCCAACAAAATCTTGTCCGCATTATTCTCTCTAAAATGTTGTTCTTCAATTTTCAAAGAAAAAAACTTGGTACCGGTGCCGGATGTTGTGTTAGGTTTTGGAGGCGCTCAGGCTGAGTGGGGCGGAAGAGGAGATTGATCATTGTAGGAAAAAACGAAATACCACAGTCCAATTCTACGCAGTCACTAACCTTATTTACCGCGGGTTTCGTGGAAAATTTCCTTATCATCCGTTTATTTGTCCAGTCACAACAATATTAACGTACAATGGAATTTGGTGCGTCATTGCTTTTGCATTTTCTTTAGTCTCGTTTTATGTGACTTCCTTCTTTGTAGTAGGGGGATTTTACCATAGATGTATGGGGGCCATAATTTTAGGGGGCGGTACTAGAAATGGGCCCGTCGTTGTAGATAGTCGCAGAAATTTATTTCTGTAGATTTCATTTTACTACAACACAAAGGTCCGTTTACGCTGCTAAAAGCAAACAAAAAAAAAATGCTTGTTAATTCTCAGAATCAATGAATTTTGCCTTTTAGACACCACTTGTTTCAAAATAAGGAGGAACGCATTCTCTCCTAATATCTCAAAACACTTTCGACTAACATTATCGATCAATACAGAATGCATTCTATCTCTAATATCTGCCTAAACGTTCGTCCCTCGACAACCCACTTCAACGAAAATACCCACTTCACAGATAGGACTGAACGAAGCTGCTTGACCACAGGCCAACCAAAGCATATGACAGGATAATCGAGAAGGTTGCTGCTTCTTAACCTGCGTCTAGCTTAACTCTTAGAAGCCGTAGTCGAGTTTTGTTGCCTGTGATGTGATGCGGCAGGTAATCTGGCTGTGACGGTTCTTCTATCTTTGGGCTGGGGGAGAATTAAACACTGAGCAGGTGCTTCTAGTCAAGTGTCGTCTGCCTGAATAGGCAGACGACACTTGACTAGAAGCACCTGCTTTACTGTAAGTTGTTCGCGGTATGTCATGTTCAATAAATTCATTCTGGCCGTAACGAAAGGATCCATCCATCATGTCGAAACTTGTGGAAATGTCTCCTTATTAAAATGGAGTGAGTAACTTTTCTTATCGATATTTTTAAGTTACCATGTTGAGACAAGTATACTGTTTATAATCTTTACCGAGTGACAGCAATAGACAATAATAATGTCGGAATGACTCAATATTCTAACACTCAAGGTCGGTTTGACCCCCAACACATTCTACATGTATCTCGTACGCCTGTAGACTTTCAGAGATTATCGTACATATATATCGAACAAGGAAATGGTTTACGAAGTTCGACTTGATTGTGATCGACAGCTGAGGAAGGTGTAAACTATTTCTTAAATCTATTGACATATAGTGCATGGTTATCAAAGTTCACAAAACACTATGTCAAGGACAGCTTTTTCTGTGTTCTTTTGTCAGCTCGCTGGCCATTGAACTTGTTCAGTAACCTACAATATCGCTGGCCTCGCACGAGATTACATGTATCGGGGCCACTCAACTCAAGAGCTCTACTATACAAGATAAGATGAAAAGCTATTTTATATCGCACGTTTTAAAATACTAGATGTGATGCAATGAGAGAGAGAAGATGCCTACCGAGGCAGCCCGAGGAACAAAGTTTGGAAGTGATTTCGCTAGTGAAATATCTGCAGTTTGAGCAATGGATTGTTTTCTTGTAATCAGTGGTCAAGTGCCGGGCGCCAATCAGGGACGTAGCTAGAGGCCTTTTAATGGGGGGGGGGGGGGGGGGGTTAGACCCTTTGAAATTCTAACTGGGAATCCCGACACATGAGCACCGTAGGATGGTAGGCGCGAAACTGCGAGCGCCAAAGGCGCGAATCTTTAGCAGGGGGTATAGGGTCCTCCCCAAGACAATTTTGAAAAATTGATGTTCTCAGATGCGTTTTCATGGGTTCTGGTAATAGTTATAAGGCTAATTTTCAGTTCCAAATTCAGTGATTTTTTTTGTAGGGAAACATGTTTAATTCGAGTTGGATACAAATTTTCAATATCTTGCTTTGCCCGAATTGTCCCCAGTGGCTCATACGCCTACTGTCTGACGGACAAATTTGAAACATCGCCTTTTTGTGTTTCTAGAGCATTTCACAGGCACTTGACATGACAACAAGTACTTTTTTACTAACCCTTTGAACCCGTAAGACCGCTTTTCGGGTCCAGGATCATGACACACCATACATTTAAAAAGCAGAATGGCTGCTCAGTGAATTTGTTGGGTAGACCAATCGATATTTTCAACGTGCAGCCCAAAGGCTGCACGTTGAGAATATGGATTGGTCGACCCCAAATGGTGATTATGGACTCGTCTAATTGATGTCATTCAGACTGCAGTCCGTGTGGAGTCGGAATTCTTTGACCCGATTTTCACCCGAAAGTCTCGGTAGTCGGAATATTTCCTCATTACGGTCCTCCAGTCGGAAAAATAGGTTTGTTAGTGAATTATACCGTATATTCAGTAGTTTTTTAAATTTCTAACTGTTGATATTTTTGACCTCTGAATTTCCAACTATTGAGGTTTTGACCAATATTGGGGGGGGGAAGACCCGCTCCCCCCCCCCCCACACACAACCCCCTGTCGCGACGCCCCTTTATTGTGAAGGAAAGCCTTTGCAGCAGCGAATAGCGCGATCGATGGCGAAACAAACATAAAAGTGTTATCACATCTGGTGCAAGAAAATCGACATTTAGAAATAAATGCGGAAACAATAATCGATTATGACGAAATACACTCAAACTCTGTGATTTTGTCACGAAGGTGTTAAAAATAGTGTTTGGACAAAACTTTTGTGGGTAATTGTCAGCGAGTGGTAATGAGCTAATGCTTTTTTCCAATAAAACGTAGGTTATTAACTTTACAAAAGGCAACATTTAATAAGAAAAAAATACTTCATACCGTCGCGAATGACTCGCGACGGAATGAAGTGTTTATCTAATTTAATACTGCCTTCTGCCGCTGAGCCAATAGATTAAAAGTAATTAGTCGATTAATCTGTTAACCCTTTACCTAACGAAACGGTCGCATCCTCCCGCGTAATTTTCAAATTAAGTAGTTGAAAAAAAATATATAATTAAAAAAATTTCAACGAAACCATATCATGTGACCCCTCATGGGAACGAGCTCATCGGAATCGTTCCAATGAGGGGGCACATGATATGGTTTCATTCAATTTTGTTGAAAAATTTGAAAAAAAACAAATATTAAAATAATAAATTGTTATATCGTCTGTGTTTGGGTAAAGGGTTAACTTAGTGCAACAGCAGATGTATGTATCGATTGCTATTATTAACTCTACCTTAATCAGTGACATGGATATAAGTTAGGTGATTCACTGTGACTCCCCTTTTTACATACCGAGGATTTCGCCTGTCGATTGTTTTCCCTCATCAATTGTCCGTTCCCTAATGAAATCATTGCAAGTTAATTTTTCAAAACACGATCAATCTATTTGGATCAGACAGCGAAAATACCCCTATTCCCTCCCATTAGCGTTGTGACACTAAACACTTTGTTTAGCACTAAAGTATCCAGAATGGCTAAAAGCTTGGTACCAGACATTTTCGGACAAGCCCGAACGCTGCTTGTAATGCCATAAACTTTATGGAACTGGTACACGCCTCATGGGCTATTTACCGGCAAATAACAGTTCTAATGCAGTTTATTATGCCTCAAGTTTGTAACATCAGCTGTGATTGGTTAATTTGACACCTTCTAAAAGTCATAGTACTGGAGTTTTGGGGCAAAACACGGGTACTATCGGAACGTTTTTCCCTGGAGACAAGACAACGAAGAAAATGTAAGCGCCACTTCCATTGATCAGCGTCGATCGGAATTTCTCAACACCAAACGCTGGATCCGTGTCCGTTTAACTTTTTTTCAACGGCGGTAGACACAAACTTACCAACAAATATATCATCTTCAGTGGGTGTGTTTTCAATTTTAACTGCAAACAATGAATTCAAAAGAATCAGAAATATTAAAAACTCACGTGTTGTTCACCACCTCAGTGAATCCTGAATATGAGTTATGACCTCGATCAATTTTTTTCCCACAAGTTTAGTAATCCCCGTCCTCACTGAACCTCCGCCTCAAGTTCAAAATAAATTGTTTCACTCCGCTTAATTCTATCAACTGCCGTCGTCCGAGCAACATGAATTTATATTCCATTAATTTGTACCACTTATCACACAAGCATTAACAATGAATTATAACGTGGGTAGCTGTAAACACTCGCATTTGTTGATATAGAAACTCCCAAAGCGACGGCACTTGTGACAAGTCATTTTCGAAGAGACGTCATTCGTTCGAAATGACGTCATGTTTTTGGATTCGACTACATTTTTGGTCGAAGACTGCTGGCATGCTGCAGTTCACGTTTAACATTATAACAAGGAACGTACTTTTGTTCGGCATAATAAAATAATTAGAACGTTTCTTTTCATGTTCTATCGGTCGATAGTACCTGAGTTTGTGTGATTTCTGAAATAAAACCTTCAGCAGCTTCTCTGCTTCAGGTTTTATTTCAGAAATCACACAAACTCAGGTACTATCGACCGATAGAACATCAAAAGAAACGTTCTGATATTATAATATGCCGTAAGCAACGCCTGTCAAGAAAGTGATTCGCCTGGATCTTACGGAATGAGTCTTTGTGAATTTGTGTTCAGCTTCGAATATCTTTATTACAATTACATAAGTCATCACCCACTCAATGCACTCAATGTACTGATATAACACATCAATTAATTTTGTTTTGAAGCAATGCATGTATGCCATACAATCATTGTGTAATTCACTGACCATTGGTAGCTGCACATTACAGTGTATTCCCTTAACCCTTTACCCAACGTAACGGCAAAAACCGGCCAGCGCTATTCTCAAAAATCGCCAATTAATTTTCATTATTTTTTTCATTTTTTGTCTCAAAAACATAGGTTATGACCCCTCGTTGGAACGAGCTCGTCGAGCTCGTTCCAACGAGGGGTCATAACCTATGTTTTTGAGACAAAAAATGAAAAAAAAATAGTTATTCAAGAATTATTTTTGCAGGTGTCGTCTGCTTTTCATGTTAGGTAAAGGGTTAAACGCAGTCAATTGGTAAAGGAATTGTTAGGGGTAAAGCGATAGCCGGTTACAAAATTGACCAACCTGTTCAGCAGTGCTCAAAATAACTTTTTTTCTTTGCGTAGCAAAAAGCTACAAATTTCCAAAAAAATGAATAGCATTTTGTAAAAATTACATAGCTATTTTTGTATACCAGAGTTATGTTATGCTGTTTTGTATTGAATTCTTCTAAGTAGATAGAATAGTTTCCATCCATTTCTGGGCATTTCCAAATGATCTTCAACACATGAAACATTTACTATGCTTTTTTTTTAACTGAACTGCCTTTAAGGGTTGCATGGACTTGGATATTTTCAAATAGCGTCTTGGTTGATCAATAGAGTTCTCAAAATGGAAGTTGGAATTTTTAATTTGATGGGCTTGAAGTTATTTTTAATGTACTTTTTATGCAAAATGTTGTAAAAACAGGAAGAATTTAAACCAATAGAATTCATCTTACATATGAAGTTGCTAATGATGCTTGATGGAGAGTTAATCTGAGTTATGCCTGGAATGTTCCACAATCAGAAGTAAAGCATCAGTGAACTAGTTTTCAAATTTGTTTGCAAATTTTCATTTACATTTTGCGATATAAGATAATCAACTGCAGCCTAATAGGCTGCAGTTGATTATCTTGTATCGCAAAATGCTATACATAATTGAACATTGTGTAGCTTTCTGCAAGTTCTGCATAGCAAAAAGCGACGCGACACCGCTTATTTTGAGCCCTGCTGTTCAGAACTTCGAACTGTAACTATATTTGGTTAAGTAAAATAACGTCTGTTGCAACCACTTTGTTACAACAACCACTTTTGTTACAGCTCACCACTTTCGTTACAACACTTGCCCGCTTTTGTTACAGCTCACCATTTTTGTTACAAAATCAGCCACTTTTGTTACAAAATCAGCCCACCACATTTGTTACAACCATCGCCCATTTTTGTAACAAACAAACATCGCTCACCACTTTTGTTACAACAATCGCCAATTATTGTTACAAATTTTGTCAGTGTGAAAAATGAAGTAAACTGCAAGTAATGCGAGACGTGACGTCCAATCATGATTATCAGGAGCGCGGTTTCTCAGTGGTTAGAGCGATAGTCTTGCGATCGGGAGATTGTTAGTTTGATGCCTGGCAGGGGTAACCTGCGTTGTGTTCTTGGGAAAGGCACTTAATCCCAAATGCCCGCTTGGGAGCACGATTGCGCCATGTGCTGAGGCGTATCGCGCGTTGATAGCACACATGCCTACAACCAATGCTAACCCTGCTCCTGTGAGATTAGTACGTTGAAGGGTAGACAGTTACTCGCCGCTGCTCGGTTGTACTCTCCGGGTACTCCAGCTTCCACCACACGTAAAACTATCTTCGACACAGTATGACCTCAGCTATTAAAGTGTCTTAAACACCAGCAATCCAATAATGATTATCAAACCAAACCATTGTCGCGCATGTTCAGCAGTAATACCACACCCTTTCTTCTTGTTATGTGATATAGAAACCTGTCACCTATGTAGTGTATCGTGGGCATGCGCACACGTATATCTGAAATGACACGTGCCTGTCGGTGCCAGTTATAGGAGATTCCAACTTCTTGAGCCTTGGACCTTAGTAGTGTGCTTGTGATGTTGACTTCTTGCCCTTTTAGCAGGTTCTCATGAAGGTTCTTATCTGGAATAATCAGTCACGTGACCGGAGGGGCGGGTTTATGTTGTCATGGTAGCCCGTGTGAGCGACCATCTTGTAATGTCATTCCCTTGCTGATATGTGGTCCAACAACGCATGCGGAGCGCGTGTTTCTAAGGTGTCGCATCCTTCCACCAGCCATTTTGATCATGTGCGACGCCATCTTGGTTGTTAGGGCTAGCACGTGGTTGCTATGGAGCCAAATTGTCTTCTTGTTGGACAGGGGCGGGTTCTGAAGGTGTGTTCGATTCAGCGGGAGTACATCGAATCACAACAAAGAACCCAACAACGACCCAAACCTATCCCAAATGACTTTTTATTGGACTGAATCCCCACGGAAATTTACCCAAATGGACCCTTGGAAGCTGCGCCCCACACGAGTACAAGATGCCTTTAGGGAGAGGCCTCACTGAGGCCCTAGCTCATTGTCCATTGCCCTCTTTATCCCCAGCTCATGACCTTCCCTAACTCATAGCCATCACTGCCTCATTGTCTTATCTTGCCCTCATAGCCCTCTAGTGAACATCTCCCGTATGAGGATAAGAGGCCTATGAGGTGTGGCATCAGTAAGGCCACACCTCACAACCCTCATCTCGGTTTGCTTGATCATTAGTGATCATATATGGTGATCATTAGTGATCACCTGTGGTGATCAATAGTAATCATCATCCGTATGAGAATAAGAGGGGTGTGAGGTGTGGCCCGGGTCACTACGCGGAGGATGATGGGCTTGTGAAAGGAGAGGGCGAACGACTATGTCGCTACTGACCAGAGTGTCTGGTGCAGGGTAATTTAGAAGAGTCCCTAGGACAAGTCCCCATGACGGACGAAGCTAGGGATAGGGACACAGGGAAGGGTCACCGGATCACACATGGATGGGATGGTGGGTCAAATGGAGAGGTCTTCGGGTCAAAGTTTCTTCGCTGGGTTCGGATCGCCGGAGAACTGTGTCGCTCGTGGTCAGGATGTTGGAGTATGGTCCTAGGGCAGGTCTTCCTTGGAAAGGGTTGTGGGGTGTTGGGTCAAATGTGGAAGGCAAGGGCTTCTGGAAGAAGGGTTACTGTGCGCACTAGCTCGTTCCAGTGGATCACCTCAATAGACATGAGTGGTCTGGCCTGCGTCAGCTGGCCCTTCCAGTGGAATCTGCTGCGGTTTCTTTTCACCTTGGTCGACCAGCTACTCTCCTGCCCCCAGCAGGGTTACGTGTGCCTCCCTACGAGATCCCTGAAACGATACACCCCGAAGCCCACAAGCTGCTACTACTATCTCTACCTTATAACAGATGAACACCATCCCACCCATGTGTGCCCCGTGGACCCTTCCTAATGTCCCTTTCCCTATCGTCCCCCGTTATCCATGGGGATCTATCCTGGGGACCTTTCCAAATGACCCTGCACCAGACACCCAGGCCAAGAGCGACAGAGGTGACCTCCCTCTCCTTCCAGAAGCCTCATCCTCCCCACCCAGTTTCCCCGAGCCTCACTTCGCACCCCTCTTATCTTCATACGGGAGATGATCACTAGTGATCACCACACGCGATCACTAATAATCACTCTAGGTCAGTAATGATCACTCGAACCGATCACTCATAGGCTTTTTATCCTCATACGGTAGATGTTCACATTGTGTAGCTTTTTGCAAGTTTTGCATAGCAAAAGCGACGCGACACCTCTTATTTTGAGCCCTGCTGTTCAGAACTGTAACTATATTTGGTTAAGTAAAATAACGTCTGTTGCAACCACTTTGTTACAACAACCACTTTTGTTACAGCTCACCACTTTCGTTACAACACTTGCCCACTTTTGTTACAGCTCACCATTTTTGTTACAAAATCAGCCACTTTTGTTACAAAATCAGCCCACCACTTTTGTTACAACCATCGCCCATTTTTGTAACAAACAAACATCGCTCACCACTTTTGTTACAACAATCGCCAATTATTGTTACAAATTTTGTCAGTGTGAAAAATGAAGTAAACTGCAAGTAATGCGAGACGTGACGTCCAATCATGATTATCAGGAGTGCGGTTTCTCAGTGGTTAGAGCGATAGTCTTGCGATCGGGAGATTGTTAGTTTGATGCCTGGCAGGGGTAACCTGCGTTGTGTTCTTGGGAAAGGCACTTAATCCCAAATGCCCGCTTGGGAGCACGATTGCGCCATGTGCTGAGGCGTATCGCGCGTTGATAGCACACATGCCTACAACCAATGCTAACCCTGCTCCTGTGAGATTAGTACGTTGAAGGGTAGACAGTTACTCGCCGCTGCTCGGTTGGACTCTCCGGGTACTCCAGCTTCCACCACACGTAAAACTATCTTCGACACAGTATGACCTCAGCTATTAAAGTGTCTTAAACACCAGCAATCCAATGGGTACGGATTAGCTAACCCGTATCCATCCCAAACTGACCCTAATTCGTTCTCCCATTGTAATTACACCCTCGTATACTCCGATCAAATGGAGTATACACGATAGCGGAAAAAAACAAAGAATCACGTACCTGTTTACCGCAGGTTAACGGAATGTAAAAAGGGTTAAAAGTGATGATATTTGTCAGTAGGTATCGGCGTTTTGGGCTAATTTTGTGTAAAACATGTCTTAGAATGATAAGAAACTCCAAAAGAGTTGTAAAAAATGTTTTAATATCTTAAAAAACGCGCGGTCCTCTATTCTTGGCCTTTACCAGAAAAAGTCGTAGAACCAGTGCAATATTTCAAAGTTGGCGCGTTATTAATTAACGATATCCCTTAGATCACTGCCGTTCGTTACCATCGTCGCCAGATTTGTTGTCACAGAATATTTGCATTTGAAGAGAGTGTATGGCATGTCATATTTGGAAATGCCTGGAAAACTGTGGAGCGGAACCTCACTTCCTGCATCTTATTTTCATCGTGACGTGGATGAGCAGACGTCATCACAACTTTTGGAGTCCGATTATAGAATTGCATTAAGAGGACATGATTCATCAGACTGCACTAGAGTAACTTAAACTATGGGAATTCAATCGGAACTTGCAGGTTGCAAATAAACCAACGCGTTTCTCAAAATCCTACTCATATAAAGCATTATATTAATAGGTGCTGAAATTAACTTCTTTTAAAACTGAAGTGCACTGATTTTTTCGATTTAAAAAGGGAATACTCATTTTCCACCTCGTGTCTCATTTGTATGAGCTTTTCTCAAAAGTGTTAAGTCAAAAATAGTTTTGGCATTGTGAAAGAAATCTCCACGGGTATTAATTGCCAAGATGTGATAATGGGAAAAAAGAATATTTCTCACCATTTTTCCTTTCTTTTCAGATGACTTTGAACTTGGTTTGAATAACAAGAAATTCGTCAAATCTCATTAAAACCCTTTACCCAACGAATCGGCCGCATCCGCCCGCGTAATATGCAAATTCAGGAGTTGTTCCAACGAGGGGTCACATGATATGGTTTTGTTGAAATTTTTTGAAAAATTGAAAAAATGATATTTAAAATAATACATTTTGATATCGTCTGTGTTGGGTAAAGGGTTAAGGGAGACATAGATTCAACAGGTGGAATGATATCTATACGAACTATCTATCTACACCAAGCTTACAGCCTTCTGTAAATTCTGTTTTTTTCAGGTTATTACCACAGTCTGTTGCACGCCTATGCGTTTATTTTCATAAAATACCCACATTTTCTGCAAAAACCGAATCGAACAATACTTTTTTTGTATTGTCCTTGAACAATACGGATCACGTGCGCGGACTACGTAACTATTTCCTTTTTTTTACGTTTGGCGATAGTTTGTGTTTTTATTTTATTTTTTTTTTTGTAAACTGTAGGCGTGCAATAAATACAGAACGGTATACGCGTTCGAACTGTTCTATTTTACTGCACGAGATCGATTTCGGCGGAGGGATAATATTGAACAAGAAGCCCACGGCTTCGAGTTCAATATTATCCCTCCGCCAAAATCGAATAACATTTTTTTAGTAAACTATAAGCCTGCAATAAATACAGAACAGCATACGCGTTAGATCTGTCATTTTAATCGCACTCGATCGATTTGTGCAATCAATACAGAACAGCATACGCGTTCGAACCGCTCAAATCGATCTCGTGCGATAAAAATGACAGTTCGAACGCGAATGCCGTTCTGTCTATCTGTTGATCGGAATCGTTCCGATTCCGCCGGTACGATAACACCAGGTCAGCCTGATCACCCAAGACATCTTGCTTGATCTGGTCTCGTCAGAGAGCCCATATGACATATGACAAGCCAGATTAACTGACTTTATCACAATAACGATATGTTCCAATAGGACCCTACACCATAGCCCAAAACCCACATCGTGAAATAAACAAGGCAACTTTTAACGATTACAAGTTTAGTAAATAAACGTCTCGCGTGCCCCGCGACTTCACTGGACAAATAAACAATAAATTAGATAAAGGTCAAGGTCACTCCATCTTAGCTCAAAGTGTAAACTGGTTTGGAATTTAACCCTTTACCCAACGAATCGGCCGCATCCGCCCGCGTAATATGCAAATTGAGCAGTTGAAAAAATATTACTTTTCAAAACATTTAAAAAAAACCATATCATGTGACCCCTCGTTGGAACGAGCTCGTCGAGCTCGTTCCAACGAGGGGTCACATGATATGGTTTTGTTGAAACTTTTTGAAAAATTTGAAAAAATGATATTTAAATAAATACATTTTGATATCGTCTGCGTTGGGTAAAGGGTTTTAATCAACACTTCCATCGTTATATTGTCTGCTACACGTGTGAAAAATGTAGAAAAATGAAGCGGTTTACAAGTCACTCCGTTGATGAAATAATTACAAAAAGCGCAACTTCATTTCAAATATTTCGCGTGATGAAATCAGACACTAACATAATGTCACTGGAGCCGTAAACATACAAGAAACTACGCGAGCTCGCAGCCAATCAAACACGCTAAAAACTAAAGTGTTAAAAACTACACTTGAAGTGCTGTATTTAACACTTACTAAGTGCTGAACTAGCACTTTGTTCAAGTGTAGACATTCTAGAGCTTGACAGGTGTTACAATAATACCACTTGACAAGTGTAATGTCGCGACACTTGAAAGGAAACAACGCAGATGACGCGGATCAGGCTTGAACTCTCGAGCCTGATCCGCGTCATCTGCGTTGTGTCCTTTTAATTATGTACCCACCAAGCGCAAATCAAATTATGGACGATTCTGGAAGAACCACCAATGCTAGACACAATGGAAGTGCCATCTATTCAAGTTTCAGATGTCTGACGATTGTAATGTCTAAGTGCTTAAAGCATTGCACTTTGAGTGTTAAAATCAAACCCTAAGAGTTAGAATGGGTTTAGCACCTTGAAAGTGTCAGTTTTAACACTTTAGTTTTTAGTGTGAAGGGCGAGGATCTTACTCCTATTGGAACATACTATGATTGCAGTGAAGTTTTACTGTGTTTTCGGACATTCAGGTGGTGCCACAAGGTGAAAGAGACGAATTACTACCGACTTGATACTGACTGGTGATCCACCGCTCAGAATCGTAGAATCCGTATTTAGTTTCACTTATCTTGATAATGTTTTATATCGTTAGCATCGTCGGAGGCGTAAACATAAACTTCAACTTGAGATCGAAGCTCATTAATGGGTGCCAAGCCCATATATTTTAAAACATATCGAGCGAGTCCTCGATTACGCTACATGTCTTGTACTTTTTTGTGCGCAAGAAGATTTTCCTTGAGGGAGCCGGTATAAATATAATCGTCAGTATGCATATAATTAAACTTTATACATTGATTACCTATTCTACTATATATAAAAAGTCTATGACATAATTTTTAGCTTTGCACACCAACCGTGGTGAACACCCGTGTCTGTGGCGAACACGCCAGCAATGGGACTTCAGTAGTTAAAATTTACACCTAGAGTGTTACTACATCCAAGCTGACCTTTGGTGGCCTCGACCTGAAAGCAAACTTGTCTAAATTTATCGCTCGTCTCCTCACGAAGAGTGCAATTATTTATTACGTTTTTAAATCCGTTTACCTCATATGATACCCAAAAATTAACAAACGTGCGTTGTCTCATCTTAATAAAACATCTATAACTTGATATAGTATGTTATTATGTTATTAAAATGAAAAAGGCCACCGTGATTTGCGCGTTTCTTTTTCCATTTCATTTCGACGATAAAATTGACAACAGAGGTACCGCCCCCCCCCCCGCTGCTCATGTAAACAAAAACAGATTCGCACGTGTGAACGTCTGATGCTTAGTAAAATCGAGAAAAAATAATAGCGACTCTTAATAGTCTGACGATCATGGTATAAATAAAATATACCCAAAGTAGAAAAGTTTACCAAATGTTCACCACACGTGGCGAAGTGGTGTAAAGCTCGCCAACGGATCGCGGTTAACACCACTTCACCACTCGTAGTGAACATTTGACACACCAAGCTATTATGGGCATATTCTTTACGTTATCTGTATAGAGATATAGCCTCAGAAACAAAGGGCGAGACTCAGATACAACATTTAGTACATAAAGAAAATGGTGATGATAGATTTATCTTACAATTCCCAATTGTAAGGTCAATAACGTGATTAACTAGCCATTTAGTTTAAGATTTCATTTTCATAAAAAAAACGCAAGTCGTTTCGCTGGAAACTGTTTAAAACAGCTTCCTCGAACTTTCCCAATCCTCGGATAAACTTAAGGAGCACATTTGTTTAACACGCCGAAAAGACTATGCGAAGTAAACGCCGTGTTGCTTCAACTCGAATGCCAGATTCCGACACATTAAAGTAATGTGGTTTAATAACTTAATAATTGTACTTTTGAGAAGATTTTTCCCCGTCCCTGACTTCATTTATAGAAACGTATACGGCGTCTCGCAAATATCTTTCAAAAGCGTGTAAAGTTCTATAAATAGTAACGAAAACATATCATAACTAAGCACCCGCCGGTATCACGCAGTTTCAAGATACAGGTTTTGTACAGTGTTCCCGATACAAGATGCATTTAGGTAATTACAGTACATACTTATTACAAGATAAGAACTTGCATACTCACATTTGAATCAACTATTTGTCTTTTGTTGAGAGATCTTTCAAAGTTCAATTCCTCCTGTAATTATTTCTACAATTTTACATCCTATTTTTTCTTTTATAATCTAGTCTGTTCTGGTATATTCTATTTTAGCTTATTCTTTCTCACACAAACGAGCACACGATGACTCACTGGATAGAGTATGGTTTTCAGATCAAAGGTCACAGATTCGATCTTGATCCGGGTAATATGCGTGGTATCCTTGATCAAGATACTTAACACTATGACCACGAGGGAACACAGAGGCGCGCTGTGCTAAGATGGACTTCCTCTCGATCGTATATATGCTTCCAACCTAAGCTAACCCAGCTTGTGCGTGGTTACTAAGTTGGAAATTCTGACAATTAATCGACCCTGTTCGGTGGTTATCTCCAAGTCATCTGTTTTCCTCCATCCGTAAAAAGTGTCCAAAAATGGCATCACAACTCGCCGGCAAACCCGGCTCGTTGAGATCCCATTCTGGACACCACCTCGAATCTGATACAAATCACAGGACATGCACATTATCATGATAATCTGTATATATCACACCAATCGCCGCTGCAGTTTAACCAGTGCGGTAACGCCTCTCGTCAATGATGTTTGATGAAGATGAAGTGTGCTACGCTGTAACTGTAATCACATAGTTACAGTATCACTTCATCAAACGTCGTTCTGTTTGCCCAGAACTAAATCTAATACAGAGTATATCTAGTGTTTTTGAGTGGATACCGAAAATTATCTCACGAGTAACCGAGACAAATGTTTATTTTTAATAACCATTTGTGTCGGTCACGAGTCAGATAATTTTCGGTATCCACCCCAAAACACTAGATTGTATCTTTATTATACGCTTTTTATAAGAATCTGATCGTTCCTATCGATAATTCCAATCGGTTCAACCTTCAGTTGATGCATGAAAGTAAACAACGCATTGATACGCGGAAGTGATTTAATCGATATTCGGAACAGGCAGCGTCTTGCGATCTGATTCAGCTGACGGGTTTCATGAATCAATTCAAGGTTGAAAGTGTTGTTAAACCACAATAAGTAAATTAATAAATTTTCTACTCCAACAAAATCCTGTCCGCATTATTCTCTAAAAAATGTTGTTCTTCAATTTTCAAAGAAAAAAACTTGGTACCGGTGCCGTATGTTGTGTTAGGTTTTGGAGGCGCTCAGGCTGAGTGGGGCGGAAGAGGAGATTGATCATTGTAGGAAAAAACGAAATACCACAGTCCAATTCTGCACAATCACTAACCTTATTTACCGCAGGTTTCGTGGAAAATTTCCTTATCATCCGTTTATTTGTCCAGTCACAACAATATTAACGTACAATGGAATTTGGTGCGTCATTGCTTTTGCATTGTCTTTAGTCTCGTTTTATGTGACTTCCTTCTTTGTAGTAGGGGGATTTTATCATAGATGTATGGGGGCCATAATTTTAGGGGGCGGCACTAGAAAAGTGCCCGTCGTTGTAGATAGTCGCAAAAATTTATTTCTGTAGATTTCATTTTACTACAACACAAAGGTCCGTTTACGCTGCTAAAAGCAAACAAAAAAAAAAAAAAAAAAAAATGCTTGTTAATTCTCAGAATCAATGAATTTTGCCTTTTAGACACCACTTGTTTCAAAGTAAGGAGGAACGCATTCTCTCCTAATATCTCAAAACACTTTCGACTAACATTATCGATCAATACAGAATGCATTCTATCGCTAATATCTGCCTAAACGTTCGTCCCTCGACCACCCACTTCAACGAAAATACCCACTTCACAGATAGGACTGAACGAAGCTGCTTGACCACAGGCCAACCAAAGCATATGACAGGATAATCGAGAAGGTTGCTGCTTCTTAACTTGCGTCTAGCTTAACTCTTAGAAGCCGTAGTCGAGTTTTGTTGCCTGTGATGTGATGCGGCAGGTAATCTGGCTGTGACGGTTCTTCTATCTTTGGGCTGGGGGAGAATTAAACACTGAGCAGGTGCTTCTAGTCAAGTGTCGTCTGCCTATTCACTTGACTAGAAGCACCTGCTTTACTGTAAGTTGTTCGCGGTATGTCATGTTCAATAAATTCATTCTGGCTGTAACGAAAGGATCCATCCATCATGTCAAAACTTGTGGAAATGTCTCCTTATTAAAATGGAGTGAGTAACTTTTCTTATCGATATTTTTAAGTTACCATGTTGAGACAAGTATACTGTTTATAATCTTTAGCGAGTGACAACAATAGACAATAATATTGTCGGAATGACTCAATATTCTAACACTCAAGGTCGGTTTGACCCCCAACACATTCTAAATGTATCTCGTACGCCTGTAGACTTTCAGAGATTATCGTACATATATATCGAAGAAGGAAATGGTTTACGAAGTTCGACTTGATTGTGATCGACAGCTGAGGAAGGTGTAAACTATTTCTTAAATCTATTGACAAATAGTGCATGGTTATCAAAGTTCACAAAGCACTATGTGAAGGACAGCTTTTTCTGTGTTCTTTTGTTAGCTCGCTGGCCATTGAACTTGTTCAGTAACCTACAATATCGCTTGCCTCGCACGAGATTACGTGTATCGGGGCCACTCAACCCAAGAGCTCTTCTATACAAGATAAGATGAAAAGCTATTTTATATCGCACGTTTTAAAATACTAGATGTGATGCAATGAGAGAGAGAAGATGCCTTCCGATGCAGCCCGAGGAACAAAGTTTGGAAGTGATTTCGCTAGTGAAATATCTGCAGTTTGAGCAATGGATTGTTTTCTTGTAATCAGTGGTCAAGTGCCGGGCGCCAATCAGGGACGTAGCTAGAGGCCTTTTAAGGGGGGTGGGGGGGGACCCTTTGAAATTCTAACTGGGAATCCCGACACATGAGCTCCGTAGGATGGTAGGCGCGAAACTGCGAGCGCCAAAGGCGCGAATCTTTAGCAGGGGGTGTAGGGTCCTCCCCAAGAAAATTTTGAAAAATTGATGTTCTCAGATGCGTTTTCATGGGTTCTGGTATATGTTATAAGGCTAATTTTCAGTTCCAAATTCAGTGATTTTTTTTGTAGGGAAACATGTTTAATTCTAGTTGGATACACATTTTCAATATCTTGCTTTGCCCGAATTGTCCCCAGTGGCTCATACGCCTGCTGTCTGACGGACAAATTCGAAACATCGCCTTTGGGAAAGTGGGAGTTTTGTGTTTCTAGAGCATTTCACAGGCACTTGACATGACAACAAGTACTTTTTTATTAACCCTTTGAACCCGTAAGACCGCTTTTCGGTTCCAGGATCATGACACACCATACATTTAAAAAGCAGAATGGCTGCTCAGTGAATTTGTAGGGTAGACCAATCGATATTTTCAACGTGCAGCCCAAAGGCTGCACGTTGAGAATATGGATTGGTCGACCCCAAATGGTGATTATGGACTCGTCTAAATGATGTCATTCAGACTGCAGTCCGTGTGGAGTCGGAATTCTTTGACCCGATTTTCACCCGAAAGTCTCGGTAGTCGGAATATTTCCTCATTACGGTCCTCCAGTCGGAAAAATAGGTTTGTTAGTGAATTATACCCCGTATATTCAGTAGTTTTTTAAATTTCTAACTGTTGATATTTTTGACCTCTGAATTTCCAACTATTGAGGTTTTGACCAATATTGGGGGGGGGGGGGGGAGACCCGCCCCCCCCCACACAACCCCCTGTCGCGACGCCCCTTTATTGTGAAGGAAAGCCTTTGCAGCAGCGAATAGCGCGATCGATGGCGAAACAAACATAAAAGTGTTATCACATCTGGTGCAAGAAAATCGACATTTAGAAATAAATGCGGAAACAATAATCGATTATGACGAAATACACTCAAACTCTGTGATTTTGTCACGAAGGTGTTAAAAATAGTGTTTGGACAAAACTTTTGTGGGTAATTGTCAGCGAGTGGTAATGAGCTAATGCTTTTTTCCAATAAAACGTAGGTTATTAACTTTACAAAAGGCAACATTTAATAAGAAAAAAATACTTCATACCGTCGCGAATGACTCGCGACGGAATGAAGTGTTTATCTAATTTAATACTGCCTTCTGCCGCTGAGCCAATAGATTAAAAGTAATTAGTCGATTAATCTGTTATTAACCCTTTACCTAACGAATCGGTCGCATCCTCCCGCGTAATTTTCAAATTAAGTAGTTGAAAAAAAAATATATTTCAACGAAACCATATCATGTGACCCCTCACGGGAACGAGCTCGTCGGAATTGTTCCAATGAGGGGTCACATGATATGGTTTCATTCAATTTTGTTGAAAAATTTGAAAAAAAACAAACATTAAAATAATAAATTGTTATATCGTCTGTGTTTGGGTAAAGGGTTAACTTAGTGTAACAGCAGATGTATGTATCGATTGCTATTATTAACTCTACCTTAATCAGTGACATGGATATAAGTTAGGTGATTCACTGTGACTCCCCTTTTTACATACCGAGGATTTCGCCTGTCGATTGTTTTCCCTCATCAATTGTCCGTTCCCTAATGAAATAATTGCAAGTTAATTTTTCAAAACACGATCAATCTATTTGGATCAGACAGCGAAAATACCCCTATTCCCTCCCATTAGCGTTGTGACACTAAACACTTTGTTTAGCACTAAAGTATCCAGAATGGCTAAAAGCTTGGTACCAGACATTTTCGGACAAGCCCGAACGCTGCTTGTAATGCCATAAACTTTATGGAACTGGTACACGCCTCATGGGCTATTTACCGGCAAATAACAGTTCTAATGCAGTTTATTATGCCTCAAGTTTGTAACATCAGCTGTGATTGGTTAATTTGACACCTTCTAAAAGTCATAGTACTGGAGTTTTGGGGCAAAACACGGGTACTATCGGAACGTTTTTCCCTGGAGACAAGACAACGAAGAAAATGTAAGCGCCACTTCCACTGATCAGCGTCGATCGGAATTTCTCAACACCAAACGCTGGCTCCGTGTCCGTTTAACTTTTTTTCAACGGCGGTAGACACAAACTTACCAACAAATATATCATCTTCAGTGGGTGTGTTTCCAATTTTAACTGCAAACAATGAATTCAAAAGAATCAGAAATATTAAAAACTCACGTGTTGTTCACCACCTCAGTGAATCCTGAATATGAGTTATGACCTCGATCAATTTTTTTCCCACAAGTTTAGTAATCCCCGTCCTCACTGAACCTCCGCCTCAAGTTCAAAATAAATTGTTTCACTCCGCTTAATTCTATCAACTGCCGTCGTCCGAGCAACATGAATTTATATTCCATTAATTTGTACCACTTATCACACAAGCATTAACATTGAATTATAACGTGGGTAGCTGTAAACACTCGCATTTGTTGATATAGAAACTCCCAAAGCGACGGCACTTGTGACAAGTCATTTTCGAAGAGACGTCATTCGTTCGAAATGACGTCATGTTTTTGGATTCGACTACATTTTTGGTCGAAGACTGCTGGCATGCTGCAGTTCACGTTTAACATTATAACAAGGAACGTACTTTTGTTCGGCATAATAAAATAATTAGAACGTTTCTTTTCATGTTCTATCGGTCGATAGTACCTGAGTTTGTGTGATTTCTGAAATAAAACCTTCAGCAGCTTCTCTGCTTCAGGTTTTATTTCAGAAATCACACAAACTCAGGTACTATCGACCGATAGAACATCAAAAGAAACGTTCTGATATTATAATATGCCGTAAGCAACGCCTGTCAAGAAAGTGATTCGCCTGGATCTTACGGAATGAGTCTTTGTGAATTTGTGTTCAGCTTCGAATATCTTTATTACAATTACATAAGTCATCACCCACTCAATGCACTCAATGTACTGATATAACACATCAATTAATTTTGTTTTGAAGCAATGCATGTATGCCATACAATCATTGTGTAATTCACTGACCATTGGTAGCTGCACATTACAGTGTATTCCCTTAACCCTTTACCCAACGTAACGGCAAAAACCGGCCAGCGCTATTCTCAAAAATCGCCAATTAATTTTCATTATTTTTTTCATTTTTTGTCTCAAAAACATAGGTTATGACCCCTCGTTGGAACGAGCTCGTCGAGCTCGTTCGAACGAGGGGTCATAACCTATGTTTTTGAGACAAAAAATGAAAAAAAATAATTATTCAAGAATTATTTTTGCAAGTGTCGTCTGCTTTTCATGTTAGGTAAAGGGTTAAACGCAGTCAATTGGTAAAGGAATTGTTAGGGGTAAAGCGATAGCCGGTTACAAAATTGACCAACCTGTTCAGCAGTGCTCAAAATAACTTTTTTTCTTTGCGTAGCAAAAAACTACAAATTTCCAAAAAAATGAATAGCATTTTGTAAAAATTACATAGCTATTTTTGTATACCAGAGTTATGTTATGCTGTTTTGTATTGAATTCTTCTAAGTAGATAGAATAGTTTCCATCCATTTCTGGGCATTTCCAAATGATCTTCAACACATGAAACATTTACTATGCTTTTTTTTTAACTGAACTGCCTTTAAGGGTTGCATGGACTTGGATATTTTCAAATAGCGTCTTGGTTGATCAATAGAGTTCTCAAAATGGAAGTTGGAATTTTTAATTTGATGGGCTTGAAGTTATTTTTAATGTACTTTTTATGCAAAATGTTGTAAAAACAGGAAGAATTTAAACCAATAGAATTCATCTTACATATGAAGTTGCTAATGATGATGCTTGATGGAGAGTTAATCTGAGTTATGCCTGGAATGTTCCACAATCAGAAGTAAAGCATCAGTGAACTAGTTTTCAAATTTGTTTGCAAATTTTCATTTACATTTTGCGATATAAGATAATCAACTGCAGCCTAATAGGCTGCAGTTGATTATCTTGTATCGCAAAATGCTATACATAATTGAACATTGTGTAGCATTCTGCATAGCAAAAAGCGACGCGACACCGCTTATTTTGAGCCCTGCTGTTCAGAACTTCGAACTGTAACTATATTTGGTTAAGTAAAATAACGTCTGTTGCAACCACTTTGTTACAACAACCACTTTTGTTACAGCTCACCACTTTCGTTACAACACTTGCCCGCTTTTGTTACAGCTCACCATTTTTGTTACAAAATCAGCCACTTTTGTTACAAAATGAGCCCACCACATTTGTTACAACCATCGCCCATTTTTGTAACAAACAAACATCTCTCACCACTTTTGTTACAACAATCGCCAATTATTGTTACAAATTTTGTCAGTGTGAAAAATGAAGTAAACTGCAAGTAATGCGAGACGTGACGTCCAATCATGATTATCAGGAGCGCGGTTTCTCAGTGGTTAGAGCGATAGTCTTGCGATCGGGAGATTGTTAGTTTGATGCCTGGCAGGGGTAACCTGCGTTGTGTTCTTGGGAAAGGCGCTTAATCCCAAATGCCCGCTTGGGAGCACGATTGCGCCATGTGCTGAGGCGTATCGCGCGTTGATAGCACACATGCCTACAACCAATGCTAACCCTGCTCCTGTGAGATTAGTACGTTGAAGGGTAGACAGTTACTCGCCGCTGCTCGGTTGTACTCTCCGGGTACTCCAGCTTCCACCACACGTAAAACTATCTTCGACACAGTATGACCTCAGCTATTAAAGTGTCATAAACACCAGCAATCCAATAATGATTATCAAACCAAACCATTGTCGCGCATGTTCAGCAGTAATACCACACCCTTTCTTCTTGTTATGTGATATAGAAACATGTCACCTATGTAGTGTATCATGGGCATGCGCACACGTACATCTGAAATGACACGTGCCTGTCGGTGCCAGTTATAGGAGATTCCAACTTCTTGAGCCTTGGGCCTTAGTAGTGTGCTTGTGATGTTGACTTCTTGCCCTTTTAGCAGGTTCTCATGAAGGTTCTTATCTGGAATAATCAGTCACGTGACCGGAGGGGCGGGGTTAAGTTGTCATGGTAGCCCGTGTGAGCGACCATCTTGTAATGTCATTCCCTTGCTGATATGTGGTCCAACAACGCATGCGGAGCGCGTGTTTCTAAGGTGTCGCATCCTTCCACCAGCCATTTTGACCATGTGCGACGCCATCTTGGTTGTTAGGGCTAGCACGTGGTTGCTATGGAGCCAAATTGTCTTCTTGTTGGACAGGGGCGGGTTCTGAGGGTGTGTTCGATTCAGCGGGAGTACATCGAATCACAACAAAGAACCCAACAACGACCCAAACCTATCCCAAATGACTTTTTATTGGACTGAATCCCCACGGAAATTTACCCAAATGGACCTTTGGAAGCTGCGCCCCACACGAGTACAAGATGCCTTTAGGGAGAGGCCTCACTGAGGCCCTAGCTCATTGTCCATTGCCCTCTTTATCCCCAGCTCATGACCTTCCCTAACTCATAGCCATCACTGCCTCATTGTCTTATCTTGCCCTCATAGCCCTCATAGCCCTCTAGTGAACATCTCCCGTATGAGGATAAGAGGCCTATGAGGTGTGGCATCAGTAAGGCCACACCTCACAACCCTCATCTCGGTTTGCTTGATCATTAGTGATCATATATGGTGATCATTAGTGATCACCTGTGGTGATCAATAGTAATCATCATCCGTATGAGAATAAGAGGGGTGTGAGGTGAGGCCCGGGTCACTACGCGGAGGATGGTGGGCTTGTGAAAGGAGAGGGCGAACGACTATGTCGCTACTGACCAGAGTGTCTGGTGCAGGGTAATTTAGAAGAGTCCCTAGGACAAGTCCCCATGACGGACGAAGCTAGGGATAGGGACACAGGGAAGGGTCACCGGATCACACATAGATGGGATGGTGGGTCAAATGGAGAGGTCTTCGGGTCAAAGTTTCTTCGCTGGGTTCGGATCGCCGGAGAACTGTGTCGCTCGTGGTCAGGATGTTGGAGTATGGTCCTAGGGCAGGTCTTCCTTGGAAAGGGTTGTGGGGTGTTGGGTCAAATGTGGAAGGCAAGGGCTTCTGGAAGAAGGGTTACTGTGCGCACTAGCTCGTTCCAGTGGATCACCCCAATAGACATGAGTGGTCTGGCCTGCGTCAGCTGGCCCTTCCAGTGGAATCTGCTGCGGTTTCTTTTCACCTTGGTCGACCAGCTACTCTCCTGCCCCCAGCAGGGTTACGTGTGCCTCCCTACGAGATCCCTGAAACGATACACCCCGAAGCCCACAAGCTGCTACTATTATCTCTACCTTATAACAGATGAACACCATCCCACCCATGTGTGCCCCGTGGACCCTTCCTAATGTCCCTTTCCCTATCGTCCCCCGTTATCCATGGGGATCTATCCTGGGGACCTTTCCAAATGACCCTGCACCAGACACCCAGGCCAAGAGCGACAGAGGTGACCTCCTTCTCCTTCCAGAAGCCTCATCCTCCCCACCCAGTTTCCCCGAGCCTCACTTCGCACCCCTCTTATCTTCATATGGGAGATGATCACTAGTGATCACCACACGCGATCACTAATAATCACTCTAGATCAGTAATGATCACTCGAACCGATCAGTCATAGGCTTTTTATCCTCATACGGTAGATGTTCACATTGTGTAGCTTTTTGCAAGTTTTGCATAGCAAAAGCGACGCGACACCGCTTATTTTGAGCCCTGCTGTTCAGAACTGTAACTATATTTGGTTAAGTAAAATAACGTCTGTTGCAACCACTTTGTTACAACAACCACTTTTGTTACAGCTCACCACTTTCGTTACAACACTTGCCCACTTTTGTTACAGCTCACCATTTTTGTTACAAAATCAGCCACTTTTGTTACAAAATCAGCCCACCACTTTTGTTACAACCATCGCCCATTTTTGTAACAAACAAACATCGCTCACCACTTTTGTTACAACAATCGCCAATTATTGTTACAAATTTTGTCAGTGTGAAAAATGAAGTAAACTGCAAGTAATGCGAGACGTGACGTCCAATCATGATTATCAGGAGCGCGGTTTCTCAGTGGTTAGAGCGATAGTCTTGCGATCGGGAGATTGTTAGTTTGATGCCTGGCAGGGGTAACCTGCGTTGTGTCCTTGGGAAAGGCACTTAATCCCAAATGCCCGCTTGGGAGCACGATTGCGCCATGTGCTGAGGCGTATCGCGCGTTGATAGCACACATGCCTACAACCAATGCTAACCCTGCTCCTGTGAGATTAGTACGTTGAAGGGTAGACAGTTACTCGCCGCTGCTCGGTTGGACTCTCCGGGTACTCCAGCTTCCACCACACGTAAAACTATCTTCGACACAGTATGACCTCAGCTATTAAAGTGTCATAAACACCAGCAATCCAATAATGATTATCAAACCAAACCATTGTCGCGCATGTTCAGTGGTAATACCACACCCTTCCTTCTTCTTGTGTGATATAGAAACCTGTCACCTATGTAGTGTATCATGGGCATGCGCACACGTATATCTGAAATGACACGTGCCTGTCGGTGCCAGTTATAGGAGATTCCAACTTCTTGAGCCTTGGACCTTAGTAGTGTGCTTGTGATGTTGACTTCTTGCCCTTTTAGCAGGTTCTCATGAAGGTTCTCATCTGGGGTAATTAGTCACGTGACTGGAGGGGCGGGTTTAAGTTGTCATGGTAGCCCGCGTGAGCGACCATCTTGTAATGTCATTCCCTTGGTGATATGTGGTCCAACAACGCATGCGGAGCGCGTGTTTCTAAGGTGTCGCATCCTTCCACCAGCCATTTTGATCATGTGCGACGCCATCTTGGTTGTTAGGGCTAGCACGTGGTTGCTATGGAGCCAAATTGTCTTCTTGTTGGACAGGGGCGGGTTCTGAGGGTGTGTTCGATTCAGCGGGAGTACATCGAATCACAACAAAGAACCCAACAACGACCCAAACCTATCCCAACTGACTTTTTATTGGACTGAATCCCCACGGAAATTTACCCAAATGGACCTTTGGAAGCTGCGCCCCACACGAGTACAAGATGCCTATAGGGAGAGGCCTCACTGAGGCCCTAGCTCATTGTCCATTGCCCTCTTTATCCCCAGCTCATGACCTTCCCTAACTCATAGCCATCACTGTCTCATTATCTTATCTTGCCCTCATAGCCCTCTAGTGAACATCTCCCGTATGAGGATAAGAGGCCTATGAGGTGTGGCATCAGTAAGGCCACACCTCACAACCCTCATCTCGGTTTGCTTGATCATTAGTGATCATATATGGTGATCATTAGTGATCACCTGTGGTGATCAATAGTAATCATCATCCGTATGAGAATAAGAGGGGTGTGAGGTGAGGCCCGGGTCACTACGCGGAGGATGATGGGCTTGTGAAAGGAGAGGGCGAACGACTATGTCGCTACTGACCAGAGTGTCTGGTGCAGGGTAATTTAGAAGAGTCCCTAGGACAAGTCCCCATGACGGACGAAGCTAGGGATAGGGACACAGGGAAGGGTCACCGGATCACACATAGATGGGATGGTGGGTCAAATGGAGAGGTCTTCGGGTCAAAGTTTCTTCGCTGGGTTCGGATCGCCGGAGAACTGTGTCGCTCGTGGTCAGGATGTTGGAGTATGGTCCTAGGGCAGGTCTTCCTTGGAAAGGGTTGTGGGGTGTTGGGTCAAATGTGGAAGGCAAGGGCTTCTGGAAGAAGGGTTACTGTGCGCACTAGCTCGTTCCAGTGGATCACCCCAATAGACATGAGTGGTCTGGCCTGCGTCAGCTGGCCCTTCCAGTGGAATCTGCTGCGGTTTCTTTTCACCTTGGTCGACCAGCTACTCTCCTGCCCCCAGCAGGGTTACGTGTGCCTCCCTACGAGATCCCTGAAACGATACACCCCGAAGCCCACAAGCTGCTACTATTATCTCTACCTTATAACAGATGAACACCATCCCACCCATGTGTGCCCCGTGGACCCTTCCTAATGTCCCTTTCCCTATCGTCCCCCGTTATCCATGGGGATCTATCCTGGGGACCTTTCCAAATGACCCTGCACCAGACACCCAGGCCAAGAGCGACAGAGGTGACCTCCTTCTCCTTCCAGAAGCCTCATCCTCCCCACCCAGTTTCCCCGAGCCTCACTTCGCACCCCTCTTATCTTCATATGGGAGATGATCACTAGTGATCACCACACGCGATCACTAATAATCACTCTAGATCAGTAATGATCACTCGAACCGATCAGTCATAGGCTTTTTATCCTCATACGGTAGATGTTCACATTGTGTAGCTTTTTGCAAGTTTTGCATAGCAAAAGCGACGCGACACCGCTTATTTTGAGCCCTGCTGTTCAGAACTGTAACTATATTTGGTTAAGTAAAATAACGTCTGTTGCAACCACTTTGTTACAACAACCACTTTTGTTACAGCTCACCACTTTCGTTACAACACTTGCCCACTTTTGTTACAGCTCACCATTTTTGTTACAAAATCAGCCACTTTTGTTACAAAATCAGCCCACCACTTTTGTTACAACCATCGCCCATTTTTGTAACAAACAAACATCGCTCACCACTTTTGTTACAACAATCGCCAATTATTGTTACAAATTTTGTCAGTGTGAAAAATGAAGTAAACTGCAAGTAATGCGAGACGTGACGTCCAATCATGATTATCAGGAGCGCGGTTTCTCAGTGGTTAGAGCGATAGTCTTGCGATCGGGAGATTGTTAGTTTGATGCCTGGCAGGGGTAACCTGCGTTGTGTCCTTGGGAAAGGCACTTAATCCCAAATGCCCGCTTGGGAGCACGATTGCGCCATGTGCTGAGGCGTATCGCGCGTTGATAGCACACATGCCTACAACCAATGCTAACCCTGCTCCTGTGAGATTAGTACGTTGAAGGGTAGACAGTTACTCGCCGCTGCTCGGTTGGACTCTCCGGGTACTCCAGCTTCCACCACACGTAAAACTATCTTCGACACAGTATGACCTCAGCTATTAAAGTGTCATAAACACCAGCAATCCAATAATGATTATCAAACCAAACCATTGTCGCGCATGTTCAGTGGTAATACCACACCCTTCCTTCTTCTTGTGTGATATAGAAACCTGTCACCTATGTAGTGTATCATGGGCATGCGCACACGTATATCTGAAATGACACGTGCCTGTCGGTGCCAGTTATAGGAGATTCCAACTTCTTGAGCCTTGGACCTTAGTAGTGTGCTTGTGATGTTGACTTCTTGCCCTTTTAGCAGGTTCTCATGAAGGTTCTCATCTGGGGTAATTAGTCACGTGACTGGAGGGGCGGGTTTAAGTTGTCATGGTAGCCCGCGTGAGCGACCATCTTGTAATGTCATTCCCTTGGTGATATGTGGTCCAACAACGCATGCGGAGCGCGTGTTTCTAAGGTGTCGCATCCTTCCACCAGCCATTTTGATCATGTGCGACGCCATCTTGGTTGTTAGGGCTAGCACGTGGTTGCTATGGAGCCAAATTGTCTTCTTGTTGGACAGGGGCGGGTTCTGAGGGTGTGTTCGATTCAGCGGGAGTACATCGAATCACAACAAAGAACCCAACAACGACCCAAACCTATCCCAACTGACTTTTTATTGGACTGAATCCCCACGGAAATTTACCCAAATGGACCTTTGGAAGCTGCGCCCCACACGAGTACAAGATGCCTTTAGGGAGAGGCCTCACTGAGGCCCTAGCTCATTGTCCATTGCCCTCTTTATCCCCAGCTCATGACCTTCCCTAACTCATAGCCATCACTGTCTCATTATCTTATCTTGCCCTCATAGCCCTCTAGTGAACATCTCCCGTATGAGGATAAGAGGCCTATGAGGTGTGGCATCAGTAAGGCCACACCTCACAACCCTCATCTCGGTTTGCTTGATCATTAGTGATCATATATGGTGATCATTAGTGATCACCTGTGGTGATCAATAGTAATCATCATCCGTATGAGGATAAGAGGGGTGTGAGGTGAGGCCCGGATCACTACGCGGAGGATGATGGGCTTCTGAAAGGAGAGGGCGAACGACTATGTCGCTACTGACCAGAGTGTCTGGTGCAGGGTAATTTAGAAGAGTCCCTAGGACAAGTCCCCATGACGGACGAAGCTAGGGATAGGGACACAGGGAAGGGTCACCGGATCACACATGGATGGGATGGTGGGTCAAATGGAGAGGTCTTCGGGTCAAAGTTTCTTCGCTGGGTTCGGATCGCCGGAGAACTGTGTCGCTCGTGGTCAGGATGTTGGAGTATGGTCCTAGGGCAGGTCTTCCTTGGAAAGGGTTGTGAGGTGTTGGGACAAATGTGGAAGGCAAGGGCTTCTGGAAGAAGGGTTACTGTGCGCACTAGCTCGTTCCATTGGATCACCTCACTAGACCTGAGTGGTCTGGCCTGCGTCAGCTGGCCCTTCCAGTGGAATCCGCTGCGGTTTCTTTTCATCTTGGTCGACCAGCTACTCTCCTGCCCCCCCCCCCCCAGCAGGGTTACGTGTGCCTCCCTACGAGATCCCTGAAACGATACACCCCGAGGCCCACAAGCTGCTACTACTATCTCTACCTTATAACAGATGAACACCATCCCACCCATGTGTGCCCCGTGGACCCTTCCTAGTGGCCCTTTTCCTATCGTCCCCCGTTATCCATGGGGATCTATCCTGGGGACCTTTCCAAATGACCCTGCACCAGACACCCAGGCCAAGAGCGACAGAGTTGACCTCCCTCTCCTTCCAGAAGCCTCATCCTCCCCACCCAGTTTCCCCGAGCCTCACTTCGCACCCCTCTTATCTTCATACGGGAGATGATCACTAGTGATCACCACACGCGATCACTAATAATCACTCTAGGTCAGTAATGATCACCCGAACCGATCACTCATAGGCTTTTTATCCTCATACGGTAGATGTTCCATAGAGGGCTATGCGGGCAATATGAGGCCCTAAGGTGAGGGCTATGAGTCAGAGATGACCATGAGGTGGGAGCTAAGATGGCAGGGGAGGTCGTAGGAGCTATGAGTTAGGGCCTCATTGAGGTCTCTCCCCATAGGAATCTTGTACCGTTTGGCCAAGCTCTATGAAAGCGACCATAGTATCGTTCCACTGAGTGTGCGAGGATAGAGCCGGGAGTTTCTGTTCGGTTTTTCTATGTGTGAAGAACAGTAAATAACACTTCAGGCTCCTTAACCCTTTACCTAACGTAACGGCCCAAACCGGCCAGCGCTATTTTCAAAAGTCGCCAATTAATTTTCATTATTTTTTTCATTTTTTGTCTCAAAAACATAGGTTATGACCCCTCGTTGGAACGAGCTCGTCGAGCTCGTTCCAACGAGGGGTCGTAACCTATGTTTTTGAGACAAAAAATGAAAAAAAATAGTTATTCAGGAATTATTATTGCAAGTGTCGTCTGCTTTTCAGGTTAGGTAAAGGGTTTTAACTTGGAAAAAAATCCGCAAGGTTTAGTACTACACCACTCACTACAAAAGTTTTATTAGATGCATCCTAACTTACCTTCGATCATTCCTAAGTATTCTACATGTAGGGGCTCACTTGGCAGACACTTGCTAAGCCTATTCAGTCAGAGAAACCCATAAGTCAGGGTAACAAATGAATAAAATTCATCTGAACTATGTTGTGTTATTAAAGTCACTTTTTCTCCCTTATTTACTCGCACGGTGGTCAAGTTAATAAAGGGAGAAAATGTAACAACGAGAATACGACGTATTTGCCCCATTGCTGGAAAGACCAACTGAAGATAGTCCATAGTGGTTGTTATTCCAGTTCCCTCTCAGGAAGATATTTTGATCAATTTATGCACAAACGTAGTAGAACCCTTCGGTCGGTTTTTGCTGCGTCTTGCAGTTCGGTTTGCCGTAAATAGCGGTAGTGAACTGGAAAACGACCCCCAGCCCTAACCAAGGCATCATTTGCAATGAAGGGCGATACTATGACGCCATTAACAGAACTTAGACAAATGGCGAGAACATTTACTCAAACTTCCCTTTACATTCATTTTTTTATTTATCGGGATTTAACATCGTTTTCAACAGTCAGGAAGAATTCGTGTCGGGCAGTTTTACGAGCGGGGGAAGCCGGAGTATCCGTATAGAATCACCCAACAACGGTGGTCAAAATTTTCCTACCGTTTGCCGAAATTATTTGTGTGCCCAGAGGCGTGTTCTTGGGGACAGTCATTTGTACAGTACTGTGATCACAAAAGCCGATAGAGAATTTCGACTGTATCGCGAATGGGCCCCAATCTGGAGCCAATATTTATGAAATCTTTACAATTGTATTTTCTGGAATTGTATTTTCTATCTATTAATATGACTGACTACAATGAACCATTAGTATTTTAAAAGATATGGCAATTTGCCAACTGGCAAATTGCCACATCTTTGAAAATGCTAATGGTTCATATCAACCCATTTAGAGTCATAACTAGAAAATACAATTCTAGAAAATACAACTGTATAAGTTTTATAGTATTGAACCCTGGTCGAAATTCTTTGTCCACTTTCTGCCCTCAACGCTGTAGAAAATCGCCTAGCGAAAAAGAAACGAGGAACACTCAGCATCCCACATTCCATTTTCGTTAATTTTTCTTTGTTAGCTCTTGATTCTGCACTGTTTATATTTAAGAAATCGCAATTCACTGGCGTAAATGTGACGCAACCAAATCGCGATCGCAATCTGATAAACAAAAAGTCCGCTCTGTGATGACTATATCGAATGTATTATAGAAATAGTATGTACTGCTGTCGATTTTACGATAAATACGTCTATATAATATTAATATAATTCAGAGTTTATTCTTTAGTATATGTCGCCAACAATGACAAAAAAAACGGTCAATATAAATGCAGTCCACTGGTTGCATTCTTAAGGAACAAAAGTCTTGGGGATGGGGAAAACGTTTTCAAAGCAATAATAAAGTGGCAGTTTGTTACTGTACACACTAAAAACTAAAGTGTTGAAACTGACACTTTCAAGGTGTTAAACCCATTCTAACTCTTAGGGTTTGATTTTAACACTCAAAGTGCAATGCTGTAAGCACTTAGACATTACAATCGTCAGACATCTGAAACTTGAATGGATGGCACTTCCCATGTGTCTAGCTTTGGTGGTTCTTCCAGAATCGTCCATAATTTGATTTGAGCTTGGTGGGTACATAATTAAAAGGACACAATACAGATGACGCGGATTAGGCTAGAGAGTTCGAGCCTGATCCGCGTCATCTGCGTTGTTTCCTTTTAAGTGTCGCGACATTACACTAGTCAAGTGATATTATTGTAACATCTGTCAAGTTCTGGGATATCTACACTTGAACAAAGTGCTAGTTCAGCTCTTAGTAAGTGTTAAATACAGCACTTCAAGTGTAGTTTTTAACACTTTAGTTTTTAGCGTGTATGGGGACAGACGGGTTAATGTCCGAAAATCCTCAAACTTTCACAATTTTTCATGTTGATATTAGATACACGTGTATTAATCAAACGGTTGATCCTTTTACTGGTTTGATGTCGATTCTGAAGCTTCGGTTTAATTAAAATCAATTAAAACTATTCATTTAAAAAACAGAGGTTATGATAAAATTCCTTTAAAATCAGTTAATTTGATCTAAAGTCAGGTCCCAATGACCGCACTTCACGTCATCTATAAACTATGTTGAGACGCAACGAAACACACATCTCATCAACGGACAGTGAGAACACAAATGAAAAATGATTCGCTGTCGACACTACTTACGAATCAGTCTCTAGATCAATCCGAACTCTAAAGTACGGCTACCACCAGGGCCGCAACTAACATTTTTTTAGGGAGGCGAAGGAGGGGTGTATGACGTCGGTGACCCACGGCTCGGTCATATCTTCTAACTATTGAAATATGTCTAATTGCTTTTATCAAAGGCTTATACACTACAAATATACTCCCATAAAATGCATTAGAGTTTTATGACAATGCTGTCAATTGCACACCAGCTAAGTAGAGGTGCCCGACCATCTGGGTGCGTTCAATAGGTCATGGTCATAAAAACCATTTGTTATTATTTACTCTCTCCTTGGATGCGGAATTCTATCGATATAGTGAGTCGAGCATTTATGGCACTTTCTAATCTGCACGGTGAAATCAGTTGGGGTAAAATCAACCCAGATCAACTGGGCTGAATCAATATGGACCCAAGTGTATGTTGATTTTTGTCGGGTAAGCATAAGATTTTTCCCAAATGATTACACCAAAGCCTGAGTATATTTTCGTCTACCCAACGTCTGCCCAGCATGGTATTGCATAATTTCTTGCCCAAGCTCTGCCCGACGAAACCCATGTTCGGGAGATTTTGTTTTAGGTGAGGGGGTGGAGGATGTTGAGGGAGCAGGGGTGGGGACGGGTGAACACCCCAACACTCCCTCTCAGAACCCCCAGACCTTACGCCCCTGACGGCCACTTGTATCAACTTAGTTAAATCAAGTTTTACTTTAAAAGGTCAAATATTAATATAAGCTCTTTCGCGTCCCGCAGAACCTGCTCCGCCCCATAAGTGCTGCTTGATTTTTATTGTATAGATGTTCGATACAAACGCCCTACTGATGTTTTTTTTAGGATGGGCAAAACTTGACTTCAAACTCATGTTGCTATTTCTTTACTGGGGTTTAACCCTTTACCCAACGAATCGCCCGCATCCGCCCGCGTAATATGCAAATACAGCAGTTGAAAAAATATTATTTTTCAAAAAATGTCAACAAAACCATATCATGTGACCCCTCGTTGGAACGAGCTCGTCGAGCTCGTTCCAACGATGGGTCACATGATATGGTTTTGTTGACATTTTTTGAAAAATTTAAAAAAATGATATTTAAAATAATAAATTTTGCTATCGTCTTCATTGGGTAAAGAGTTAATTACACTTTCGATAGACAGGATCACCCCGTGTCGGACAGTTTTCCGCGAGGAGGAAGCCGGAGTACCCAGAAAGAACCACCGAACAACGACAAGCAACAGCCAGACTCCCCAAGGCACTATCTCCACACATGCAAGGTTAGCATTGGATAAAGGCAAGTGCACAATCGACGTGCAGTACGCCTTAGTACAAAACTGCACAGTTCCCCCACGTGGGCAATTTGGATGAAGTGCCTTGCCCTTGGACACAACGCAGTTATCGCTGCACGCTAAAAACTAAAGTGTTAAAAACTACACTTGAAGTGCTGTATTTAACACTTACTAAGTGCTGAACTAGCACTTTGTTCAAGTGTTGATATCCCAGAACTTGCCAGGTGTTACAATAATATCACTTGACAAGTGTAATGTCGCGACACTTAACAGGAAACAACGCAGATGACGCGGATCAGGCTCGAACTCTCGAGCCTGATCCGCGTCATCTGCGTTGTGTCCTTTTAATTATGTAACCACCAAGCGCAAATCAAATTATGGACGATTCTGGAAGAACCACCAATGCTAGACACATGGGACGTGCCATCCATTCAAGTTTCAGATGTCTGACGATTGTAATGTCTAAGTGCTTAAAGCATTGCACTTTGAGTGTTAAAATCAAACCCTAAGAGTTAGAATGGGTTTAACACCTTCAAAGTGTCAGTTTTAAAACTTTAGTTTTTAGTGTGTAGTACAAAACGACACAGTCCCCCCACGTGGGCAATTTGGATGAAGTGTCTTGCCCTTGGACACAATGTAGTTATGGCTGGTTGGGATCGAACGGAGGATTTTTTCGCTTTGAAATCCAAAGCCACTGAGCCACCACGCTCGATAGTTTGCGATTCGGAATGCTAGGCGCAGATGAGGAAATAATTTAATCATTTGCCCCGCCTCTGCGTTTGATTGGTTGAAAGCATACAGCGTGAAAGTCGTCAAAATCGTACAAACGAAAACATGTCATGATTTGGAATCTCGCTACACGTTCGCACATCCGATCCAACTTTGAAGACTCTGGAAGCCCCGCCCACTCAATCCAATTGTCACCATGAGAGCGTGACGGCAGACTGGTAGATGGATAACAAGCTTGTAAACAAAGATCAATGATCGATTTTTCATCGCCTCCAGTCAGCGAGAATATAATGATAATCTCTCGGGAAAAATTGAATTTAATAAAATATACCGAAGTGGGAGACGAATAAAAGATCATACATCCAAACATGATTTTGGGGGAACTTAAAGAAATGTTTTTAATGATATTGTTACGTGACTTGCTAAATATCAGTCGTCTGCGATCGAAAATCAAAACAACAAACAATTTGACAATGACTGACGTGGCCTGTTTGTGGCACACTTTCCTGAGTTTGACTGTTGTCTTTTGCGAAAATTAAAAGTTTTTCGTTCACGTACACATAGTTTTTATATTTTAATATTACAGCCGGATTAAGTTATAAGAAATAACTGTTGTTTTCCTTCGGTTTATGCGATATAAACCGACAATTTTCAGCACAAGCTTAATCATAACTCGCTACGCGAGTTATGAAGGTTGTGCTGAAAATTTTCGGTTTATATCGCATAAACCGAAGGAAAACAACAGCTATTTCTTAAATAAATAATGGACCCCTAAGCCTATTTTCCGTACATTCTTGTTGATCGAAATGTTATTTGACTGCAATTCGTTGAGAATTTTTTTCATAGTTCGAAACAAAACTTTCCAAAAATTAAGCATTTTATCTACTCAGGCGCACTTGCCGCACAAATGCAACCATATCTCAAGCTCTATGTAGCGCGCTGACTGATTCTTTAGAGCACTGGACATTAAATAGAAATGCCGACGGTTCTACCCTGACACGCACCATCTGCGCTGTGTGTTTGAGCAAAACAATTCATCCTGTTTTATTTAAGCTTATTTGTTTTACAAAGATTAGCGAACAAGTTATTCAACTTATATTAACGCCCCTTCTTGGTCCAATGGCATACGTGTTTGGGATGATTTTCGTCGCTGCAACTTCGTGGCCTCTCTCTTCTCGAATACTACGAAGGGACCTTTAGCCTGCACGAGGTGTGTCTCTCTCCGCACAGAGGTCAGCCATTTTATGTCCCCATCCGAGAGGACGGTACTCTTTGACAACATCAGCTCCACAATTGGGACACCTTGAGAACTTTTCTCGGCCGAGGATCAATCCCGGGACCTCCAGCACGAGAGACCATCGCGTGTTCTAAGGCATACTGCTTGTCGGCTGTGCACTTTCCTTCAAACGCTGCTAACTCTGCTTTTGAAGAGTTTGAGAGTCCCACAGTTACTGGCGGCTACTAGATGGTTCCCTCCGGATACTTTGACTTCCTCCACCCGTAAACTGCCCGACAGGATGTGACCGTGACTGTTGAAAGTGTCGATAAACTCCAATAAACAAACGAACAAACCGCATTCTCCAACTATTTATTTGTTTATTTATTAGTGTTTAACCCTTTATCTAACATGAAAAGCAGACGACACTCGCAAACAAAATTCTTGAATAACTATTTTTTTAATTTTTTCTCTCAAAAACATAGGTTGTGACTCCTCTTTGGAACGAGCTCGACGAACTCGTTCCAAAGAGGGGTCATAACTTATGTTTGGAGACAAAAACTGAAAAAAATAATGAAACTTAATTGGCGGTTTTTGTGATTAGCGCTGGCCGATTTTGACCGTTACGTTGGGTAAAGGGTTAAGGTCACATATTTCTGCACAATGGCTTATCGTGACCGCAATAAGAAGATAAAGTCAAGTTTAGTAGTCGTTTATACCCGTGTTACTCAATTTGAGGACTTCCAGCCCAAGCATTGGTGACTGGCTCATATTTTATCAATAAAACAGAGCTTGTTTTACACAATAAACAAGCACTGTCTCACTTCTGGGGTTCCCACGGGGCATGCTCCAGCGATGAGATCCATGTTGCTGCAATATTAAATTCTGTCTGGGTGTCATCTTGATAACACAACAGTTTCAGTCAGCAGTTGATCCAAGCCCTCAAGCGACCAGTCATGTTTTGCAACGAATTCGTTGCTGTTGTAGTCTGCTTTTCCGACCAACTGAAATATTCCAGAAAAATGAATCTAGAGGTACCATAAACATTCATTTTCTCTGAATGAACACAAGAAATGTCTCTCAATTGCAAACTGATTTTACATTACCAATTGCAAACTGATTTTACACTACAATAGTGTCAGACATGTTTGAAAACTAAATACTTTTGAATGGAGGATTTACCACAGTAGTCTTATGATTGCGCCGTGCAGTTCCCTCTGTTATATTAACCCTTTGAACCCTGATGGCATCTTATATTTTAGTTCAATCGTAGCAAATGTAAGAGTCCATATTCATTCTCTGGGTGTAGATCATTAAATATTTTCAACGTGAAGATGCGCATCGAAATTATTGATCAGTCTAAAGCACGTATTATCGGAGCAGCCATCCTACTTAACCCTTTACCTAACATGGAAAGCAGTCGACACTTGCAAAAAAAATTCTTTAAAAATTATTTTTTTCATTTTTGGTCTCAAAAACATAAGTTATGACCCCTTGTTGGAACGAGCTCGATGAGCTCGTTCCAACGAGGGGTCATAACCTATGCTTTTGAGACAACAAATGAGAAAAATAATGAATATTAATTGGCGATTTTTGAGAATAGCGCTGGCCGGTTTTGGCCGTTACGTTGGGTAAAGGGTTAATGAAGTAATGGCGTATCATGTTCATGGACCGAAAAAGCGGTCTTTCGGGTCCAAAGGGGTAATATCTTGATGTTTTGAGAGCAAAATGAATATTTATCGATTGGAATATCTATAACTGGAGCAAGAAAGAATATTTGTGAATCTTTGCGAGTGAAGGGACTTGATATTAAATTAACGGTAAATTCCACCAAAGGGGGTAAACAAACAGCCGATATCTACGGCAGCGTATTAGGGTCAGGACCTTTTCATTTAATAAACTGTTTAAACAGTTTAATAAACTGTTTTTACAGATTAATAAACTGTATTTACAGTTTAGTAAACTGTATTTACAGTTTATTACGAGACTGTTTTCACAGATTATTACGAGACTGATTTTACAGTTTATTACGAGACTGTTTTTACAGATTAATAAACTGTATTTACAGTTTAGTAAACTGCATTTACAGTTTATTACTAGACTGTTTTTACAGATTATTACGAGACTGTTTTTACAGTTTATTACGAGACTGTTTTTACAGATTAATAAACTGTATTTACAGTTTAGTAAACTGTATTTACAGTTTATTACTAGACTGTTTTTACAGATTATTACGAGACTGTTTTTACAGTTTATTACGAGATTGTTTTACAAATTAATAAACTGTATTTACAGTTTAGTAAACTGTATTTACAGTTTATTACGAGACTGTTTTTACAGATTATTACGAGACTGTTTTTACTGTTTATTACGCGACTGTTTTTACAGATTAATAAACTGTATTTACAGTTTAGTAAATTGTATTTACAGTTTATTACGAGACTGTTTTTACAGATTATTACGAGACTGTTTTTACAGTTTATTAGAAGACTGTTTTTACAAATTAATTAACCATTCGATTATTGGTTAGTAGTATAGCATGTACCCGATCGTGCGCTATTACCCGGACTTTTGGGGAAGCTGCTATTGTTAAATTCACATAAGAACCGGACTTTTTTTGGGGTGCAACCTGACCAGATCCTGCACGTGATGTACGTACTGCATATATAGTATGCTATGATATGTGCAGTGATATATGTACACACAGGGCTATGGATATATAGTGTGGGGTGTGATGGAAATTAATGGTGAAGGTGGGGTTTTTAGAGAAAAAAGATTCCCGCGAAATGGTTGACGTTGCTATGGACGTCGTGACGTCATTATGCGCACCATGACGTCAGAAAAGGTTAACCGCTGTTGTTGAACAATATACAATGTGGTATGACATCTTTTGGGTCACGGTGTGTCGGCGTTCTCGTACTGGACTGATATCGTATAGTAAGGGTTGTATATACCCCTTTTGGTATACTATTAGCCCTTGGTTCTACTAATCAACCTTCATATTATCCTACAACTGGTTTAGATAGCACGTAATGCTAGGTTAACCAGTATTGTCGGGTGGGGTAATGCATGGCCATCTTCTCGTGCGGAATTGCGAAATAGTCCTTGGTGGTTTGGATTTGCAGTATAGTATGGGCGTTATATATCATTGTAGATCCCATCTTAATCCTTGTTGTGTCAGCCTGCCGATTGCCTTGTACTATCCTATGACTGATATAGGTAGTACGTAATACTAGGTTAACCAGTATTGTGGGTTGGGGTAATGCATGGTCGTCGTCTCGTGCGGTATTGCGAAATAGTCCTTGGTGGTTTGGATTTGCAGTTTAGTATGAGCGTTATAGATCCCATCTTAATCCTTGTTGTATCAACCTGCCGATTGCTTTGTACTGCCCTATGACTGATATAGGGAGTATGTAATGGTGGGCCAGACGGTATTGTAGGGTGGGTGGTGGTAATGCATGGTCGCCTAGTATGGCAGTATGGGATGTTCGCTCCTCGCCCTAGGGGTCCCATGTTAGAGCTTCGTACTATTAATCCACCTAATGCTTCAAATTATCCCCTGATTGGTATAGATAGTACGTATCGCTAGGACAACCAGTATTGTGGGTAGGGATAAGGCCTGGTAGTTTAGAACGGTAGCAGCACCATTATCCACCTAGGACGGTGTGCTGACCCACAGATGGTACAGGTATTGCGTAATGATAGGCCAAGCAGTATTGTTGAGTAGGGGTAATCCATTGTTGTCTAGTTAGGAAGTACAGGACGTGTTTTTTATATCCCTGTTGGTTCAACTTTTCCCTTGGTACTAGTAATCGACCTAATGCTTCATGTTATCCTATGGCTGGTATAGGTGGAACGTAATGCTAGGAGAAGAGCTATTGTGGGCGGGGTAATGACTTCTGTAGTGCAGTAGAATCGTATGGGCGGTATATACCGACTTAGGTCCCATCTTAACCATTGGAACAACAATCCACCTGGGCTGGTGTGCTATCCCATACATGGTATAGGTTGTATGAAATGTACTGCTATGTGGTGAATGCTTGGTTTCCAGTCTCCTAGCAGGGTATGGATGGTTCTTTGACATTCTAAGCCTTGGCCTAGGGTAGAGGTAGTATGTGGCAGTTAGCAAGCCTACAGCAGTGCTTCAGATCATCAGTAAGGGTAGAAGGGGAGAGGAAGATTATAGGATACGGTACTACAGTACAAGCTAGTCATAGGACGGAAGGCTAAACCGATGGTAAGGCCACCTTATCGGAGCTATATAGGGCTTGGAATCCCACTTATGGAATTCCGCTTATAGAATACCTTTTATTGAATCCCTACGGAATCCCTGTTTGAAAAAATTCTAGCCTTCGGCTCCTCTTTTTCCCGAGCTGAAGATAAGAGTCGTATGTGGAGTCACTCGTTCGACCCATTTCTCTCTGGCTTATTTGCTCGATGGGCTTTTAGTCGTTCGATCAATCGGAGATAGTTAGCAAGCCTGCAGTAGTGCTACAAGTCAAATAGTAATAGTACAAAAACTAATGGTACAAAGCTGCGAGGGTGGTAGAAGATTATAGTATTGGACGACTACGAACGAGGCAAGTTAAAGAACAGAAAGCTGAAAACAAGATGGAAACAGATGGCAAGGCTATCTGTTTAGGAACTGTGTTCGAGCTTCAGCGCGTAAAGGTTAAATGAGGTAATCGACTCTTCTCGGGGGTGGGTCTGAGAGTAATCAAAAACTCATATTTTAGAAATACATAATTTTTTACATCATTTTAAGGTCTCGATGCGTGCAGTCCGAATATTTGTTATTTGTCCCTCCCCGAGAGGGTGGACCTGAGGGGCATAAAGAAATTCAAGTTTTAGAAAGGCTGACAAGCGATACATCATTTTAAAGATCTAGACGCGTGTAGTCCGAATATTTGATATTTGTCCCTCCCCGAGAGGAGGGGGGGGGGGGGGTTGCTGGGGGCATATAAAATTCAAGTTATAGAAAGGTTGGCATGTGATACATCATTTTAAAGGACTTGACGCATGTAATCCGAAGATTTGGTATTTGCGTCTACCCGAGGGGGCTGAGGGGTGGGGCCTCAAAACTTAAGTTTTAGAAAGGTTGTCGGGTGATTCATCATTTTAAAGGTCTCGACTTGAATATTTTGAATATAAAGTATCCGACGATCTCCGATAGGGTGGGGGCTGATGGGTGGGGGCCTCAAACCCCATGTTTTAGAAATGTAGTCATGTGATACATCATTTTAAAGTTCACGACTTGAATATTTCGCATTTAAAGTATCCGACCATCCCTGAGTGGGTGGGCCGAAGGTGTGGCCCCAAAACTCAAGTTTTAGGAAGGTAGGCGTGTGATACATCATTTTAAAGGTCTCGACTTGAATACTTCGAATGTGGAGTATCCAGCATTCCCGATGGGGTGGAGCCGTGGGGTGGGTTTCAAAACTTAAGGTTTAAAAAGGTAGTCGTGCAAATGCGAACGACACTCTCTTCAGCATATGACAATGTGTGAAACCGTGTACTGTTTTAGCTGTTTTTTTTTAAGTGTTTCATCAAAGGATTTCATTGATTTGGAGGTGATGTCTCGTATGTGAAACAGTCCAAATTGACAGAAGATGCAAAAAAAACATGTATTTTTTCCTCTATGTTTTCCGGTATCTCTTCGTTGGATGCGATTGGTTTGATAGAGATCTCTCAGATGAGAAACATTTTCAACCGCATGATATCTTGGTTTATTCCAATCAGTATGTGGCAGACGAATACAGCTTTATGTGGTGTGCTTGTTCGACGGGTGTGGGTCATTCGACAGATTCGAAGTATTATGACACATTAAAGTGTCTGATGAAACCTCTCGAGAAGGAAACCCAAAACACTAACACGACGTCTTCACGAATACATTTTGAGGAAGCTGCACGTACCCTCTAACAACAATAGCACACAACTAATTTACTCGTTGATCAGAAGCTCGACACTGCTCGAAGAACTCATCAACGTTTTTGAATGTAATATTAAGTTTACGAGTCGATTAAAGAGGAATAATTTTTGACGAGAGAAATTCGTGAAAGTATTGTGACACAATACAGATCTGACTACTTCCACATTTCAATGGAGTGGAATAAGACAAACATTCAGAAAAGTGAATGTACTGCGATAGAGAGATCCGTATGTTATCGCCTCGACATTACGGAAGAATGAAATGTGGAAATCCTTTCGCAGAAGTGATTCATAAACACACCGTGATAGAGAGATCCAAGTGCTATCACCTCAACATGTCAAGGGATTGGAATATGACAAAACTTTCGAACAATTGATTCGTAAACATACTGCGATATAGATATTACTGCTATCACCTCGACATTACGGAATAATGAAATATGAGAGTACTTTCCAGCAAGTGATTCGTGAACATACTGTTATAGAGTGACCCAACTGCTATCACCTCGACATTGCAGGAAGTGAGATATGAAAAAACTTTCGAGCAAGTGATTCGTGAAGTACTGAGATAGAGGGAGATCTTGCAGCTATTACTACAATATTTAGAGAGAGTGAAACATGTCAAACGTTTGAGCAAACGTTTGAGCAAGTGATTCGTAAACATTTTATGACAGAGACATTTCACCGCTATCGCCTCAACATTGCAGGGGAGTGGAATATGAACCAAGGAATGTTGCCTGAATCCATGCGTGAACGTATGTCTCACGGTGAGGACCCGACCGTTTCACTTTTGATGGGGCGGTCCTTATCCCGAAAGGGTTTGTGACTTTTCATCAAAAAGCATGCATCAATTGTGGTTAACTGGAAACAAAAATTTTAAAAGATGTACATATAAATAAATGTAGTAATTTGTGAATTACATGGAATCCAATGAATAAACGTTAATCACCCCTACCCACACATTTTTGAGTCACTTGCGGGCCCGCATTATCTGTTCACGCTGGTTTTCCTTCCTTCTCGTTGGTGCTTGTTCTTTGGTCGCCTCTTTGCTTCACTCTTTCACTGCCGTCGCACGGCCACTAACTTATTTTCACTTCAACGGGCGTTCTTACTCAACATGTGACAGAATGTCACTCTACAACTGCAGTCGCACGGCCACTAACGTATTGTCACTTTAGTATGTCGCCTTTCCTCTAACAAGTGACGGATTGTCACTCTTACACTGTCGTCGCACGGTCAGTAGTTTTTTGTCACTTTACTGGATGCTTTTCACTCAAGCAGTCGCCACCAATGGGGCTAAACTCTCCGTCGCGGCCAAGTTGGTGGCCATTTCTGAATGTAGGATCAGAAATAGGAAGTACGAAGCACAGGAAACTATTAGTATTCAGGGAGACGACATATCTGTTGTAGAAGGCAAGACGTACGTAGGCAGAGTAGGCTTGCCTGTATGAACATTATTCTGAGATAAACATAGGTGCTCCTATTCTAAATATGAGCTCTGTGACTCGCCTACATCACAGCGTGTCTATACTTTCGCCCCGATGCGGCACCTTCTCTAAGCATGAGACATCCCCATCTACTCTCAACGACCCACAGCCTTACACACCTTCAGAGTGGAATGGCTGGAATGAATTTCCCCGATCGATTTTTATCTCTATAGCCAGAACATTAATTCTCATTTAATTGCTTCTCTTGAACTTGGTAGCTTAGATCTATCTTAATTTAATATTCGCGTTTAAGTTCCTTTAAGTCTTGCATTTCGGTGTATCCTGACATTCGTGACGGACTAGATGCATAATATGGGTGTGTGTCTAGAACATGTGCGATGTACTGTATTTACAATAATTACCTATTAACTGGTCATAATTACACAGATAACGACTGCAGGATCACACTGGATTTACTACATATAATGTTTTATCCAGACCGCCCATGTAGCGTTCAATAAATGCGTCATAATGGACATTAAATTGCATGCCTCATTACCCGCGCTTGAATTACTGCGGGTCTGTTTAAGTGACAAATCGGTTTTCGGGGTCCGTCATGTCCTTATCCTTATGCTTTATATTTAGCCCAGTGAGAATGATTATCGAAAATATATACACTTTTAAACAACAAAATCGAAAATTCAAGCTATCACCTTGACTTATATACCCCTGTAGGCCCCCTTGTCAGTGCTTGGTACTATTAATCAACCGATTGGTTTGTTTTATTATATGGCTCATTTGTTCGATGGGATTTGAGTCGTTCGAGCAGTATGTGCGAGTCACTCGGTCGATAGCTTATTTGCTTTGGGAATGATATATGCTTTTGTTATACACAAGGGCGACAACTTTGTATGAATAAGTATAAATTACGGAAAATGAAGCAATATGATTGGTTAATCAGCTTCCATAATGTGAACTGATTGGATGATCTGGATAAATGAAACAAGAACAAGTGAACTTGGAACATGGTAGGAAGAATTAGGATTACGTACAACCTTGCCAGTGATAGGATGACACCAAATATTCGGTAGGTTAATTCTATCAACGGTTAAGATTGGCCTACAGGGCATATACCAGCCATACTCTGCTGCCCTTCTGTACTACCAGGCATTAACCCCATCCCACAATACCGCTCGATAATATGAAGCATCTGGCAAATTAGTAGTACCAAGTACTAACAAGAGACCTACAGGGGTATATACAGCCTATACTACCGTTCTAAGCTACCAAGCATTACCCCAACCCCATAATACTACTTGACCTACTATAAAGTACTACCTATACCAGCCATATAATAAAATAAACCAGTCGGTTGGTTAATAGTACCAAGCACTAACAGGGAGCCTACAGGGTTATATACCGCCCATACTATACTACCGTTCTAAACTACCTGGCATTACCTGTACCATCAATACCACTTGGCCTAGAATTACATAATACCTATACCAGTCATAGGATAACACCAGGTGGATAATAGTACAAAGAGCTAACATTGGCCCTGTAGTGGTACAACGCGTACATCCTATACTACTACACTCGGCGACCATGCATTACACCCACCCACCCCAAAATAACGTCTTTCACCGCATTACATACTTCCTAACCCAGTCATGGGATGGCACAAAGCATTAAGTCGATTTGTAGTACCAATGGCTTTCGGGGAGGGGCGGGGGCCACAGAGGTATATATCTCCCATACTGTACTGCCGTTCTATAATAATAATAATAAGAAGAATGCGCATCATGACGTCACGACATCAATAGCAACGTCAACCGTTACGCGAAAAAGAACTTTCAAGAAAACCCAACTTTCCCATCATCTTCCCACCACTTACTCATAATATATACCCAAAGCCCCATGTGTACGTATATCACCATACACACCACAGTATACTACATATGCTGTAAGTACACCATTTGCCGGATCTAGCTGGATGGAACCAACGTTTTCCTCAGGAAAAAATGCTCCGGCAAAAGCCCGGTTCCTATGGGAATTTAACACGAGCTGCTCCGGCAAAAGTTCGGGTTATCAGGGTCGATCGGGTACACGCTATACTACTCACTTGCACACCAGATATGACACCATTTCGCCTAATTGTTGTCACCTAAAAACAGACACATTTGTGAAAAATACCAACACTATAATAGGACATAACTCTGATAAGACTATGGCAAATAACACCGTCGAGCCGAGGCAGGTTAACGGTAAGATACACTTGCATACTAAATGCCACGCAGCATGCCACGCAGTTGGAAATCTCTTCTTTCTCATTTGCTAGATCTCCGTCGAATCTGTCGAATCAATCACGTCCGTTGAACAGGCGCACTACCTTAAGCTGTTTTCGTCTGTGACAGACTGATTGGAATAAACCAACTTAGATATCGTGCGGTTGAAAATGTTTCTCATCTGAGAGATATTCATCAAACTGTGGTGTCCTGTGGTACAGATTTTAGCATTCCCAGTCTCTGATCATCCGGTTCCACCTTGCTCGACAGTAGTCTGCGGTTTAGACCATTGTAACCGTCGGACTGCTGGCTGTGACGCCACAGGTGTATATAAACGCGAGGCGACAATATTCGGCGGAGTTCGTGTGGAGCAGCCACCGGTTGATGTACGCTACAGAGAAAGCTTCTTGAGTTTCTGTGACGTTATAGAAGTTGAGTCAGTAGTCCGACAGCATATCTTTAACTGTAAGTGTTAACTGTTATGTAATAAACATCATTCATCTTACTATTTCTCCATAGTTGATCTTGTCTCCTTTTGGCAGACAGAACCCGAGACAACAGGGCGGCCCGTCTGAGTTAGGCACTTCCTTGGAAGCACTCTACCCTTACCTGAAGTGGGAAACTTTTTGTAGTGGCGAGGTCCCTGTCAGTAAAACCGGAAGAGGCGATTTTACATTGGTGGGATAGGAAGTGTGCTTTCCCAGGTGTTTGGCGGGACAGAACGAGTCATTGCTTATGCTAGTAGAGTTCTCTCAAAGGCAGAGAGGAATTACTGCACGACCCGTAAGGAACTATTAGCTGTAGTACACTTCATTAAGCACTTTAAGCCATATCTTTATGGACGACAGTTCCTTGTCAGAAGCGACCACGGAGCGCTACGGTGGTTAATGGATTTTAAGAATCCCGAGGGTCAGCTGGCTAGGTGGTTGGAGCAATTAGCTATGTTCGATTTTAAAATTGAACATCGACCAGGAAGAATTCATAATAACGCAGATGCTCTATCAAGAACTCCTTGTTTGCAATGTGGAAGGAAAGAAGAAAGCCAGGCCAGAACTATAGGGGAAGCGAGCATCTGTCTGCTAGACTTTGAAACAGAAGAAATAAATAACTTACAGAGAGAAGACAAGGACATTGGAACTGTATACAAGTGGGTGCAGAATGGGGAACGCCCTGCTTGGAGAGATGTCTCGTCCAAAAGCCCCCTAGTCAAGAAGTTGTGGACGAAGTGGCCAGATTTGAAGATAAGACAGCACATACTACTAGTGGAAGAGAAGAATGAGGGTTGTCCTCTCCGCCATCGTGTCGTCGTACCCAGGGACAATAGACAGAACGTCATAAAGGGAGCACACGATAGCCATACAAGTGGCCATTTGTGAATTGTGAAGACCACAGAAAGGATTAAAGCAGCATACTATTGGCCAGGTTTGAAGAAAGATGTAGCAGATTATGTGGAAGCATGCTCCATTTGTGCACCTGTGAAAATGCAAAAAAAAGAAGGCAGCCTTAGACTCTTTCCCCAGCGGTGCACCAATGGAGAGAGTTTCTTGTGATATAATGGGGCCGATTGAGCCAAGAACTCGTCGAGCGAATGCTTACATATTAGTCGTCACAGACTATTTCACAAAATATACAGAGGCTTACCCCATGAAAATATGGAAGCTGAGACAGTGGCCAAGCTCCTGGTGGAGGAGTTCTTTTTGCGTTTTGGTCCACCCAGGCAGCTTCACACTGACCAGGGGAGCCAGTTCGAGAGCAAGCTTTTCCAGGAGATGTGTAGGATGCTGAGAGAACACAAGACACGGACAACCGCATACCATCCCCAATACAATGGGCAAGTAGAACGGGCAAACCGGACAATAAAAGCAATGCTCTCCACATACGTGCAAGAAAAAGGAGACAATTGGGATGAGCATCTACCTTATGTTATGTTCGCCTATCGGTCAACTACACATTGCTCAACTGGGATGTCACCAAACTACTTAATGATGGGCAGAGAAGTCAACACACCGATTGACTTACAATATGGCCGTCCCAGTATGGATATGTTTGATGAGTGTCGACACTGGAGCCGTGAGATGGGCAGTAGATTGGAAGAGGCTCATGCTTATGCCAGAGAATATCTAGGGGATAGACTCAAACGGCAGAAGGCCAACTATGATCACCATTTGGGGAGTGAGGATCTAAAGACAGGGGATCCAGTTTGGTTATATACTCCAGTGAAACGAGAAGGAATACCCTCTAAATTCCAGAAATACTGGAGGGGGTCATTTGATGTACACAAGAAGTTGACTGATATTACATACGAAATAGCAGACAGAAGATCAGGAAGGAAGCATGTTGTGCACGTTGATCGACTGAGAAAGTATCGGGGAGTGCAGGAAGATGCATCTTCTGGAGATTGCACACATCTGGATGATGAAGCTGAGCCCAACCCTGAGAGTTCGCCAGAAGATGACCCAACACAAATGGACTTTGCTCCAACACCTCGGGCTCGTCGGCCAACTAGGAAACCTGTGTATCTTGAACAATATATTTGTCACATAGCTGTTTCTAAACAATCAAAAAAAACACCGCCACCTTACACGGATTTTACTTGTGTCATTTCAGGCAAAATGGATGGAACACCACGCTATGGTAGAAGCCGAAGCTGTGCTGGAATAACAGGGGTAAGAGATAGAGAACGGAACTGGTACCGACAAAGACGATACAGAAGAGTTGAACGGAGGCATGAAGTAAAGAGACGAGAAAAAGTTGCACAGGAAAGACGGAGTAAAGGACAAGAAGACCGCCGGAGAAAACGCCATCACAGTGAATGCACAGAAATGGAGAGCAAGCGCAAAAGAATTAAGGAGAAGGAATCAGAAAGGAGAAGAGCCCGAGATCAAGAAGAGCACAGAAGAGACAAGGGGAGTAATCAGCGGGTAGATGGAACACAACACACCGATTGCAATACAGCAAAGAAGAAGAGAGAAAAAAGTGTAAGTGGTGAACCCAAGTCAACGACAGGAATTGGAACAACAGATGGAGATGATACAGAAGAGACAAAAAGTTGCACAGAGGAGAAGAATGAAGAAGATGGAGATAGGAAGATACGGATGTGCCAACTATGTCCCTATGCGACTTCTAAGGCTTCCAATTGAAACGACACTTGGCGACGATGAAACACGAAGCATTGACCAGCCGTCAACAGAAGATGAAGCCAGCAACTGGAAAACCTTCCGGGAAGAGTATGCTGAGAATGATAAGCACGAGGAGTTCAAGCACTCCCCCCGAGACATCAGTATGCAATTCACCAAGTTTGTGCTCAGAGCCTGAATTGGCAATAGACTTGCTAGCTGATGAAGAACAGGCAGCCAATGCTGCGTCAACACTTATGACCCTAACTGCTGATACTCCACCCATGGAGGGAGAAGCACCCGTTACCATATCTACAGGACAGCAGTGCAATTTACTGCCCATTCGCCGTGTAACGATCACTGAAGAGAAGATAGGGACAGCTACACGAATCAGAAGAGTGGTAGAAGAGGTTGTAGTTGACGAGGTGGGGCAGCGTCGCTTGGATGAAATATTCAAGATGTAACGCGTGTGTAATGACTTTTGACTTTTAGGTCCCTGTCGGGCAATGCGGGACGCATTGATCGGAGGCGTGGGTTATGTGGTGTCCTGTGGTACAGATTTTAGCATTCCCAATGAAATCCTTTGATAAAACACTAAAAAGTACACGTTTCACACATTGTCACATGTTGGAGAGTGTGTCGTTCGTATCGCCTAAGGTTTTACGACCTTGCCCCACCACACCCACACGAGGAGGGTCGGATACTTCATATTCGAAATATTCGACTCAAGACCTTTAAAATGAATTGTGACATGACTACCTTTCTAAAATGTATTTTTAATTTCCCTCAGCCCCACCCCTCGGAAAGGGTCGGATACTTCATATTCGATATATTTAAGTCAAGACCTTTAAAATGATATATGACACGAATACCTTTCTAAAACTTAAATTTGTTTTGCCCCTCAGCCCCACCTCTTCAGAGAGGGTTGGGCACTTCATATTCGGAATATTCAAATCGAGACCTTTAAAATGATGTATCACTCGACATCCTTTCTAAAATTTGGGGTTTGAGGTCCCAACCCTCAGTCCCACCCCCTTGAGGAGACACAAAAACCAAATATTCGGGCTAAAATGATGTATCACATGACAACAAACCTTTCTAAAACTTGAATTTTTTATGCACCTAAGTCTCAGTCCCTAGGGACCTGGCAAATACCAAATAATCGGATTACACGCGTCGAGACCTTTAAAATGATGTATCACACGACAACCTTTCTAAAACATGAGTTTTTGGTGCTCATCAGACCCACTCCCCACCCCCCCCCCCCCCCCCCCGCGACGAGTCGATCATCTCACAGTTCCTACACAGATAGCCTTGCCATCTGTTTACATATTGTTTTCCACTTCCTGTCCTATAACCTCGTTCGTAGTCGACCAATACTAAAATTTCTACCACCCTCGAAGCTTTGTACCATTAGTTCCTTGTACTATTACTATTTGACTTGTAGCACTACTGCAGGCTTGCTAACTATCTCCGATTGGTCAAACGACTAGAATCCCATCGAGCAAATAAGCCATAGAGTAATTGGTCGAACGAGTGGTTTCACATTCGACTCTAATCCTCATCTTGCAAAAAGTGGAGCTGAAGGCCGGACGTTTCCAAAAGGGGATTCCACAATGATTCTATAAAAGGTATTCTATAAGTAGGATTCCATAAGTGAGATTCCAATGCCCTATATAGCTCCTATACAGGTGATCTTACCATCGGTTTCAGCTTTATGTGCTATGACTAGCTTCTTCTGTAGTCCTCTGTACTATAATATTCTTCTATCGTTGTGCCATTACTACCGACTTGAAGCACTATTGTAGGCGATATATGCAGTTCGTATACCACTTGCCGGATCTAGCCAGATGGCGCCGAAGTTTCGCACAGCAAAATTGCTACAAAGTCCGGTTCCTATGAAGATTTAACACTAGCAGCCTCCCCAAAAGTCCGGGTAATATCGCACGATCGGGTACATGCTATACTACTAACCAATAGTCGAATGGCTAATTAATTTGTAAAAACAGTCTCCTAATAAACTGTAAAAACAGTCTCGTAATAAATTGTAAAAACAGTCTCGTAATAATCTGTAAAAACAGTCTCGTAGTAAACTGTAAACACAGTTTACTAAACTGTAAATACAGTTTATTAATCTGTAAAAACAGTCTCGTAATAAACTGTAAAAACAGTCTCGTAATAATCTGTAAAAACAGTCTCGTAATAAACTGTAAATACAGTTTACTAAACTGTAAATACAGTTTATTAATCTGTAAAAACAGTCTCGTAATAAACTGTAAAAACAGTCTCGTAATAATCTGTAAAAACAGTCTCGTAATAAACTGTAAATACAGTTTACTAAACTGTAAATACAGTTTATTAATCTGTAAAAACAGTCTCGTAATAAACTGTTAAAACAGTCTCGTAATAAACTGTAAAAACAGTCTCGTAATAAACTGTAAATACAGTTTACTAAACTGTAAATACAGTTTATTAATCTGTAAATACAGTCTCGTAATAAACTGTTAAAACAGTCTCGTAATAAACTGTAAAAACAGTCTCGTAATAAACTGAAAATACAGTTTACTAAACTGTAAATACAGTTTATTAATCTGTAAACACAGTTTATTAAACTGTATAAACAGTTTATTAAATGAAAAGGCCCTGACCCTAATACGCTGCCGTAGATATCAGCATTGCATTCCTTACAGAATTGGACTGGCGGCATGAGATCTTGGTATTAATCATGGCGATAGTTTATCTTTATCTAACAATCATATAGATTTTGGCCTGAAAGCAACGAGAAACGGTACGTATCACATAATGTGTTCCGATTCCGTATCACATAGACGACTCATTCTGATTCCGTATCATCTAGACGACTCGTTTCCGGTAGAGCTGCGGGTTATCCTAGCAGTAACAGGCGCATGGATACATTCTTGGTGCGTTTCAGTGATCGACCGAACATTATCTCCCAAAAATGTTTAAAGCAGACGACACGTGCAAAAAAAAATTCTTGAATAACTTATTTTTTTCATTTTTTGTCTCAAAAACACAGGTTACGACCCCTCATTGGAACGAGCTCGACGAGCTCGTTCGAACGAGGGGTCATAACCTATGTTTTTGAGACAAAAAATGAAAAAATAATGAAAATTAACTGGCGAATTTTGAGAATAGCGTTGGCCGGTTTTGGTTGTTACGTTGGGTAAAGGGTTAAGATTTAATCTGTTTATGTGAGAGAATTGTTAGATAAATGAATTATCATAATAATGTATAATATGTCCTGTGATTTGAATCAGATTCTCGGTGATGTCCAAAAATGGGATCACAACTCGCCGGCAAAGCCGGTTCGTTGAGATCCCATTGTAGACACCACCTCGAATCTGATACAAACCACAGGACATGCACATTATCATGATAATCTGTATATATCACACCAATCGCCGCATCAGATCAACCAGTGCGGTAACTCCTCTCGTCGATGATGTTTGATGAAGGTGAAATGTGCTACGCTGTAACTGTAATCACATCGTTACAGTATCACTTCATCAAACGTCGTTGTGTTTGCCTAGAACTAAATCTAATACAGAGTATATCTAGTGTTTTTGAGTGGATACCGAAAATTATCTCACGAGTAACCGAGACAAATGTTTATTTTTAATAACCATTTGTCTCGGTCACGAGTCAGATAATTCTCGGTATCCACTCTAAAACACTAGATTTTCTTTTTATTATACGCGTTTTATAAGAATCTGATCATTCCTATCGATAATTCCAATCATTTCAACCTTGAATTGATGCATGAAAGTAAACAACGCATTGATACGCGGAAGTGATTTAATCGATATTCGGAACAGGCAGCGTCTTGCGATCTGATTCAGCTGACGGGTTTCATGAATCAATTCAAGATGAATATGTGTTGAATTATTGCTGAAATGATCCGTATCCACTCACAAACACTACAGTTTGTTATTCGAGAATTTTATTTGGAAGTGTCGCCTGCCTTTCGTGTTAGGTAAAGGTTTATCAGACGTGAAAGTTAAATTCTTCAAACTGCGATCGGCGATTGCGATGCGTCGTAAAATTGAAAATCTTCGAGCAATTTATTTTAAGGCAAAAGTGTACGCCACCCAAGATGGCCGCCGGTGAGACAAGCTTCTGTTCGCGACCAATGAGCGTTCCAGCAATCCGAAACGCTGAGGCTCAAAATGAGGTTGAAAATAAAAGGTATAGAAAAAACTCAAAATTGGCATCGCTGGGATCGGGTGTCTCAAACTGAGATGAAAAAATACAAAGGTACACGACTTCAAATGAGAAGAAATGGATGTGGGAAGGGACGTCTATGTGTATAAACCGAAGAAACAGGCATGTAAATAACTTGAGAAGAATTTTATTTGCGTTGGGATTTCTTATTGGGTTGAGTGTCACCAAATATATTGGAGAGTGAAAGCGCAACTGAAAGAAAACAAAAATGCAATAAACGTTAAGTTCATTGATTATATCAACACCTGTTGAAATTTTTCGATTCACCCCAAAACAGTGTGTGTACATTTAGTTTCAAATTGGATTAGAAATATCCTAAGATCGGGTTATTGTTCCTTATGAAACTACCTTTCTGTCGCCTATTTTCAGACTAAAGCGAGTTTCGAACATCAGGACTTTTCCGCATATCGTACTGACATTGAGCGAATTTTACAAATAATATACCATGTGTCGGACAGTATAGTTTCTTCCTTTGCCAATGCAACATCTCGTCATTACACCCTGGCTCTTTGTATTTTTGGGGTTAGTATCCAGCTTGAAATACCCCACAGAACAATGGACCGAGTGTTAAAATTGTTAAAAATCAACCCAAATCAATTGTTATGGGTGAAAATGAACCCAATTGTGTTCATTTAAGAAATAACTGTTGTTTTCCTTCGGTTTATGCGATATAAACCGAAAATTTTCAGCACAAGCTTAATCATAACTCGCTACGCGTATTATTTTAAGCTTGTGCTGAAAATTTTCGGTTTATATCGCATAAACCGAAGGAAAACAACAGTTATTTCTTATAATTTAATCAGGCTGTAATATTAAAATATAAAAACTATGTGAAAATTTTCAGCACAAGCTTAATCATAATTCGCTACGCATTACGTGTACAGTCCATTTAAAATATTCTCTCCTCTCCACTCGTCGATTGCATAATAGGGTGTCTAAAAATAGGATAAGCTAATTGGCTTTGAGGGGGACTTTTAGTATCCATGGTAATTACTTCAACAATAACAAGTGCAGTTGTCAAAGATGATCTTATGGACAGTCATCTGTGTTCACTGGTTTTGGGGACAAATGATTTTAACAAACAATACTTTATTAAGCAATTTTTTTTATTGATGATATTTGACTTTAATGCTTCATCTACAAACATTTGCACACACGAATAACAGAATATACTATATTTTAAAAAAAATATATACGCAAGCACTCTTTCAAAGCACTATAATATCGATCGAGTTTTGTGATTAATGATATCTGACTTTAATTCTTTACAAGTATCTATAAACATTTGCACACATGAATGACAGAATATATTATCTTTTAAAAAAAATATATACACAAGCACTCTTTCAAAGCACTATAATATCGATCGGGTTTTGTTTGCACTTTTGAATAGAAAATATCTGCTAGTATTCCATGGAGTTAGCACTCAGCTACTAATGGGTCAAAATACACAGTACGTGACAGATGGACTACTACCAAATCACTTGTCAAGTGAATGTTTTACAGAACTCATATTTTGTTACACAAACTGATTTTTTAAGGGCCACCAGATTTATTTACACATCCATCAAGAGACAATTGGCTTGCTTGTCTGCTGTTTATCGGCGCCTGCAAGTTGAAGTTGAGTGGATAATTCACTCTGTGTGATTTATTTGTAATGCACCCTGCACTTATCTACACACACGAAATAAATTGTGTGAACAAACTAGACACCTTGCAAGAAGCATTAGCTATTTATTTATCTATTTATTGGTGTTTGAGGTCATTTTTCATCATCTATGGCTAATTGTGCCCATCGGTCGCAATTGGCCATAGTTGCTGAAAAGTGACATTAAACACAAATAAATAAATAAATTGTGACCACAACAAATGTCTAAAGTCAAGTTTAGCCGATCGTTTACCCCTTTGGTGTCCATTTTAGTGGACATCCATCCCAGGCACTGGTGACTGGGTCCTATTTCACCAGTAGAGTGGAACTTTCTTACCATAATAAATAAGCACTGCTTCACTTCCCGATGCCACGGGGAAAGAAGCACTATTAAATATTATCACAGTGTACATTATTGTCTAAGAAATTCGGTGGAAATGCAATGACCACCCCCCCCCCCCAAATATTTCAGACAGCACACCCCTTGAGCGAGGTAGTGATCCATTCACATGTGTTTGTTTAAATACACGAGAATAATTTAACTGGGGTTTCTTAACATTTTTTTGTGGTTGGGAGACGTGATTTGGTTATACTCACCAGTCTCTTTAAAATTTAATCGGGGTCCTTTTTTAGAATTTCACTTCTTTTTTTGAAAACTTAGTACAAAGAACTGTTTCGACCAGGGGAGATAAGTTTGACCGGTGTTTTTATTTTTTTCTTCTTCATTTTTTTCATGTCACTGATCATGTTGCGTGTCCTGCCAAAATATTTTTTTCAAGGGTGGTATCTTTTAAAACGGACACATGTTTCGGTAAATTTAGCTGATAATTTTCTGTTAGTAAACAAGTTTTACTGTCAATGTAGTCCAAGATGTGATGGAAGGACTTGACGGGGAAACCCCTTCGAAGTGCTTGCCTTATCGGAATGGGAATTTTTTTCCCTTTCAGTACTGCAAAAACCGAAGGAAAACAACTGTTATTTCTTATAATTTAATCAGGCTGTAATATTAAAATATAAAAACTATGTGTACGTGAACGAAAAACTTTTAATTTTCGCATAAGACAACAGTCAAACTCAGGAAAGTGTGCCACAAACAGGTCACGTCAATCATTGTCAAATTGTTTGTTGTTTTGATTTTCGATCGCAGACGACAGATATTTAGCAAGTCACTTAACAATATCTGAATGTCATTAAAAACATTTTTTTTAAGTTCCCCCAAAATCATGTTTGGGTATATAATCTTTTATTCGTCTCCCACCTCGGTATATTTTATGAAATTCAATTGTACCCGAGAAATTATCATTATATTCTCGCTGACTGGAGGCGATGAAAAATCGATCATTGATCTTTGTTTACAAGCTTGTTATCCTTCTATCAGTCTGCCGTCATGCACTCACGGTGACAATTGGATTGAGTGGGCGGGGCTTCCATAGTCTCAAAGTTGGGTCGGATGTGCGAACGTGTAGCGACATTCCAAAGCATGACGTGATTTGGTTTATACGATTTTGACGACTTTCACGCTGTATGCTTTCAACCAATCAAACACAGAGGCGGGGCAAATGATTAAATTATATTTCCTTAACCCAGATGATTTGGGTTAGTTTTTAAGTACAACCGATTTTAGAGTGTATAAAATCATTCAGGTTTTCAAGATATAATTAGGCTTTTCCTTCTGGAAAAGACTATTGTTTTTGTACGGATTATTATTTTTTTTTTTTTTTTTTTTTTGGTTTTTTTTTTTTTTTTTTTTTTTCCACACATTTTTGTCCGTACGATTCAGAAGCCATTTTCGAACCGATTTTCACACAATTTGGCACACGCATAGAGGGGCAAAAAATCTAAAAATGTACCGAAGCGGAATTTTCGATTTAACCCTTATTTCGCCAGAATTGGCAAAAAACTGCCAAAATTGGGGTTTATCGGCACTTTCTCAAAACACGTCTTTAGGATTTTTTTTAAACATTCATCATTTCTAGACCTGCCCATGTCACGACCTTTGATACACACGACATATTTGGCGATGCATATGGTAACCCTCCACAGGCTGCCAAACATCGAAATTTTGATGAAATGGGCCGGTTTCAGGCCCCCAGAGCACCCAAACGATACAAGATAGATAAACATAACTTCCTTTATTTGAAGTGGAATTCACCGGAGATCATTTTTGTAAGTAATAATGGTGTTCAAAAAACCAAGCATTAACCCGTTTTGGGCTGGTTAAACAGCAATACCCCCAAAAAGCTAAAAAATTCAGGTTTTCCGTGGATTTCTCTAAACGAGTCTTGTAGATTTTCATGAAAAAATTGTCACTCCCAGGCCTTGATGTGACAATAGAAGTTGCATGGACAAAATACTTCGGTGAGCATTTGTTAACCCTCCACGGGCTGCTAAAAGTCAAAATTGTGATAAACTGGGCTGTTTTTGGACGCCAACGGCACCCAACAGGTCCGCCACAAAGAAAAGTGATTTCTTTCATCGAGCGCACAATCTATAGGGAAACATTTTTGTAAGTAGTAAGGGTATTCAAAAAACGAAGTCTTAACCCATTTGGGGCAGGCTAAAGAGAGAGACCCCTTAAAATCAAAAAATTCCCATTTTCTGTGGATTTCTCTAAATACATTCCATAGGTTTTCAAGAAAAATTGACTACTTGCAGGTCTTTGTGTGACATTACAAGTGGCATGGACAAAATATTCCGCTGAGCGTTTATTAACCCTCTACAGAATGCCAAGCATCATTATTTTGTTGAAATGGGCTGTTTTCGGACACACACAGCACGCAATGTATGTCCGAGAGTTACACATAATCTCCTTTGTTGGAAGTGGAATTAACTGAGGACCATTTTTGTAAGTAATAAGGGTATTCAAAAACCCAAGCGTTAAACCCTTTTGGGGTTGTTATTAGCGATACCCATCAAAAGCTAAAAAAAAATTATGTTTTCCGTGGATTTCGTTACAAACATCTTGTAAGTTTTCAACAGAAAATGGCCATTGATAGGTCTTGGAGTCACATTACCGGTTGCATGGATAAAATATTCCAGTAAGCATTTGTTAACCCTCCATGGCTGCTAAATGTCAACATTTTGAAAAAATAGTCTGTTTTTGGACACCAACAACAACAAATGGGAATGCCACAGAGATACATAACTTCTTTTACCGGATGCAAAACTGACAGAAAAAAATTTAGTAAGTAGTAAGGGTATTCAAAAAATCGAGGTCTTAACCCATTTTCGCCTGGTTAAGATGTACCCCTTAAAAGCTTAAAATTCCAGTTTTCTGTGGATTTCTCCAAAAAATCTAGTAAGTATTCAAGAAAAATTGACCATTTGCAGGTCTTGGAGTGACATTACAAGTTACATAGACAAAATATTCCGGTAAGCGTTTGTTAACTCTCCAGAGGCTGCAAAGCATAGAAATTTTGAGAAAGTGGACTGTTCTTGGGCACCCATTGCACGCAATGTGTACCTGCGAGATAACCATAATCTCCTTCTTTGGAAGTGGAATTCATCAGACCAAGCATTAACCCATTTAGTACTGGTCTTAACCCGTTTTGGGCTGGTTAAACAGCGGTACCCATCAAAGACTTAAAATTTCATGTTTTCCCTGGATTTCTTTAAAAACATCTTGTAGATTTCAAGAAAAAATGGCCATTCACGGGTCTTCATGTGACATTACAAGTTACATGGACAAAATATTCTGTTGAGCATTCGTTAACTCTCCACGAGCTGCTAAACATCAAAATGTTGATAAAATGGATTGTTTTCAGACACCAAGAGCACCCAATGGATATGTAACAGAGAAATATAACTTCTTTTACTCGCGTAGAATTCACAGAGGATCAGTTTTGTAAGTAGTAAGGGTATTTAAAAGAATGAAACTTAACCTATTTTAGACTGGATAAGGAGAGATACCCCTTAAAAGCTTAAAATTTACATTTTCTGTGGATTTCGCTAACTGCTTGTTGGCGATTTTCAAGAACAATTGGACATTGGCAGGTCAAACAAAGTGCATAGATAGAATATTCCGCTAGTCGTTTGTTAATCCCGCTACAGGCTGCTAAACGTCAAAATTTTGATAAAATCGACTGTTTTCGGGCAGCAAATGGGTATGTAATAGGTAAACATAACCTCTTTTATCAGACTCAGAATTCATGAGGGATAATGTATGGTAGTGTTAAGGGTATTCAAGGGAGCGTGGTGGCTCAGTGGTAGACTGTTGTCCGGGACGACTCACGTTTTGTCCTTGGGCAAGGCACTTTAGCCCGGTTGCCGACATGGGGGCACGATGACGCCGTGTACTAAGGCATACTGCACGTCGATGGAACATATGTCTTCACCCTCTGTAACCCTGCTTGAGCAGAGCTTGAACAGAGTTAGAATGTTGAGGAGATGACAGTTGCTCGTCGTTGCTTGGTGGTTCTCTCCGTGTACTCCGGCTTCCTCCACCTATAAAACTGTCACGGTCACGATTAGCCATTGTGCCTAAGTATGTGACCTTAAACACCAATAAATAAATAAGTAAATAAATAAATAAATAAATAAATAAATAAGGGTATTCAAAAAGCCAAGCCTTAACCCTGTTTATAGGATTAAAGACAGACAGCCCATGCGGTGTACGCTGCCTACATTACTTGTAAAATCGACACCCCCCTAAATCTACTTCGAGGTGCGGTGTCGGACCCGACCACCTGACGGTTCTGACCTCATTAGATAACACTCCTTCGTTGTATTTAGCAGCATGGATTTCCCCAAGAAGCAAAGACAAAAATACGTCTGCGGAAAATAATGGCAAATATTTTATTTAGTCTGTATTTTGTCCGTATAGAAAATGTCTCGCCCACATATACCTAAACATGATTCAATGATACAATTGGACATATTTCTCTCGTAAAACCTGAAAAAGACTTGATTTATTTCATTTTAGGATATTGCGTGTGTATTCTTAGAAGATTCTCTGTGTGTTATTAATATACAGCGTCAGTCTTTGATCTCGTTTGGGACGATCAGTGATTAACACCTTTTCGACAAGAGCCATCGAAATTGAAAATAAAAAAAAAATCAAATTTCACTAAAACCTTTTGCAGAATCGTGTTTTTCAGAAAACTCTTTCGCGATTGCATGTGTCGTTTTCAAAATTCCGATCAGTAATCACGAAATTATAAATATGTTGTTGTCAATAACAAAATTGAAAGCATGTCCGTCAAACTTGCATGAAGTCAGAACTCGACTCGGGTGAAATACTGCAGTGATGCAGTGAAAGTTCGAGAGTAATAAACGCTGATATCGCAGTAGGCTTTAAACTGTCCATGGAATGGTCCTAAAATCATGTTTATATTTGCAGCTTTACTGCAAATAGGTTTCCCGTTGTTTCTTGTTGAAGTGTTGTTTCCGTCAAGGCCAAGTACCATAGAAAATTTGGAACACCGAGCAGTGGGCCTGCCCCATGAACACCTGCCTGTTATTAAAATTAATTAGCGGGGACATCTGCCCCCCCCCCCCTTCCTGCTGTTTTTTTTACCTAGGACACCTGCCCCCTATTGTTTCTTTTACCTAGGCCACGTGCCCCCCCCCCCCTGCTGTTTTTCACCAACTACACCTGCCCCCGTTTGTTTGCTAACGGGCCCCTCCCCATTGAACTTTCTATCTTTAGAAGCACCCGGGCCGACGGGGAGAGGGCGTGGTTGTGAGCATGGCTAGATTTCGCTGAAGGAAGGTACCCTCAAATCTGGGTCGAAAGTGGCGAAAATGACAAAAGGCTACTTCAACGTATGGTAACGGTATAAACTTCAGACAATCTGGGCGATGTACAGACGAAAGATCATACCTTGGAGCCGGTTAGGTAATTTGGCACAAAAAAACTCCGATTTTATGCTCAATCGCTGCTCTACAGTAGTCTACAATAGTGCCAAATTCCATTCCAAACTGATAGAGTCGGGACGAATAGTACTCTCACTTTCCACGCGATGCGTGGTGTTCTCCACGCGGTCTCGACACTTGCAACAGATGCCAAAATATCGGCCAGGATGCGTAGAACAAGTTCTGAAAATTAGAAGTCGCTGCCTTCGGCGGTCTGGACACGGTTCGTGTTTGTGAGAAGTGCAATTTTAATGTCAAATTGACAAATTTTCGTTAATCGTTTCCTGCCAAAACACCTACTCACCGCCGATTTCTTTTCACTGCAACTTCTTCCGATTATCTAAGGTTTAAAGATAGTGTCAGGATACACCCCCCCCCCCCCCTCCCCCGCACCGAAACCTGGGACTTTAAGCTCAATCGCAGCTCCACAGTCGTCTACAACACTGCCCATTTCCATTCTGAACTGATAAAGTCGGGACGAATAGTACTCTCTCCTTCCAAGCGATGCGTGGTGTTTTCCAGGCGGCTCGGACGCTCCAAACAGATCCCAAAATGTCGGCCAGGGTTCGTAGAACAAGTTCTGAAAATTTCAAGTCGCTGCCTCCAGTGGTCTGGACACGGTTCGTGTATGTCAGAAGTGCTATTTTAATGTCCAATATGCAAATCTTCGTCAATCTTTTCCTGCCTGCCAGAAACCCAATCACCGCCAATTTCTTTTCACTTTAAACTTCTGACGATTCTCTTAGGTTTAAAGGTTGTGTTGGGATCCCTGGGTGGCGGTCTTAAAGAAGCAACTTCCATTTACAGAGAGAGGGGGGGGGGGGGGGGGGCTCTAAAGGAGTCTGCGCCCATTCACGACGTCTTTTCTCGAACTGGCTTGAAAAGGAAGGACCAAATTGAGACAGTTACCTCCTCTCTTCAAAACGCTATATCCCAACCAATTCTAGGCAGATTTCCATGAAATTTTCACTCGTTGTTCATGGATAGTTGCGGCATCACTTTCCATGAAGAGCGATACGAATTTCGCATTTCGTCACGTCGAATTCGAAAAGAGCGCATGCGCATGGATTTCTCTGAAAACATCTTATAGATTTTAAGTAAAAATGGCCATTCGCACTTTTTGGTTTGAAATTGCAAGTTGCATGAATAAATATGCCTGTTAGCACATGTTAACCCTCTACAATTGGCCAGACATCAATATTTTGGTTACATTTGAGATAAAATTGACCATTTTCAAATAGACAGAGCACTCAAAGTGTATGTGTCAAACAAACATAACTCATTTTGTCGGTCATTAACTTGTGGGACGACGATATTGATATTAACCCACTCTACCATTAATGATGGTTTTTACCTAAACAATCTTTTTATAAAACTGAGTCATTTGAGACTACTATAACCACCTTTCTCATAACATCAATGAAAGAACTTCAGTGAGACAGTTAAAAACAATTCATCAGACACTGTGGGGGCATGAAAAATCAAGGAATCTCATCGGGAAAAGCCATGATTCTCCAGAATCATAAAGTCTAGTTATTATTATGACATTTGTGTTTGAAGATAGGATTTCTCTTCAAAGTTGGAATGCAAACTGTAATTTTGGAGTTCGAGGTGTTTGACAACCAATATACTGAGTCGACCATTTATAGCAATTTATAATCTGTGTATATTTTTGACGGGCAAGCAACATATTTTGCTCAACTGAATACTCCAAAGCATGTGTATATTTCGTCAGGCAAGCAAGGTTCTCTACCAAACTTGGTATTTCATAACTTTCTTACCCAACCTCTGTCCGACGAATCCGGTGATCGGAGATTTACGCCATGCCCCTGGTCAAGTGCAAAATTACGCCCCTGGACGAGTGCAGATATCCCGGATTGAGTGTATTATCTGAATTAAAATCCTCTCTACATTAAATTCTTGTTTTAACCATTTACCCGACGTAACGGCCAAAACCGGCCATCGCTATTCACAAAAATCGCCCATTAATTTTCATTATTTTTTCATTTTTTGGCTCAAAAACATAGGTTATGACCCTCTTTGTAACGAGCTCGTCGAGCTCGTTCCAATGAGGGGTCATAACCTATGTTTTTGAAACAAAAAATGAACAAAATTAGTTATTCAAGAATTTTGTTTGCAAGTGTCGTCTGCTTTTCATGTTAGGTAAAGGGTTAATGTGAAAAAATGAAACAATTTTTATTATGTTGCGGAAAATACAAACTGAAAATTTAATTAATTTTATCTTATTTGTTTTACAAGGATTGGTGAACAAGTTATGCAACTTATATTAACGCCTCTCCTTGGCCCAATGGCGTAGGTGTGTGGGATGACCTTCAAAGCGGCAACTTCGTGGCCTAGTTCTTCTCGAATACTACGAAGGGATGTTTAGCCTGCACGGAGTGTGTCTATCTCCGCACAAAGGACAGCCATTTTACGTCGCCACCCGATAGGACGGTACGCTGTGACAGCATCAACACCACAATTGATGCTGACGGAGAGTTTTCGGATACCTCGAGAACTTTCCCCGACCGGGGATCGAACCCGGGACTTCTGGCATGAGAGACCAGCGCACTTATCCACTCGGCCACCACTCTCTTAAACTGAAAATTTGACACGTTTTGGATCGGTGAATTATCGTTTTGGACAACTCATCAAAGACAACAGCACTCTGAGCACTGATGTTTCAGTAGATTATCGTTGTCGAAACTCGTTTAAGTCAGGGTGAATGTTTGTATTAGAGCAATAATTTTACATTATTTTAAGACTGTCTGGTCATTCTTGAAAATACTGCACACGCGCATGCGCGCATATGAACTGTGGTCATATACGACCATTCATCAGTGGAGAAACCTGACCTTTTGGGTGTGGAAACAATGAAAATGAGAGTCCGGTAATTTGTGAAGGGAGACGACCCTTTTCAATCGTAGTTAGTGTTTCAGTTTTATTAGTTAGGCTTTTCCTTCTGGAAAAGACTATTGTTTTTCTACGGATTATCATTATTATTTTTTTTTTTTTTAGGCTTTTCCCTCTGGAAAAGACTATTGTTTTTCTACGGATTATTATTAGGCTTTTCCCTCTGGAAAAGACTATTGTTTTTCTACGGATTATTATTATTTTTTTTTTTTTTTTTTTTTGGTTTTTTTTTTTTTTTTTTTTTTCCACACATTTTTGTCCGTACGATTCAGAAGCCATTTTCGAACCGATTTTCACACAATTTGGCACACGCATAGAGTGGCAAAAAATCTAAAAATGTACCGAAGCGGAATTTTAGATTTAACCCTTATTTCCCCAGAATTGGCAAAAAACTGTCAAAATTGGGGTTTATCGGCACTTTCTCGAAACACGTCTTTAGGATTTTTTTTTAAATATTCATAATTACTAGACCTGCCTATGACACAACCTTTGATACACACGACATATTAGGCGATGCATATGGTAACCCTCCACAGGCTGCCAAACATCGAAATTTTGATGAAATGGGCCGGTTTCAGACCCCCACAGCACCCAAACGATACCCGAGAGGTAAACATAACTTCCTTTATTGGAAGTGGAATTCACCGAGGATCATTTTTGTAAGTAATAAGGGTGTTCAGAAAACCAATTGTTAACCCGTTTTGGGCTGGTTAACCAGCAATACCCCAAAAAAGCTCAAAACTTCATGTTTTCCGTGGATTTCTCTAAACGAGTCTTGTAGATTTTCAAGAAAAATTGGTCACTCTCAGGTCTTGGTGTGACATTACAAGTTGCATGGATAAAATATTCCGATCAGCATTAGTTAACCCTCCCCGAGCTGCTAAACGTAAAAATTGTGATAAAATGGGCTGTTTTTAGACACCAACAGCACCCAAACGATATACCACAGAGAAAGGGGCCTTCATTTATCGGACGCAAAATTGATCGGAAAATATTTTTGAAAGTGGTAAGGGTATTCAAAATTTGAAGTCTTAACCCATTTTGGGCTGGTTAAAGAGAGATACCCATTAAAATCTTAAAATACCCGTTTTCTGTGGATTTCTCTAACAACATCTTGTAGGTTTTCAAGAAAAATCGGCTATTTGCAGGTCTTGGTGTGACATTACAAGTCGCATGAACAAAATATTCCGGTCAGCATTAGTTAACCCTCCCCGGGCTGCTGAAGGTCAAAATTGCGATAAAATGGGCTGTTTTTGCACACCAACAGCACCCAAAGGGTACACCACAAAGAAAAGTGCCTTCTTTTATCGCGCGTACAATTTATACGGAAACATTTTTGTAAGTAGTAAGGGTATTCAAAAGTCGACGTCTTAACCCATTTTGTGCAGGCTAAAGAGAGATATCCCTTGAAAGCTTTAAATTCCCATTTTCTGTGAATTTCCCTAACGGTAACTTGTAGGGTTTCAAGACAAATTGACTATTCGTAGGTCTTTATGTCACATTACAAGTTGCATGGACAAAATACTCCGGTGAGCGTTTTTTAACCATCTACAAGCTTCCAAGCATCGTAATGTTGTTAACATGGGACTGTTTTCAGACACGCACAGCACCTAATGTATACATGAGAGATAAACATAATCTCCTTTGTTTGAAGTGGAATTCACAGAGGACCATTTTTGTAAGTATTAAAGGTGTTCAAAAAGCCAAGCGTTAACCCCTGTTGGGGAGGTTAACAGGGATACCCATCAAAAGCTTAAAAAATCGTTTTCCCTGGATTTCTACAAACATTTTGTGGGGTTTTCAAGAGAAAATGGCCGTTGATAGGTCTTGGTGTCATATGACCAGTTGCATGGATCAATTATTCTGGTAGGCATTTGTTAACCCTTCATGGGCTGCTAAATGTAAAAAACATTGAGGAAATAGTCTGTTTTTGGACACCAACAACATCAAATGGAAATGCAACAGAGAAACGTAACTTCTTTTACCGGACGCAAAACTGATAGGGAAACATTGATATTGATATTAACCCATTCTACCATTAATGATGGGTTTTACCTAAACATTTTTTTATCAAACCCAAACCGAGTCATTTGAGACTACTGTACTCACCTTTCTCATAACATCAATGAAGGAACTTTAGTGAGACAGTTAAAAACAATTCATCAGACACCGTGGGGTCAAGAAAAATCATGGAATCTAATCGGGAAAAGCCATGATTCTCCAGAATCATAAAGTCTAGTTTTTTTTTGTTTTTTTTTAGGCTTTTCCCTCTGGAAAAGACTATTGTTTTCTATGGATTATTATTATTATTATTTTTTTTTTTTTAGGCTTTTCCCTCTGGAAAAGACTATTGTTAGGCTTTTCCCTCTGGAAAAGACTATTGTTTTTCTACGGATTATTATTATTATTTTTTTTTTGGGGGGGGGGGGGGTTGTTTTTTTTTTCCCCACACATTTTGTCCGTACGATTCAGAAGCCATTTTCGAACCGATTTTCACGAAATTCTGCACACGCATAGAGGGGCACAAAATCTAAAAATGTACCGAAGCGGAATTTTCGATTTAACCCTTATTTCGTCAGAATTGGCAAAAAACTGCCCAAATTGGGGTTTATCGGTACTTTCTCGAAACACGTCTTGTAGATTTTTTTTATACATTCGTCATTGCTAGACCTGTCTATGACACGCCCTTTGATACACACGACATATCAGGCGATGCATATGGTAACCCTCCACAGGCTGCCAAACATCGAAATTTTGATGAAATAGGCCGGTTTCAGGCCCCCACTGAACCCAAACAATACACGAGAGATGAATATAACTTCCTTTACTGGGAGTGGAATTCACCAAGGATCATTTTTGTCAGTAAATAAGGGTGTTCAAAAACCAAGCGTTAACTCGTTTTGGGCTGGTTAAACAGCAATACCCCCCATAAATCTAAAAAATTTGTATTTTCCGTGGATTTCTCTAAACGAGTCTTGTAGATTTTCAAGAGAAATTTGGCACTCCCAGGCCTTGGTGTGACAATAGAAGGTGCATGGACAAAATACTACGGTGAGCATTTGTTAACCCTCCACGGGCTGCTAAAAGTCAAAATTGTGATAAAATGGGCTGTTTTTGGACACCAACAGCACCCACTTGGTGTACCACCGAGAAAGGTTCCTTCTTTTATCGGACGCAAAATTGATGGGGAAACATTTTTCATAGTGGTAAGGGTATTCAAAAGCCAAAGTCTTAACCAATTTTGGACTGGTTAAAGAGAGATACCCCCTAAAAGCTTAAAATTCCCATTTTCTGTGGATTTCTCTAAAAGCAACCTGTAGGTTTTCAGGAAAAAATGACTATTCGCAGGTCTTTGTGTGACATTACAAGTTGCATGGACAAAATATTCCGGTGATCATTTATTAACCCTCTACAGGCAGCTAAGCATCGTAATTTTGTTGAAATAGGCTGTTTTCAGATGCGCACAGCACCCAGTGCATACCCGAGAGATAAACGTTATCTACTTTGTTGGAAGTGGAATTCACCGAGGACCAAATTTGTTAGTAATGAAGGTATTAAAAAAAACAAGCATTAACCCCTTTTGGGATGGTTAATAGCAATACGCATCAAAAGCTTAAAAAATCATGTTTTCCCTGAATTTCTTTACAAGCGTCTCGTAGGGTTTCAATAGAAAATGGCCATTGATAGGTCTTAGAGTCACATTACCAGTTGCATGGATAAAATATTCAGATAAGCATTTGTTAACCCTCCATGGGCTGCTAAATGTCAAAATTTCGAAAAAATAGTCTGTTTTTGGACACCAACAACATCAAATGGGAATGCTGCAGAGAAACATAACTTCTTTTACCGGAATCAAAACTGATAGCGAATTTTTTTAGTAAGTTGTAAGGGTATTCAAAAATTGAGGTCTTAACCCATTTTCAAACGGTTAAGGAGATGTACCCCTTAAAACCTTAAAATTCAAATTTTCTGTGGATTTCTCAAAAAAATCTAGTAAGTATTCAAGAGAAATTGACCATTTGCAGGTCTTGGAGTGACATTACAAGTTGCATGAACAAAAGATTCCGGCAAGCGTTTGTTAACCCTCCAGAGGCAGCAAATTTTGAGAAAATGGGCTGTACTTGGCCACCCATTACACCCAATGTGTACCTGCGAGATGAACATGACCATCTTCATTGGAAGTGGGATTCACCTAGGATCATTTTTGTAAGTAACAAAGGTATGCATAAAACCAAGCATTAACACGTTTAGAGCTGGTTACAGGGTGATACCCCTCAAAAGGTTAAAAATTCATGTTATCCGAGGATTTCTCTAAAAACATCCCGTAGATTTTCAAGAAAAATTGGCCATTCTCAGATCTTAGCGTGAATTACAAGTTGCATGTACCAAATATTTCAGTAAGCATTTGTTAACCCTATGCTGGTTCTCAAACATCAAAATGTTGAAAAAGTGGGCTGTGTTTGCATACCCGCAGCACCCAAAGTTAAGAGTTGAAATCAACATAAGAGGAAGTAGAATTCACTGATAATTATTTTTATAAGTAATAAGCGTATTGAAAAACAACCCTTAACCCGTTTTGGTATAGATAAACAATTATACCCATCAACAGCTTAAAATTCATGTTCTCCCTGGATTTCTCTGAAAACATCTCGTAGATTTTCAAGTAAAAATGGCTATTCACAGGTTTTGGTGTGAAATTACAAGTTGCATGAATAAATATTCCTGTTAGCACTTGTTAACCCTTAACAAGCTGCCAGACATCAATATTTTCGATACATTTGAGATAAAACGGACCATTTTCAAATAGATATAGCACTCAGTGGGTATGTGTCAAACAAACATAACTCCTGATGTCGGTCGTTAACTTGTTGGACGACGATATTGATATTAACCCTCTCCACCGTTAATGATGGTTTTTACCTAAACAATTTTTTTTATCAAACTGAGTCATTTGAGACTTCTGTACTCACCTTTTTCATGACACCAAAGAAGGAACTTCAGTGAGACAGTCAAAAGCAATTCATCATACACTGTGGGGTCATGACAAATCATGGAATCTCATCGGGAAAAGCCATGATTCTCCAGAATCATAAAGTCTAGTTTTTCTACGGATTATTATTTTTTGGGGGTTTTTTTTTGGTTTTTTTTTTTTTTTCCACACATTTTTGTCCGTACGATTCAGAAGCCATTTTCGAACCGATTTTCACACAATTTGGCACACGCATAGAGGGGCAAAAAATCTAAAAATGTACCGAAGCGGAATTTTCGATTTAACCCTTATTTCGCCAGAATTGACAAAAAACTGCAAAATTGGGGTTTATCGGCACTTTCTCGAAACACGTCTTGTAGATTTTTTTTAAACATTCATCATTGCTAGACCTGCCTATGACACGACCTTTGATACACACGACATATTAGGCGATGCATATGGTAACCCTCCACAGGCTGCCAAACATCGAAATTTTGATGAAATTGGCCGGTTTCAGGCCCCCACAGCACCCAAACGATACCCGAGAAGTAAACATAACTTCCTTTATTGGAAGTGGAATTTACCGAGGATCATTTTTGTAAGTAATAAGGGTGCTCAGAAAATCAAGCGTTAACCCGTTTTGGGCTGGTTAAACAGCAATACTCCCATAAAGCTAAAAAAATCATGTTTTTCGTAGATTCCTCTAAACGAGTCTTGTAGATTTTCAAGAAAACTTTGTCAGTCCCAGGCCTTGGGGTGACAATAGAAGTTGCATGGACAAAATACTGCGGTGAGCATTTGTTAACCCTTCACGGAAAGCTAAAAGTCAAAATTGTGATAAAACGGGCTGTTTTTGGACGCCAACAGTACCCACTGGGTAGGCCACAAAGAAAAGCTCCATCCTTTATCGAGCGCACAATCTATACGCAAACATTTTTGTAAGTAGTAAGGGTATTCAAAAGTCGAAGTCTTAACCCATTTTGGACAGGCTAAAGATAGAGCCTTAAAATCTTAAAATTCCCATTTTCTGTGGATTTCTCTAAAAACATCCTGTAGGTTTTCAAGAAAAATTGACTACTCGCAGGTCTTTTTGTGATATTACAAGTTGCATGGACAAAATATTCCGGTGAGCGTTTATTAACCCTCTAGAGGCTGCCAAGCATCGTAATTTTGTTGAAATGGGCTGTTTTCGGACTAGCACAGCAGCCAATGTGTACCTGAGAAATAAACATAATCTCCTTTGTTTGAAGTGGAATTCATCGAGGGCCATTTTTGTAAGTAATAAGAGTATTAAAAAACCAAGCGTTAACCCCTTTTGTGGTTGTCAATAGTGATACCCATCAAAAGCTTAAAAATTTATGTTTTCCCTGGATTTCTTTACAAACATCTGGTAGAGTTTTCAAGAGAAAATGGCCACTGATAGGTCTTGGTGTCACATTACCAGCTGATAGGATAAATTATTCCGGGAAGCATTTGTTAACCCTCCAAATGCTAAATGTGAAAATTTTGAAAAAATAGTCTGTTTTTGGACACCAACAACATCAAATGGGAATGCAACAGAGATGCATGACTTTTTTTACCGGACGCAAAACTGAGAGGGAAACATTTTTGTAAGTAGTAAGTGTATTCAAATATCGAGGTCTTAACCCATTTTTGACTAGTTAAAGAGATATACCCCTTAAAAGCTTAAAATTCCAGTTTTCTGTGGATTTCTCAAAACAAAATTTCAAGAAAAATTGACCTTTCGCAGGTCTTGGAGTGACAGTTCAAGTTGCATGGACAAACTATTTCGGTAAGCATTTGTTAACCCTCCAGAGGTTGCCAAGCATAGACATTTGGAGAAAATGGGCTGTTCTTGGGCAACCATAACACCAAATGTGTACCTGCGAGATAAACATAACCCCCTTCATCGGAAAGTGGAATTCACCGATGATCATTTTTGTATGTAATGAAGGTATTCACAAAACCAAGCATTAACCCGTTTAGGGCTGATTACAGAAAGATACCCCTCAAAAGGTTAAAAATTCATGTTATCCAAGGATTTCTCTAAAAACATCCGTAGATTTTCAAGAAAAAATGGCCATTCTCAGATCTTAATGTGACATTACAAATTGCATGTACAAAATATACCTGGAAGCATTTGTTAACCCTATGCTTGTTCTTAAACATCAATATGTTGATAAAATGGGCTGTTTTTTGCATACCCACAGCACCCAAATTTGAGAGGAGAGATCAAAATAAGTGGAAGTAGAATTCACTGAGAATTATTTTTGGAAGTAATAAGAGTAATAAAAAACAACACTTAACCCTTTTTGGGCTGGATAAACAATGATACCCATCAAAAGCTTAAAATTCATGTCCTCCCTGGATTTCTCTGAAAACATCTTGTAGATTTTAAAGAAAAAATGGCCATTCGCAGTTCTTGGCGTGACATTACAAGTTGCATGAATGAATATTCCTGTTAGCACTTGTTAACCCTCTACAAATTGCCAGACATCAATATTTTGGATACATTTGAGATAAAATGGACCATTTTCAAATAGCCACAGCACTACGTGGGTATGTGTAAAACAAACATAACTCCTTTTGTCGGTCATTAATTTGTTGGACGACGATATTGACATTAACCCACTCCACTGTTAATGATGGCTTTTACCTAAACAATTTTTTTATCAAACTGAGTCATTTGAGACTACTATGCTCACCTTTCTCCTAACATCAATGAAGGAACTTCAGTGAGACAGTTAAAAACAATTCATCAGACACTGTGGGGTCATGAGAAATCATGGAATCTCATCGGGAAAAGCCATGGTTCTCCAGAATCATAATGTCTAGTTTTGGGGGTTTTTTTTGTTTTTTTTTTCCACACATTTTGTCCGTACGATTCAGAAGCCATTTTCGAACCGATTTTCACGAAATTTTGCACACGCATAGAGGGGCACAAAATCTAAAAATGTACCAAAAGCGGAATTTTCGATTTAACCCTTATTTCGTCAAAATTAGCAAAACACTGCCAAAATTGGGGTTTATCGGCACTTTCTCGAAACACTTCTTGTAGATTTTTTTTATCCATTCGTCATTGCTAGACCTGTCTGTGACACACCCTTTGATACACGCGACATATCAGGCGATGCATATGGTAACCCTCCACAGGCTGCCAAACATCAAAATTTTGATGAAATAGGCCGGTTTCAGGTCCCCACTGCACCCAAACAATACACGAGAGATAAACATAACTTTCTTTATTGGGAGTGGAATTCACAGAGGATCATTTTTGTCAGTAATAAGGGTGTTCAGAAAACCAAGCGTTAACCCATTCATTTTGAGCTGCTTAAACAGCAATACCCCATAAACCTAAAAAAATCGTGTTTTCCGTGGATTTCTCTAAACGAGTCTTGTAGATTTTTAAGAAAAATTTGTCAATCCCAGGCCTTGGGGTGACAATAGAAGTTACATGGACAAAATACTGCAGTGAACATTTGTTAACCCTCCACGGGGTGCTAAACGTCAAAATTGTGATAAAAAGGGCTGTTTTTGGACGCCAACAGCACCCAACGGGTACGCCACAAAGAAAAGTGCCTTCCTTTATCGAGCGCACAATCGATACGCAAACATTTATGTAAGTAGTAAGGGTATTCAAAAGTCGAAGTCTTAACCCATTTTGGACAGGCTAAAGAGAGAGACCCCTTAAAATCTTAAAATTCCCATTTTCTGTGGATTTCTCTAAAAACACCCTGTAGGTTTTCAAGAAAAATTGACTACTCGCAGGTCTTTTTGTGATATTACAAGTTGCATGGACAAAATATTCCGGTGAGCGTTTATTAACCCTCTAGAGGCTGCCAAGCATCGTAATTTTGTTGAAATGGGCTGTTTTCGGACTAGCACAGCAGCCAATGTGTACCTGAGAAATAAACATAATCTCCTTTGTTGGAAGTGGAATTCATCGAGGGCCATTTTTGTAAGTAATAAGAGTATTAAAAAACCAAGCGTTAACCCCTTTTGTGGTTGTCAATAGTGATACCCATCAAAAGCTTAAAAATTTATGTTTTTCCTGGATTTCTTTACAAACATCTGGTAGAGTTTTCAAGAGAAAATGGCCACTGATAGGTCTTGGTGTCACATTACCAGCTGATAGGATAAATTATTCCGGGAAGCATTTGTTAACCCTCCAAATGCTAAATGTGAAAATTTTGAAAAAATAGTCTGTTTTTGGACACCAACAACATCAAATGGGAATGCAACAGAGATGCATGACTTTTTTTTACCGGACGCAAAACTGAGAGGGAAACATTTTTGTAAGTAGTAAGTGTATTCAAATATCGAGGTCTTAACCCATTTTTGACTAGTTAAAGAGATATACCCCTTAAAAGCTTAAAATTCCAGTTTTCTGTGGATTTCTCAAAACAAAATTTCAAGAAAAATTGACCTTTCGCAGGTCTTGGAGTGACAGTTCAAGTTGCATGGACAAACTATTTCGGTAAGCATTTGTTAACCCTCCAGAGGCTGCCAAGCATAGACATTTGGAGAAAATGGGCTGTTCTTGGGCAACCATAACACCAAATGTGTACCTGCGAGATAAACATAACCCCCTTCATCGGAAAGTGGAATTCACCGATGATCATTTTTGCATGTAATGAAGGTATTCACAAAACCAAGCATTAACCCGTTTAGGGCTGATTACAGAAAGATACCCCTCAAAAGGTTAAAAATTCATGTTATCCAAGGATTTCTCTAAAAACATCTCGTAGATTTTCAAGAAAAAATGGCCATTCTCAGATCTTAATGTGACATTACAAATTGCATGTACAAAATATACCTGGAAGCATTTGTTAACCCTATGCTTGTTCTCAAACATCAATATGTTGATAAAATGGGCTGTTTTTGCATACCCACAGCACCCGAATTTGAGAGGAGAGATCAAAATAAGTGGAAGTAGAATTCACTGAGAATTATTTTTGGAGGTAATAAGAGTATTAAAAAACAACACTTAACCCTTTTTGGGCTGGATAAATAATGATACCCATCAAAAGCTTAAAATTCATGTCCTCCCTGGTTTTCTCTGAAAACATCTTGTAGATTTTAAAGAAAAAATGGCCATTCGCAGTTCTTGGCGTGACATTACAAGTTGCATGAATGAATATTCCTGTTAGCACTTGTTAACCCTCTACAAATTGCCAGACATCAATATTTTGGATACATTTGAGATAAAATGGACCATTTTCAAATAACCGCAGCACAACGTGGGTATGTGTCAAACAAACATAACTCCTTTTGTCGGTCATTAACTTGTTGGACGACGATATTGACATTAACCCACTCCACTGTTAATGATGGCTTTTACCTAAACAATTTTTTTATCAAACTGAGTCATTTGAGACTACTATGCTCACCTTTCTCCTAACATCAATGAAGGAACTTCAGTGAGACAGTTAAAAACAATTCATCAGACACTGTGGGGTCATGAGAAATCATGGAATCTCATCGGGAAAAGCCATGATTCTCCAGAATCATAATGTCTAGTTTTGGGGTTTTTTTTTGTTTTTTTTTCCACACATTTTGTCCGTACGATTCAGAAGCCATTTTCGAACCGATTTTCACGAAATTTTGCACACGCAAAGAGGGGCACAAAATCTAAAAATGTACCAAAAGCGGAATTTTCGATTTAACCCTTATTTCGTCAGAATTAGCAAAACACTGCCAAAATTGGGGTTTATCGGCACTTTCTCGAAACACGTCTTGTAGATTTTTTTTATCCATTTGTCATTGCTAGACCTGTCTGTGACACACCCTTTGATACACGCGACATATCAGGCGATGCATATGGTAACCCTCCACAGGCTGCCAAACATCAAAATTTTGATGAAATAGGCCGGTTTCAGGTCCCCACTGCACCCAAACAATACACGAGAGATAACATAACTTTCTTTATTGGGAGTGGAATTCACAGAGGATCATTTTTGTCAGTAATAAGGGTGTTCAGAAAACCAAGCGTTAACCCATTTTGAGCTGCTTAAACAGCAATACCCCCATAAACCTAAAAAAATCGTGTTTTCCGTGGATTTCTCTAAACGAGTCTTGTAGATTTTCAAGAAAAATTTGTCAATCCCAGGCCTTGGGGTGACAATAGAAGTTACATGGACAAAATACTGCAGTGAACATTTGTTAACCCTCCACGGGGTGCTAAACGTCAAAATTGTGATAAAAAGGGCTGTTTTTGGACGCCAACAGCACCCAACGGGTACGCCACAAAGAAAAGTGCCTTCCTTTATCGAGCGCACAATCGATACGCAAACATTTATGTAAGTAGTAAGGGTATTCAAAAGTCGAAGTCTTAACCCATTTTGGACAGGCTAAAGAGAGAGACCCCTTAAAATCTTAAAATTCCCATTTTCTGTGGATTTCTCGAAAAACATCCTGTAGGTTTTCAAGAAAAAATAACTACTCGCAGGTCTTTGTGTGATATTACAAGTTGCATGGACAAAATATTCCGGTGAGCGTTTATTAACCCTCTAGAGGCTGCCAAGCATTGTAATTTTGTTGAAATGGGCTGTTTTCGGACACGCACAGCAACCATTGTGTACCTGAGAAATAAACATAATCTCCTTTGTTGGAAGTGGAATTCATTGAGGGCCATTTTTGTAAGTAATAAGAGTATTCACAAAACCAAGCGTTAACTCCTTTTTTGGTTGTCAATAGTGATACCCATCAAAAGCTTAAAAATTTATGTTTTCCCTGGATTTCTTACAAACATCTGGTAGAGTTTTCAAGAGAAAAATGGCCACTAATAGGTCTTGGTGTCTCATTACCAGCTGATAGGATAAATTATTCCGGGGAAGCATTTATTAACCCTCCATGGGCGGCTACATGTGAAAATTTTGAAATAATAGTCTGTTTTTGGACACCAACAACATCAAATGGGAATGCCACAGAGATGCTTAACTTCCTTTACCGGACGCAAAACTGACAGGGAAACATTTTTGTAAGTAGTGAGTGTATTCAAAAATCGAGGTCTTAACCCATTTCTGGCTAGTTAAGAGATATACACCTTGAAAGCTTAAATATTCTAGTTTTCTGTGGATTTCTCAAAACAAAATTTTAAGAAAAATTTACCTTTTGCAGGTTTTGGAGTGACAGTTCAAGTTGCATGGACAACATATTTCGGTAAACATTTGTTAACCCTCCAGAGGCTGCCAAGCATAAAAATTTGGAGAAAATGGGCTGTTCTTTGGGCAACCATAACACCAAATGTTTACCTGTGAGATAAACATAACCCCCTTATTGGAAGTGGAATTCACCAATGACCATTTTTGTATGTAATGAAGGTATTCACAAAACCAAGCATTAACCCGTTTAGGGCTGATTACAGAAAGATACCCCTCAAAAGGTTAAAAATTCATGTTATCCGAGGATTTGTCTAAAAACATCTCATAGGTTTTCAAGAAAAAAATGGCCATTCTCAGATCTTAGTGTGACATTACAGACTGCATGTACAAAATATTCCTGGAAGCATTTGTTAACCCTATGCAGGTTCTCAAACATCAAAATGTTGATAAAATGGGCTGTGTTTGCATACCCACAGCACCCGAATTTGAGACGGGAGATCAAAAGAAGTGGAAGTAGAATTCACTGAGAATTATTTTTGGAAGTTATAAGAGTATTCAAAAAACACACTTAACCCCGTTTTGGGCTGGATAAACAATGATACCCATCAAAAGCTTAAAATTCATGTTCTCCCTGGATTTCTCTGAAAACATCTTGTAGATTTTAAAGAAAAAATGGCCATTCGCAGTTCTTGGTGTGACATTACAAGTTGCATGAATGAATATTCCTGTTAGCACTTGTTAACCCTCTACAAGCTGCCAGACATCAATATTTTGGATGCATTTGAGGATAAAATGGACCATTTTCAAATAGCCACAGCTCTACATGGGTATCTGTCAAACAAACATAACTCCTTTTGTCGATCATTAACTTGTTGGACGACGATATTGACATTAACCCACTCCACCGTTAATGATGGTTTTTACCTAAACAATTTTTTTATCAAACTGAGTCATTTGAGACTACTATACTCACCTTTCTCATAACAATGAAGGAACTTCAGTGAGACAGTTAAAAACAATTCATTAGACACTGTGGGGGTCATGAAAAATCGTGGAATCTCATCGGGAAAAGCCATGATTCTCCAGAATCATTAAGTCTAGTTATTAGGCTTTTCCCTCTGGAAAAGACTATTGTTTTTCTACGAATTATTTTTTTTTTTTCTTTTTTTTTGGGGGGGGGGGGGGGGTTTTTTTGGGTTTTTTTTTTTTTTTTTTTTTTTTTCCACACATTTTGTCCGTACGATTCAGAAGCCATTTTCGAACCGATTTTCACGAAATTTTGCACACGCATAGAGGGGCACAAAATCTAAAAATGTACCAAAAGCGGAATTTTCGATTTAACCCTTATTTCGTCAGAATTGGCAAAAAACTGCCAAAATTGGGGTTTATCGTTACTTTCTCGAAACACGTGTTGTAGATTTTTTTTATACATTCGTCATTGCTAGACCTGTCTGTGATACGCCCTTTGATACACACGACATATCAGGCGATGCATATGGTAACCCTCCACAGGCTGCCAAACATCGAAATTTTGATGAAATAGGCCGGTTTCAGGCCCCCACCGCACCCAAACAATACACGAGAGATAAAAATAACTTCCTTTACTGGGAGTGGAATTCACCGAGGATCATTTTTGTCAGTAATAAGGGTGTTCAAAAAACCAAGCGTTAACCCGTTTTGGGCTGGTTAAACAGCAATACCAACATAAAGCTCAAAAATTTGTATTTTCCGTGGATTTCTCTAAACGAGTCTCGTAGATTTTCAAGAAAAATTTGTCACTCCCAGGCCTTGGTGTGACAATAGAAGTTGCATGGACAAGATACTGCGGTGAGCATTTGTTAACCCTCCACGGGCTGCTAAAAGTCAAAATTGTGATAAAATGGGCTGTTTTAGGACGCCAACAGCACCCAATGGGTACGCCTCAAAGAAACGTGCCTTCTTTTATCGAGCGCACAATCTACACGCAAACATTTTTGTACGTAGTAAGGGTATTCAAAAGTCGAAGTCTTAACCCATTTTGGACAGACTAAAGAGAGAGACCCCTTAAAATCTTAAAATTCCCATTTTCTGTGGATTTCTCCAAAAACATCCTGAAGGTTTTCAAGAAAAATTGACTACTCGCAGGTCTTTGTGTGATATTACAAGTTCCATGGACAAAATATTCCGGTGAGCATTTATTAACCCTCTACAGGCTGCCGATCATCGTAATTCTATTGAAATGGGCTGTTTTCAGACACGCACAGCACCCAACGTGTACCTGAGAAATAAACATAATCTCCTTTGTTGGAAGTGGAATTCACATAGGACCATTTTTTAAGTAATAAGGGTATTCAAAAATCCAAGCGTTAACCCCTTTTGTGGTTGTTAATTGTGATACCCATCAAAAGCTTAAAAATTTATGTTTTCCCTGTATTTCTTTACAAACATCTGGTAGGGTTTTCAAGAGGAAATGGTCATTGATAGGTCTTGGTGTCACATTATCAGCTGATTGAATAAACTATTGCGGTAAGCATTTGTTAACCCTCCATGGGCTGCTAAATGTCAAAATTTTGAAAAAAATAGTCTGTTTTTGAACACCAACAACATCAAATGGGAATGCAACAGAGAAAGGTACCTTCTTTTACCGGACGCAAAACTGAGAGGGCAACATTTTTGTAAGTAGTAAGTGTATTCAAAAATCGAGGTCTTAACCCATTTTTGACTAGTTAAGGAGATATACCCCTTAAAAGTTTAAAATTTCAGTTTTCTGTGGATTTTTCAACCAAAAAATTCAAGAGCAATTGACCCTTCGCAGGTCTTCAGAGTGGCATTACAAATTGCATGAACAAAATGTTTCGGTAACCGTTTGTTAACCCCCCAGAGGCTGCCAAGCATTGACATTTGGAGAAAATGGGCTGTTCTTGGGCAACCATAACACCAAATGTGTACCTACGAGATAAACATAACCTCCTTCATTGGAAGTGGAACTCACCGTCGATCATTTTTGTAAGTAATGAAGATATTCACAAAACCAAGCATTAACCCTTTAGAGCTGGTTAAAGAGAGATACCCCTCAAAAGGTTAAAAATTCATGTTATCTGAGGATTTCTTTAAAAAACATCACGTAGATTTTCAGGAAAAAATGGCCATTCTCATATCTTAGTGTGACATTACAAGTTGCATGTACAAAATATTCCTGTAAGCATTTGTTAACCCTATGCAGGTTCTCAAACATCAAAATGTTGATAAAATAGGCTGTGTTTGCGTACCCACAGCACCTGAAGTTGGGAGGAGAGATCAAAATAAGTGGAAGCAGAATTCACTGAGAATTATTTTTGGAAGTAATAAGAGTATTCCAAAAACAACACTTAACCCGTTTTGGGTTGGAAAAACAATGATACCCATCAAAAGCTTAAAATTCCTGTTCTCCCTGGATTTCTCTGAAAAAATCTTGTAGATTTTAAAGAAAAAATGGCCATTCACAGTTCTTGGTGTGACATTACAAGTTGCATGAATAAATATTCCTGTTGGCACTTGTTAACCCTCTACAAGCTGCCAGACATCAATATTTTGGATACATTTGAGATAAAATGGACCATTTTTAAATTGACACAGCACTCAGTGAGTATGTGTCAAACAAACATAACTCCTTTTGTCGGTCGTTGAATTGTTGGACGACGATATTGACATTAACCCACCCCACCGTTAATGATGGGTTTTACCTAAACAATTTTTTATCAAACTGTGTCATTTGAGACTACTATCTTCACCTTTCTCATAACATCAATGAAGGAACTTCAGTGAGACAGTTAAAAACAATTCATCAGACACTGTGGGGTCATGAAAAATCATGGAATCTCATCGGGAAAAGCCATGATTCTCCAGAATCATAAAGTCTAGTTTGTTTTATTTTTTTTTTTTTTTGGGGGGGGGGGGGGTTTGTCCACACGATTCCGAAGCCATTTTCTGACCGATTTTCACAAAATTTTGCACACGCATAGAGGGGCACAAAACCTAAAAATGTACCAAAGCGGAATTTTCGATTTATCCCTTATTTCGTCAGAATTGGCAAAAAACTGCCAAATTGGGGTTTATCGGCACTTTCTCGAAACACGTCTGGTAGATTTTTTTTAAAACTTCATCATTGCTAGACCTGTCTGTGCCACGACCTTTGATACACATGACATATCAGGCGATGCATATCCTAACCCTCCACAGGCTGCCGAACATCGAAATTTTGATGAAATGGGCCGGTTTCAGGCCCCCAGAGCACCCAAACGATACACGAGAGATAAACATAACTTCCTCCATTGGAAGTGGAATTCACCGGAGATCATTTTTGTAAGTAATAAGGGTGTTCAAAAAACCAAGCGTTAACCCGTTTTGAGCTGGTTAAACAGCAATACCCCCATAAAGTTAAAAAATTCAGGTTTTCTGTGGATTTCTCTAAACGAGTCTTGTAGATTTTTAAAAGAAAATTGTCACTCCCAGGCCTTGATGTGACAATAGAAGTTGCATGGAAAAATACTGCGGTGAGCATTTGTTAACCCTCCACGGGCTGCTAAAAGTCAAAATTGTGATAAAATGGGCTGTTTTAGGACGCCAACAGCACCCAACGGGTACGCCACAAAGAAAAGTGTTTTCTTTTATCGAGCGCACAATCTATACGGAAACATTTTGTAAGTAGTAAGGGTATTGAAAAAACGAAGCCTTAACCCATTTTGGGCAGGCTAAAGAGAGAGACCCCTTAAAATCTAAAAATTCCCATTTTCTGTGGATTTCTCTGCATACATTCCATAGGTTTTCAAGAAAAATTGTCTACTTGCAGGTCTTTGTGTGACATTACAAGCTGCATGGACAAAATATTCCGCTGAGCGTTTATTAACCCTCTACAGAATGCCAAGCATAAGAATTTTGTTGAAATGGGCTGTTTTCGGACACACACACAGCACGCAATGTATGCAGAGAGTTACACATAATCTCCTTTGTTGGAAGTGGAATTCACTGAGGACCATTTTTGTAAGTAATAAGGGTATTCAAAAACCAAGCGTTAACCCCTTTTGGGGTGGTTAATAGCGATACCCATCAAAAGCTAAAAAAAATCATGTTTTCCGTGGATTTCGTTACAAACATCTTGTAAGTTTTGAACAGAAAATGGCCATTGATAGGTCGTGGAGTCACATTACCGGTTGCATGGATAAAAATATTCCAGTAAGCATTTGTTAACCCTCATGGGCTGCTAAATGTCAACATTTTGAAAAAATAGTCTGTTTTTGGACACCAACAACAACAAATGGGAATGCCACAGAGATACATAACTTCTTTTACCGGATGCAAAACTGATAGGGAAAAATTTAGTAAGTAGTAAGGGTATTCAAAAATCGAGGTCTTAACCCATTTTCGACTGGTTAAGATGTACCCCTTAAAAGCTTAAAATTCCAGTTTTCTGTGGATTTCTCCAAAAAATCTAGTAAGTATTCAAGAAAAATTGACCATTTGCAGGTCTTGGAGTGACATTACAAGTTGCATAGACAAAATATTCCGGTAAGCGTTAGTTAACCCTCCAGAGGCTGCAAAGCATAGAAATTTTGAGAAAATGGGCTGTGCTTGGGCACCCATTGCACACAATGTGTACCTGGGAGATAAACATAACCTCCTTCTTTGGAAGTGGAATTCCCCAAGGATCATTTTTGTAAGTAATGAAGGTATTCATCAAACCAAGCATTAACCCGTTTAGGGTTGGTTACAGATCCATACCCCTCAAAAGGTTAAAAATTCATATTATCCGAGGATTTCTCTAAAAAACATCTTGTATATTTTCAAGAAAAATGGCCATGCTCAGATCTCAAGGTGACATTACAAGTTGCATGTACAAAATATTCCTCTAAGCATTTGTTAACCCTATGCAGGTTCTCAAACATCAAAATGTTGATAAAATGGGCTGTGTTTGTGTACCCACAGCACCCGAAGTTGAGAGGAGAGATCAAAATAAGTGGAAGTAGAATTCATTGAGAATTATTTTTGGAAGTAATAAGAGTATTCAAAAAACAACACTTAACCCGTTTTGGGCTGGATAAACAATCATACCCATCAAAAGCTAAAATTCATGTTCTCCCTGGATTCTCTGAAAACATCTTGTAGATGTTAAAGAAAAAATGACCATTCACAGTTCTTGGTGTGAGATTACCAGTTGCATGAATAAATATTCCTCTTAGCACTTGTTAACACTCTACAAGCTGCCAGATGTCATTATTTTGGATTACATTTGAGATACAATGGACCATTTTCAAATAGACACAGCACTCAGTGGGTATGTGTCAAAGAAACATAACTCCTTTTGTCGGTCATTGACTTGTTGGAGACGATATTCACATTAACCCACTCCACCGTTAATGATGGTTTTTACCTAAACAATTTTTTTATCAAACTGTGTGATTTGAGACTACTATACTCACCTTTCTCATAACATCAATGAAGGAACTTCAGTGAGACAGTTAAAACAATTTATCAGACACTGTGGGGTCATGACAAATCATGGAATCTCATCGGGAAAAGCCATGATTCTCCAGAATCATAAAGTCTAGTTTTTTTGGGTTTTTTCCCACACATTTTGTCCGCACGATTCCGAAGCCATTTTCTGACCGATTTTCACAAAATTTTGCACACGCATAGAGGGGCACAAAATCTAAAAATGTACCTAAGGGGAATTTTCGATTTAACCCTTATGTCGTCAGAATTGGCAAAAAACTGTCAAAATTGGGGTTTATCGGCACTTTCTCGAAACACGTCTTGTAGATTGTTTTTAAACCTTCCTCATTGATAGACCTGTCTGTGCCACGACCTTTGATACACACGACGTATCAGGCGATGCATATGGTAAACCTCCACAGGCTGCCAAACATCGAAATCGTGATGAAATGGGCCTACCTCAGGCCCCCAGAGCACCCAAACGATACACGAGATATAAACATAACTTCCTTTATTCGAAGTGGAATTCACCGGAGATCATTTTTGTAAGTAATAAGGGTGTTCAAAAAACCAAGCGTTAACCCGTTTTGGGCTGGTTAAACAGCAATACCCCCATAAAGCTCAAACATTCAGGTTTTCCGTGGATTTCTCTAAATGAGTCTTGTAGATTTTCAAGAAAAAATTGTCATTCCCAGGCCTTGATGTGACAATAGAAGATGCATGGACAAAATACTGAAGTGAGCATTTGTTACCCTCCACGGGTTGCTAAAACTCAAAATTGTGGTAAAATGGGCTGTTTTGGATGCCAACAGCACCCAACGGGTACGCCACAAAGAGAAGTGCCTTCATTTATCGAGCGCACAATCTATACGCAAACATTTTTGTAAGTAGTAAGGGTATTCAAAAGTCGAAGTCTTAACCCATTTTGGCCAGGCTAAAGAGAGAGACCCCTTAAAATCTTAAAATTCCCATTTTCTGGGGATTTAGCTAAAATCATCCTGTAGGTTTTCAAGAAAAATTGACTACTCGCAGGTCTTAGTGTGACATTACAAGTTGCATGGACAAAATATTCCGGGTGAGCGTTTATTACCTCTGCAGGCTGCCAAGCATCGTAATTTTGTTGAAATGGGCTGTTTTCGGACACCCACAGCTCCCGACGTGTACCTGAGAAATAAACTTAATCTCCTTTGTTGGAAGTGGAATTCGCCGAGGACCATTTTTGTAAGTAATAAGGGTATTCAAAAAACCAAGCGTTACCCCTTTTGTTCTTGTTAATAGTGATACCCATCAAAAGCTTAAAAATTTATGTTTTCCCTGGATTTCTTTACAAATATCTGGTAGGGTTTTCAACAAAAAATGGCCATTGATAGGTCTTGGTGTCACATTACCACTTGAATGGATAAATTATTTTGGTAAGCATTGGTTAACCCTTTATGAGATGCAAAATGTCAAAATTCTGATAAAAATAGTCTATTTTTGGACACCAACAACATCAAATGAGAATGCAACAGAGAAAAATAACTTCTTTTACCGGACGCAAACCTGCCAGGGAAACATTTTTGTATGTAGTAAGTGTATTCAAAAATCAAGGTCTTAGCCCATTTTTGGCTAGTTAAGGAGATATACCCCTAAAAGCTTAAAATTCCAGTTTTCTGTAGATTTCTCCAAAACAATTTCAAAAAAAATTTGACCATTCGCAGGTCTTGGAGTGACATTACAAGTTGCATGGACAAAATATTTCGTAAGCATTTGCTAACCCTCCAGAGGCTGCCAAGCATAGACATTTTGAGAAAGTGGGCTGTTCTTGGGCAACCCTACCACCAAATGTTTACCTGCGAGATAAACACAACCCCCTTTATTGGAAGTGGAATTCACGGACGATCATTTTTATGTGTACCCACACTATGTATGGTACACATAATGCCGGCATCCGGGTGACCATCCGTCGTTCGTCCATCCTTTGTCCGTCCGTCTGTCTGTCCGTCCGTCCGTCCGTCTGTCCGTCCGGCGTCCGTATCCATTTCTTTGTCATTCGATAACTTGAAAAATATTGCTTGGATTGTCAAGTTACTTTATATTTGTGTTCAGGTTACTGATGTGTCAAGCTGTATAGTTTTTGGTGTAAATCGGATAATTTGATCCTGAGATATTAACCCTTTATCCTTCAAATTGAAAATTCCTCCAATCCCTTTGGCATTTGATAACTTGAAAAATATTGCTTGGATTGTCAAGTTACTTTATATTTGTGTTCAGGTTACTGGTGTACCGAGCTGTATAGTTTTTGGTGTAAATCTGATGATTTGATCCCGAGATATTAACCCTTTATCCTTCAAATTGAAAATTCCTCCAATCCCTTTGGCATTCGATAACTTGAAAAATATTACTTGGATTGTCATGTTACTTTATATTTGTGTTCAGGTTACTGATGAGCCGAGCTGTATAGGTTTTGGTGTAAACTGTTATTTTGATCCTGAGATATTAACCCTTTATCCTTCAAATTGAAATTTCCTCCAATCGCTTTGGCATTCAATAACTTGAAAAAATATTGCTTGGATTGTCAAGTTACTTTATATTTGTGTTCAGGTTACTGATGTGCCGAGCTGTATAGTTTTTGGTGTAAATCTGATAATTTAATCCTGAGATATTAACCCTTTATCCTTCAAATCGAAAATTCCTCCAATACCTTTCGCATTTGATAACTTGAAAAATATTGCTTGGATTGTCAAGTTACTTTATATTTGTGTTCAGGTTATTGATGTGCCGAGCTGTATAATTTTTGGTGTAAATCTGATGATTGGATCCCGAAATATTAACCCTTTATCCTTCAAATTGAAAATTCCTCCAATCCCTTTGGCATTCGATAACTTGAAAAATATTACTTGGATTGTCATGTTACTTTATATTTGTGTTCAGGTTACTGATGTGCAGAGCTGTATAGGTTTTGGTGTAAACTGTTATTTTGATTCTGAGATATTAACCCTTTATCCTTCAAATTGAAAATTACTCCAATCCCTTTGGCATGAGATAACTCAAAAAATATCAATCCGATTGTCATGTTACTTTATATATTTATTCAGGTTACTGATGTGCTGTGCTGTATAGTTTTTTATGTAAATCTGATAATTTGATCCGGAGATATTAACCCTTTATCCATCAAATTAGACACTCCTCCAATCCATTTCTATATGTAACCATACCTTGTATGGTGTACATTATGTCAGCATCCGTGGTGGCTCTCCGTCATACAGCTTTCTACTAATTGCGCGTATGGGTACACATCTAACGATTTCATCGACCTATTTTTGTAAGTAATGAAGGTATTCACAAAACCAAGCTTTAACCCGTTTAGGGCTGGTTACAGAGTGATACCCCTATAAAGGTTAAAAATTAAAGACAGACAGCCCATACCATGTATGCTGCCTATATTACCTGTAAAATCGACCCCAGCCCCACTAAATCTACTGCGAGGAGGGCTGTTGGACCCGACCACCTGACCTCATTAGATAACACCCCTTCGTAATATTTAGCAGCATGGATTTCCCCAAGAAGCAAAGATAAAAATACGTCCGCGGAAATAATGCCAATTATTTTATTCAGTGTGTACTTTGCCCGTATAGAAAATTTCTCACCCACACACACTTAAGAATGATTCAATGGTACGATTGGACATATTCCTCTCATAAAACGTGAAAAAGACTTGATTTATTGCATTTTAGGAATGCACATGTATATTTTTAGAAGATTCTTTGTCTGTTATTAATCTTCGGCGTTAATCTTTGATCTCGTTTGGGATGATCAGTAATTAACACCTTTTCGCCAAGAGTCATCGAAATTGAAAATGAAAACAAAATCCAATTTCACTAAAACCTTTTGCAAAATCGAGTTTTTCAGAAAACTGTGTCGCGATTGCATGTGTCATTTTCAAAATTCCGATCAGTAATCATGAAATTATAAATATGTAGTTGGGAATAACAAAATTGAAAGTATGTCGGCCAAACTTGCATGACACCAGAACTCGATTCGTGTGAAATACTGCAGTGATGCAGTGAAAGGACGAGAGTAAGGAACACTGGTATCGAAGTAGTAAACTCAAGTTTATATTTGCAGCATTACTGCAAAAAGGTTTCCCGTTGTTTCTTGTTAAAATGTTGTTTCCGTCAAGGCCAAGTACCATAGAACATTTGGAATACTGGACAATGGGATATGGACACCTGCCCCATGAACAACTGCCTCCTATTAAAATTAATTAGCGGTGACATCAGCCCCCACCCCACCCCTATCGCCGTGCTGTTTTTTTCACGTAGGGCACCTGCCTCCTGCAGTTCTTTTTTTACCTAGGACATATGCCCCTCTGCTGTTTTTTCACCAAGTTTGTTTGCTAACGGGACCCTCCCCCATTTACCTTTTTATCCTTAGAAGCACCCGAGCCGTCGGGGAGAGGGCATTGTTGCGAGCATAGCCGGCATACTGCTCTGGGGTACGAGCCCCGAAAATATGAGTTGCCCTGCCCGCCCATGCTCCCGGTGGCCCTGCGAAGCACCTCTAGTTGTCGTTATGTTAGATGTTGGGAGAATAAAGTAAACATTAAGTTTTTAGCGAGCCAAAAATTCTGGCGGGGTATGATGTGGGGGTGGGTGCTAGATTTGAGAAGTCTGAAGCGCAATTCATAGGATGGGGAGCAGAGCATAATTGAGAAGTGTTGGTGGTCGATATATGATTTCCAGTGAATCCTCTCCATCATGAACTCAAAAGTAAGTGTATATTTATTTATTATCAAGAATAACCGCCCATAAGTTCCACTCCCACTGCGTCCCGTTTCTTCGGTCAATTCCACGGTGTCCCACCCCATCGGTCGATTTATCCCAACAAAATTACCGATCTTACCAGCCCGCCCCCCCCCCCCCACCTTCACCCCTCTCGCTTTCTCCAACCAAACACACATTGAAAGGTACGTCTCACTTCATATTCCACACTACAGTGCATGATAATATTTGCACAACGGCCAATCATGACCGTGACAGTTCTACGGATGGAGGAAGCCGGGGTCCCCGGAGAGAACCACCAGTCAACGACGAGCAGCTGCCAGCTCCCCAACACGCGTACCATCGACGTGCAGTACGCCTTAGTACACGGCGGCATCGTGCTCCCATTTGGATAATTGGCGTTAAGTGCCTTGTCCACTGGCACAACGCGGGAGTCCGAATTGATCATTAGGACGGTCACACGGGCTCGACGTTGCTTAACTTCGGTGATCTGACGAGAACGGTTACCACAACGCCACTGCCCCCGCCACTGCATGATAAGAAAGCAGTAAATAAAGTTAGCTACAGTGGGATCATTTACTTATAATATCAAATACAGTATTGACACTATAGCATTTCCCCGACAGTGGGTCCAGGTATATACCGTCTGTAAAACGGCTATACACTGCCCATCCTCCGCCCCAGGGTGGCGATGTGGCAATATATAGCCATCTTACAGATGCTATGTTGAGCCTAAGGAACCTTACAATAAAAGGGGGAGTTGTTCCCCAACATGGGAAGGGGTGCAGGTATATTTAATACTCTGTAAGGCAGTTATCAAATGCAGTGGTAGCGCCAACATTTCCCCAGCAGTGGGGCTAGGTATATACTAGTTTGTAAGACGGCTATACGGCCCATCCTCCATCCCAGATTATATTTTATTTACACAGATGTACGAACAACACTTCCTATTTATATATGTAATTATGTTTGTCTATAAATTCATGTTTCTCGTTGTCAATAGCTCTAGAAGATGCGAAAAGATGACGTACTGGTGCATAACAACTGTGGTCGAACAGGAGATAATTGATACAGAGACGACACATGACATGCTTTGGAACTTAACGTTCACATTTTCTGTGGATATCTTCAATTTGTTCTTACAGATTTTCAAGAACAAATAAACTCTGGAGAAGGATTATTCTCGCAAGCCTTCATTAACCCTCCACAAACTGTCAAATATCGAAAGTTTAGATAAATTTGAGATATAATGGGCTATTTGCATTAGACGCTTATTCTCAGACGCTGATAGTTATATTAACCCTCCCCACCAACAGTTATGTTTTAACCAAAACTTTCTTTTATCACACTGGGTTATTTGAGACTATTATACCCACTTTTCACAAGGCATCAATAAAAATACTTTAGTGATGCAATTAAAAACAATTCTTCAGACACTCCAGTGTCATAAAAGATCTTGGAATCTTGTGTTGTCCCTGGATTTCTCTGAAAACAATTTGTAGATTTTTAAGAAAAAATGGCCATTCGCAGTTCTTGGTGTGACATTACAAGTTGCATGTAAAAATATTCCTGTTAGCACTTGTTAACTCTCTACAAACTGCCAGACATCAATATTTTGGATACATAAGTTAAAATGGACCATTCTCAAATAGCCACAGCACACGATGGGTATGTGTCAAACAAACATAACCCCTTTTGCTGGTCATTAACTTGTCCGACGACGATATTGATATTAACCGTCCCCTCCATTAATGATGGTGTGCACCTAAACATTTTTTTTTCTCAAACTGAGTCATTTGAGACTACGATACCCACCTCTTTCATATCATCAATAAAGGAACTCCAGTGAGACAATTAAAAACAATTCATCAGACACCGTGGGGTCATGAAAAATCATGGAATCTCATCGGGAAAAGCCATGATTCTCCAGCATCATAAAGTCTAGTTTTTTGGGGTTTTTTTTTTTCCACACATTTCTGTCCGTACGATTCAGAAGCCATTTTCGAACCGATCTTCACACAATTTGGCACACGCATAGAGAGGCAAAAAATCTAAAACTGTACCGAAGCGGAATTTTCGATTTAACCCGTGTTTCGCCAGAGTTTGGCAAACAACTGCCAAAATTGGGGTTTATCGGCAGTTTCTCGAAACACGTCTTGTAGATTTTTTTTAAACATTCATCATTGCTAGACCTGCCTATGACACGACCTTTGATACACACGACATATTAGGCGATGCATATGATTACCCTCCACAGGCTGCCAAACATCGAAATTTTGATGAAATGGGCCGGTTTCAGACCCACACAGCACCCAAACGATACCAGAGAGGTAAACATACCTTCCTATATTGGAAGTGAAATTCAACGAGGATCATTTTTGTAAGTAATAAGGGTATTCAAAAAACAAAGCGTTAACCCGTTTTGGAGTGGTTAAACAGCAATACCCCCATAAAGCTCAAAAATTCATGTTTTTCGTGGATTTCTCTAAACGAGTCTTGTAGATTTTCAAGAAAAATTGGTCACTCCCATGCCTTGGGGTGACAATAGAAGTTGCATGGACAAAATACTGCGGTGAGCATTTGTTAACCCTCCACGGGCTGCTAAAAGTCAAAATTGTGATAAAAAGGGCTGTTTTTGGACGCCAACAGCACCCAATGGGTACTCCACAAAGAAAAGTGCCTTCCTTTATCGAGCGCACAATCTATACGCAAACATTTTTGTAAGTAGTAAGGGTATTCAAAAGTCGAAGTCTTAACCCATTTTGGACAGGCTAAAGAGAGAGACCCCTTGAAATCTTAAAATTCCCATTTTCTGTGAATTTCTCTAAAAACATCCTGTAGGTTTTCAAGAAAAATTGACTACTCGCAGGTCTTTGTGTGATATTACATGTTGCATGGACAAAATATTCCGGTGAGCGTTTATTAACCCTCTAGAGGCTGCCAAGCATCGTAATTTTGTTGAAATGGGCTGTTTTCGGACACGCACAGCACCCAATGTGTACCTGCGAAATAAACATAATCTCCTTTGTTGGAAGTGGAATTCATCGAGAGCCATTTCTGAAAGTAATAAGAGTATTCAAAAAACCAAGCGTTAACCCCTTTTGTGGTTGTCAATAGTGATATCCATCAAAAGCTTAAAAAATTATGTTTTCCCTGGATTTCTTTACAAACATCTGGTAGAGTTTTGAAGAGAAAAATGGCCAGTGAGAGGTCTTGGTGTCACATTACCAGTTGATAGGATAAATTATGCCGGGAAGCATTTGTTAACCCTCCATGGACTGCTAAATGTGAAAATTTTGAAAAAATAGTCAACAACATCAAAGGGAATGCAACAGAGATGCATAACTTCTTTTACGGACGCAAAACTGACAGGGAAACATTTTTGTAAGTAGTAAGTGTATTCCAAAATCGAGATCTTAACCCATTTTTGACTATTTAAAGAGATATACCCCTTACAAGCTTAAAATTCCAGTTTTCTGTGGATATCTCAAAACAAAATATCAAGAAAAATTGACCTTTCGCAGGGCTTGGAGTGACAGTTCAAGTTGCAGGGGCAAAATATTTCGGTAAGCATTTGTTAACCCTCCAGATGGCTGCCAAGCATAGACATTTGGAGAAAATGGGCTGTTCTTGGGCAACCATAACACCAAATGTGTACCTGCGAGATAAACATAACCCCCTTCATTGGAAGTGGAATTCACCGATGATCATTTTTGTATATAATGAAGGTATATTCACAAAACCAAGCATTAACCCGTTTAGGGCTGATTACAGAAAGAATGAAAAATACCCCTCAAAAGGTTAAAAATTCATGTTATCCGAGGATTTCACTAAAAACATCTCATAGATTTTCAAGAAACAATGGCCATTCTCAGATCTTAGTGTGACATTACAAATTGCATGTACAAAATATTCCTGGAAGCATTTGTTAACACTATGCAGGTTTTCAAACATCAAAATGTTGATAAAATGGGCTGTGTTTGTATACCCACAGCACCCGAATTTGATAGGAGAGATCAAAATAAGTGGAAGTAGAATTCACTGAGAATTATTTTTGGAAGTAATAAGAGTATTCAAAAAACAACACTTAACCCGTTTCGGGCTGGATAAACAATGATACCCATCAAAAGCTTAAAATTCATGTTCTCCCTGGATTTCTCTGAAAACATCTTGTAGATTTTTTAAAAAAAATGGCCATTCGCAGTTCTTGGAGTGACATTACAAGTTGCATGAATGAATATTCCTGTTAGCACTTGTTAACCCTCTACAAGCTGTCAGACATCAATATTTTGGATACATTTGAGATAAAATGGACCATTTTCAAATAGCCACAGCACTACGTGGGTATGTGTCAAACAAGTATAACGCTTTTTGTCGGTCATCAACTTGTTGGACGAACGACGATATTGACATTAACCAGCTCCACCGTTAATGATGGTTTTTACCTAAACAATTGTTTATCAAACTGAGTGATTTGAGACTACTATACTCACCTTTCTCATAACATCAATGAAGGAACTTGAGTGAGACAGTTAATAACAATTCATCAGACACTGTGGGGTCATGAAAACTGATCGAATCTCATCGGGAAAAGCTATGATTCTCCAGAATCATAAAGTCTTGTTGATTTTCCTTTTCTAATAGTTTTTTTGTCATTTCAGTGTTGATCGTACATGTGGCGTAAAATTTATGGATTAATTGTTTTAACTCTGAATTTCCCATTGACCGGCCAGTCAATGGGAAATTCAGTGTCAAAATATTGACAAGATGCTTTTCAAAATATATCGGATGGATCAGTTTGTCGGCGATTAATTGAAAGCGAATTATGTGATAAATTTTGGCTAGATATTAAGCTTTAACTGTTTGGTTGATAAATTTACGCGTTTTAACACAATGTTCCACTTTAAGCTTAGTTTTGATCAATTCAATCCCGCCTCATCTGCATTCTCTTTCAAAACCTCCTTTTATTAATTTTTTTCGATCAAATTTTATCTCGGCATTGAATGAAATGAATTATTAAGTTCTTAATTAAGGTGGTCCCCTATGGGAACATCGGGAAGTGAAGCAGTGTTTGTTTACTGTGGCAAACAAACACTGTATACTGGTAAAATAGCGGCCCCAGTCACCAATGCTTGGGTGGAAGTTGTCTAATATGGGCATTTTGGGTAAAAACTAAAGTTGGCTTTATCTCCATGCTGCAGTCACAATTAGCCACTGTACAGAAATATGTGACCTCAAACACCAATAAAAAAAAAAATAAATCAAGGTATAGAATATGTGTTGTCATGGTTCGTTCTGTTCCATCGCAGGAATCGCTACCGATTAGAGCAACAGGGCAAAGTCAAAGGTTATGGCATTTGTTTCAAGAACATGCATGACGTGACGCATAACTCCTTAAGCCTTGAACTCTCAGTGCATCCGAGCGAAAGTTGAGGTGGTTAAACGAGATTGAGCTTTCATTCGGTTACAAAGAGATAGCAGGTTTAAGGTGGGTTAAGGCTTCATTAATCAAAAGTTTAATCGACTTCTCGGAAATCTGTAATCGGTTTTCTAGGAAACAACACACAGATGACAAACAGTGGAGTTGATGGAGTCATGGAACGATATTGTGAAGGCAATAGCTGTTAATAGACAGAAAAGATAAAGTTAGTACGATTTAATTTATAACGTTATTATTCATTAAAAAAATTATGTTACTAGTAGTCACGCCAAGTCACGCACGTTAACACTTTCCACACTGATGTCAAAATATCAGTCTTTCAACCTGTAATATTTTCTCGTAATACAACAAGGAATTTGACCACCCCAACCTTGCTTGACAAATTTCACTGGTCCTACAAAGGGGGGTGGGGGGGGGGGGGGGTGGGCACTAAAAATTTGCAAGACGTGACGTCCTATTTTTTATTTGGCTCCTTTTTACACCCACCCACCCACTACGTGCAAATTTTCTACTACCGTTCTCAGACACCCCCCAACTCTCCCATTAAAATCCAAAATAAGCTTATCAACTTAGTAGGCACAGCTGTCTTTAGGGGGTTTTCATAATGTTAATAACCCTTTACCCAACGTAACGGCCAAAACCGGCGAGCGCTATTCTCAAAAATCGCCAATTAATTTTTATTATTTTTTCATTTTTTGTCTCAAAAACATAGGTCATGACCCCTCATTGGAACGAGCTCGACTCCAATGAGGGGTCATAACCTATGAGTAGTATGGCTCGCACGTTTCACCCCTATTCTGCCGGACCCCGCTGCCGGACCCGGAAGTGACGTCATGTCACGTGACGTAGTGGCGCCATGTTTGGTTGTCATGGTAACGCGTGAGCGGCCATGTTGTGACGTCATCTCCATAGTGATACGTGGTGTTAGTGCGCATGCGCAGCGCGTGTTGTTAGGGTGATACGTGTTTCCGTCGTCCATTTTGTATACTGGAGGCCGCCATCTTGGTTTCTATGGTAGCACGTGGTTGCTATGTTACCCAATTTTTCTGCAATGGGACGGGGTATGTTTTGGGGGTATGTTCGATTGAATCGGAGTATTTTCTGGAACGACTTCCCTGGATAATTACCACAAACAACCCGACAACTTGTATTATTTCGAATTCTTCCAGAATTCTCTGCTTCTATCTATATATGCAATAGTTTATGTCTACCTAGGCATGTTCCTTTGTTCTAGAGTATACTCCAGTAGCGTAGAAGAGCCTATCAATTGGAACAGTTTATCTTATTATTACTATATTTAGCAGTTTCTGGGCTATTCTTGTTAGTTCTGACCCTATTCCGAGTACTCTTGTTGTTTCATTTATCTAGATCATTTATAACCAATCAGATTGCTTGATTTCCTATAATCTGTATACAGAGTTATCTCCCTTCTGTATAACGAAAGCCTATATCCAATGGCACCCCAATTTTAGCACCCCTCTTTTTAAAACACCTGTGGCTATGGAATCCCTTTTTGTCATATGTGCTTATGTGAAAAGGCACAATGTGACACAATATGCCCTATCACATAGGCACATGCTTTATGTGCCGATATGTGCTTATGTGAAAAGGCACAATGTGACACAATATGCCCTATCACATAGGCACATACGGGTATTTGAGGATACCTATGGCCTGGTATTGTATTATTTGAGGATACCTATCGAGGATACCTACTGGAGAATCCCTTTTTGTCATATGTGCTTATGTTAAAAGGCACAATGTGACACAATATGCCCTATCACATAGACACATACGGGTATTTGAGGATACCTATGGCCTGGTATTGTATTATTTGAGGATACCTATTGAGGATACCTATCGAGGATACCTTTTGGAGAATCCCTTTTTTGTCGCATTAGGCTATGTAAAAACCCTCAATGGGTCTAATGTAGTCTTACCAACCGCTTCCATCTTGTCGCCAAAGCTCCAAAGCCATTACAGGGCTATGGTCTATCTGTCCTATCATTAGCTTCTACAACAGTCTTGTTCCATTGCGCCCTTGTACCAGTACTATTGGCTTCTGTTATTCTGTCCCATATCTCATCCATTACTTCCTAGCCATACCTATCTCAGTCTCGACTATAACATTGATCAAGGTTGAATCAGATTTCCCCTGTATACATATAAGGCATTCCGTTATTGAGATTCCTAGCCGAGTCCGTAAAATTTGGATTCCGTGTTTTAACATCGTCCACTCGAGGGTATGGAAAGGGATTGATAACAACCAATTCAACAATGACTACAAGACTCTGAACAGATACGACCAGTCACTACAAAACAAGGAAGTAAACATAACAAAGTGAAAGAATGTCAAACTAGTCGGATTGATCGAACTAGTTGGACAGACTGAACAGATCTGAATTATGAACAGATACAAGACACCTGTTCAAAGTTTTCAACTGAATGAACCATAACCCTTAAATATATGTCAATATTAACCCCCTTAAATTGAACAAACCTGAATGAACCCTTTGAACTGAACAAAGTTTTCAACTGAATGAACTTTATGTAATTAAAACCCCTTTGAACTGAATGAACGAACTACAACCTAAATGAAGGTATTAACACCCTTGAACTGAATGAAGTATAACCCCTAACTATATCCCAATGTTAACACATTTGAACTGAACAAAGTTTAACTTAATAAATTTTAAACTTAATGAAAATATAACGAAGGTGATCTGAATTTTAACTCGAGAATACAACCCATTAAACTGAATTCTTCCAATAGGGAAGGGGAATACCCTGGAGTGGACGATGTTAAAACACGGAATCCAAATTTTACGGACTCGGCTAGGAATCTCAATAACGGAATGCCTTATATGTATACATGGGAAATCTGACTCAACCTTGATCAATGTTATAGTCGAGACTGAGATAGGTACAGCTAGGAAGTAGTGGATGAGATATGGGGCAGAATAACAGAAGCCAATAGTACTGGTACAAGGCCGCAATGGAACAAGACTGTTGTAGAAGCTAATGATAGGACAGATAGACCATAGCCCTGTAATGGCCTTGGAGCTTTGGCGACAAGATGGAAGCGGTTGGTAAGACTACATTAGACCCATTGAGGGTTTTTACATAGCCTAATGCGACAAAAAAGGGATTCTCCAAAAGGTATCCTCGATAGGTATCCTCAATAGGTATCCTCAAATAATACAATACCAGGCCATAGGTATCCTCAAATACCCGTATGTGTCTATGTGATAGGGCATATTGTGTCACATTGTGACTTTTCACATAAGCACATATGACAAAAAGGGATTCTCCAGTAGGTATCCTCGATAGGTATCCTCATATAATACAATACCAGGCCATAGGTATCTTCAAATACCCGTATGTGTCTATGTGATAGGGCATATTGTGTCACATTGTGACTTTTCACATAAGCACATATGACAAAAAGGGATTCTCCAGTAGGTATCCTCGATAGGTATCCTCAAATAATACAATACCAGGCCATAGGTATCCTCAAATACCCGTATGTGCCTATGTGATAGGGCATATTGTGTCACATTGTGCCTTTTCACATAAGCACATATGACAAAAAGGGATTCTCCAGTAGGTAATATCGATAGGTATCCTCAAATAATACAATACCAGGCCATAGGTATCCTCAAATACCCGTATGTGCCTATGTGATAGGGCATATTGTGTCACATTGTGCCTTTTCACATAAGCACATATCGGCGCATAAAGCATGTGCCTATGTGATAGGGCATATTGTGTCACATTGTGCCTTTTCACATAAGCACATATGACAAAAAGGGATTCCATAGCCACAGGTGTTTTCAAAAAAGGGGTGCTAAAATTGTGGTGCCATTGGATATAGGCTTTTGTTATACAGAAGGGAGATAACTATGTATACAGATTATGGGAAATCAAGCAATCTGATTGGTTATAAATGATCTAGATAAATGAAACAACAAGAGTACTCGGAATAGGGTCAGAACTAACAAGAATAGCCCAGAAACTGCTAAATATAGTAATAATAAGATAAACTGTTCCAATTGATAGGCTCTTCTACGCTACTGGAGTATACTCTAGAACAAAGGAACATGCCTAGGTATACATAAACTATTGCATATATAGATAGAAGCAGAGAATTCTGGAAGAATTCGAAATAATACAAGTTGTCGGGTTGTTTGTGGTAATTATCCAGGGAAGTCGTTCCCGAAAATACTCCGATTCAATCGAACATACCCCCAAAGCATACCCCGTCCCATTGCAGACAAATTGGGTAACATAGCAACCACGTGCTACCATAGAAACCAAGATGGAGGCCTCCAGTATACAAAATGGACGACGGAAACACGTATCACCCTAACAACACGCGCTGCGCATGCGCACTAACACCACGTGTCACTATGGAGATTACGTCATAACATGGCCGCTCACGCGGGTTACCATGGCAACCAAACATGGCGTCACTACGTCACGTGACATGACGTCACTTCCGAGGTCCGGCAGCGGGGTCCGGCAGAATAGGGGTGAAACGTGTGAGACATACTACTCCTAGGTTTTTGAGACAAAAAAATGAAAAAAAAATAGTTATTCAATCATTTTTTGGCAAGTGTCTTCTGCTTTTCATGTTAGGTAAAGGGTTAAACTGGTACCACCAATTTAAACCTCTGTGGGCTGCTGTGGGCCCCAATCTACAAATGACAAGCTGTTCATTATCAGGCTTAGCCAGAGCAGGTGTACATATACGGGAACAAATTTTCATTTGAATTGTTCCCAAAATATTGTCTGCGCATTTTTCACATTTCGAACAAGACACCCACCCCCTACTAACGTGTGGCATTTTCCCAGTTTAAGCCCAATATTCTCACATATAAAGCCTCCTGATGTTGTATTTATATTAAGAGTGTGATGTACAACATCATCTTTAAGGTTTGAAACACAAATGATGGTATATATTAGCTGATATATTGATATATTTTTAAAAAATTAAAAAAATTGCACAAGTTGGAAATACACATTTTTGGCGCACTCAAGAGACCCACCCACCCCCACGTCACGTCTTGCAAATTTTTGGTGGCCTCCCCCTGGGTCCTATCCAACAAACTGATTACCTAACCTTTTGAACACGTGAGATCGCAATTTTCCGTTCCTGGTGCATGATACTACTTAATTTCATTAAGTCTGATGGCTGCTCAGTTAATGTGTGAAGTAGACCAATAAATGTTTTCAATGTGCAGCTCAAAGGCTGCACCTTGCAAATATTAATTGCTCTACCCACAAATAATGAATATGGACTCTTCCAATTGCTGCCATTGAACTGACATGGAAGATGCCACCAGGGTTCAAAGGGTAAAACGTTTACTAGCGAATCAGCCGTATCCGCCTTACTAATTTACAAATCGAGCAGTTGGGAAAAAATATTCTTAAAAAAATTTAACAAAACCATATCTTGTGCCCCGCTCATTAAAATAACAAATTTGATCTCGTGCATGTTGGAGAAAGGGTTAAATTTCAAGTTACATTTAGGGAATAAATTGCTGCTTGAAAACTCGATATTTTGACATCCGTGTAGCAAGGGTTAGGAGAATTTGCATCGGTGAGGTTTCATTTGCGGTCTTTTGATAATCACACAGTGTTGGAATAAGCTGTGTGGAAGTGAGGCATCACCTCTCCGTAAAGTTAGGCCTGTTATATACGTCGCACTCCCGTCGAATCGAATTCAATTGACGCACGACCTCAACTCACAAAGTTTGAGTCCACACACAAATCTTATTGGATATCAGAACACATATATTTTAACTTTGTGCACGCATTGGAATACATTATACTACGGACCTTCCATCGTCGTTATTGATTTTCTACGGATTATTATTTTTGTTTTGTTTTCTTTTTATTTCGTCAGAATTGGCAAAAACTGTCAAAACTGGGGTTTATAGGCACTTTCTCGAAACGCGTCTTATAGATTTTTTTAAACATTCATCATTATTGGACCCAGCCCTTATAAAAAAGTACCATGGTAAACCATGGTAAATCCCAAAATACCCTGGTAATACCATGGTATTACCATGGTATTACCAGGGTATTTTGGGATTTACCATGGTTTACCATGGTACTTTTTTATAAGAGTGACTGTGACACGACCATTCATATACAAGAGATATTAGGCGATGCATATGGTACCCTCCACAGACTGCCAAACATCGAAATTTGGATGAAATGGGCTGTTTTCGGGCTCCTAAAGCACCCAGACGATACACGAGAGATAAACATAACTTCATTTATTGGAAGTGGGATTCACCGTGGATCATTTCTGTGAGTAATAAGGGTACTCAAAAAACCAAGCGTTAACCCGTTTTGGGCTAGTTAAACAGCAATACCCCTCAAAAGCTAAAAAAAAAAAAAAAAAAAAAAAAAAAAAATCATGTATCCTTTGGATTTCTTTAAACGAGTCTTGTAGATTTTCAAGAAAAATTGGCCACTCGCAGGTCCTGGCGTGACAATACAAGTTGCGTGGACAAAATACTCCGGTGAGCATTTGTTAACCCTCCACGTCAAAATTGTGATAAAATGGTCTGTTTTTTTGGACAGCAACAGCACCCAATGGGTACGCCACAAAGAAAAGTGCCTTCTTTTTTTGAGCGCAAAATTTATACGGAAACATTTTTGTAAGTAGTAAGGGTATTCAAAAGTCGAAGTCTTAAACTATTTTTGGCAGGCTAAGAGAGACACTCCTTAAAAGCTTAAAATTCCCATTTTCTGTGGATTTCTCTAAAAACAACTTGTAGGTTTTCAAGAAAAATTGCCAATTCGCAGGTCTTTGTGTGACATTACAACAAAATATTCCGGTGAGCGTTTATGAACCCTCTACAGGCTGCCAAGCATAGTAATTTTGTTGAAATGGACTGTTTTCGGACACGCACAGCACACAATGTATACCCGAGAGATAAACATAATCTCCTTTGATGGAAGTAGAATTCACTAAGAACCATTTTTGTAAGTGATAAGGGTATTCAAAAAACCAAGCGTTAACCCCTTTTGGAGTGGTTAATAGCGATACCCATCAAAAGCTTAAAAAAAATCAGGTTTTCCCTGGATTTCTTTACAAACATCTTGTAGGTTTTCAAGAGAAAATGGCCATTGATAGGTTTTGGTGTCACGTTACCAGTTGCATGGATAAAATATTCCGGTAAGCATTTGTTAACCCTCCATGGGCTGCTAAATTTCAAACGTTTGAAAAAAATAGTCTGTTTTTGGACACCAACAACATCAAAAGAGAATGTCACAGAGAAACATAACTTCTTTTACTGGAAGCAAAACTGATAGGGAAACATATTTGTAAGTAGTAAGGGTATTCAAAAATCGAGGTCTTAAACCATTTTCGACTGGTTAAGAAGATATACCCCTTAAATGCTTAAAATTCCCGTTTTCTGTGGATTTCTCCAAAAAATCTAGTAACTTTTCAAGAAAAATTGACCATTCGCAGGTTTTGGAGTGCCATTACAAGTTGCATGGACAAAATATTCCGGTAAACATTTGTTAACCCCCCAGAGGCTGCCAAGCATAGACATTTTAAGAAAATGGGCTATTCTTGGGCACCCATGACACCCAATGTGTACCTGCGAGATGAACATAGCCTCCTTCATTGGAAGTGGAATTCACTGAGGATCATGATTTTAGTCAGTAATGAAGGTATTCACAAAACCAAGCATTAACCCGTTTATGGTTGGTTACAGAGCGATGCCGATCAAAAGGTTAAAAATTCATGTTATCCGAGGATTTCTCTAAAACCATCTCGTAGATTTTCAAGAAAAATTGGCCATCCACGGATCTTAGTCTGACATAACAAGTTGCATGTCCAGTAAGCATTTGTTAATGTTATGCAGGTTCTCAAACATCAAAATTTTGATAGAATAGGCTGTGTTTGCGTATCCACAGCACCCAAAGTTAAGAGGAGAGATCAACATAAGTGGAAGTAGAGTTCACTGAGAATTATTTTTGTAAGTTATAAGGGTATTCAAAAACAACCCTTAACCCGTTTTGGACTGGATAAACAATGATACCCATTAAAAGTTTAAAATTCAAGTCTTCCCTGGATTTCTCCGAAAACATGTTGGAAGATTTTAAAGAAAAAATGGCCATTCGCAGTTCTTGGTGTGACATTACAAGTTGCATGGAAAATATTCCTGTTAGCACTTGGTAACCTTCTGTAAGCTGCCAGACATCAATAGTTTGGATACATTTGAGATAAAATGGACCATTTTCAAATAGCCACAGCACTCAGTAGGTATGCGTCAAACAAACATAACTCCTTTTGTCGGTCATTAACTTGTCGGACGACGATATTGAAATATCGGATATTAACCCTCTCCACCATCAATGATGATTTTTACCTCAACATTTTTTCATCAAACTGAGTCATTTGAGACTACTATACCCACCTTTCTCATAACCTCTATAAAGGAACTTCAGTGAGACAGTTAACAACAATTCAGCAGACACTGTGGGGTCATGCAAAATCATGGAATCTCATCTGGAAAAGCCATGATTCTCCAGAATCATAAAGTCTAGTTTGAAGATTGCCTTTCATATAATGTTTACATAGTTTAACCTGCATATACAGGCATATTTGTTTGCAATTTTTGTGCTTTATTGCGGTAACATGACGCAAAAAGTTTTCAAAGAAAAATACCGTGTCGTGTCCGTATAGCTTAGTCGGCTGTCTACTTAACCCCACCCAAAACCAAGTAAGAAAAACAATTCTCAAATTCGAATTAGATCCGTGGGTTATAGACGACGCATGACCGTCAACTCGAATTCAATTCCACTGCGAACGTAACTGAAAATTGTACATTACTTGGCGACATTCGGCGTTTTCCTGATTGGCATATTATTATCATTTCATTTGCATTTGCATTTAATTCGAGTGGACGGTGATGCGACGTTACAACCAACACTAATCTAAATCAAGTTTGGGGATTAGATTCATCCCGCTGAGACGAAGATTGGTCTGAAGTTCGTCTACTCGAATTTAATGGTTATATTTGTCGCACTACTGTCGACTTGAATTGGAATTAACCCTTTACCTAACCTGAAAAGCAGACGACACTTGCAAAAATAATTCTTGAATAACTAATTTTTTCATTTTATGTCTCAAAAACGTAGGTTATGACCCCTCGTTGGAACGAGCTCGACGAGCTCGTTCCAACGAGGGGTCATAACCTATGTTTTTGAGACAAAAAATGAAAAAAATAATGAAAATTAATTGGCGATTTTTGAGAATAGCGCTGGCCGGTTTTGGCCGTTACGTTAGGTAAAGGGTTAATTGAATTCGGTGCGACATACAGAACAGACCTAAAGAAACTTCAAAACACTCTTAAACCAGTTGGGTTCAAAACAACCGATATGAACTGGGTTGAGTGAATATGAACCCAGTGGGGTTCATTCTCACTTTACCTAGTTGACTTAGGATAATTTTCAATCCAACTGATTTTGGAGAGTATGTAGTATGAGCTGTCGGAAAATATGAGTCGCCGGTGTTAGCACACCGTTGGTAAATATACCCCGCCTCCTCCCTTCCATTGCCAAGAAAATCTTTGTGTCACTTCTGTTATCACGTATTAAGTTTAAAGAAATCTTATCAGTCAAATGTAATCAAAGATGAGTTTTCAGAGATAATTCATATGAAATAGTTTGTGGTGTCACACCGGAAGCTGATTCACAAGAAGACACATTCGAACATCCCTGTAGCGCTTACTTTCAATACGCCTACATTTTTATGGAATTGGTAATTGTTTTTTACAAAAACGTACAAAAGATTTATAATTTTATTGCATGTTCTTAATCAAATTCAACCGCTTGGAGAACTCAGTGGCATAGCTACGGGAGGGGGGGGGGGCTTGCTTGCCCCCCACCCCCCGCCAAATAACATTGGCCCAAAGCAATTTTAACACAACACAAGCCCCCAAAATGGTCGCCAATATAGGGGCTTCACACGTTACAGATTCGCTCTCAGAGTACTAATTTTTGAAAAGTTTTCTTGGGAGGTGGGAGAGGGGAGCTAGTCGTAACTAGGACCCTCCGGTCGTTGACCCCTCCTCCCACTTCCCTCAATCCGTGATGGGTTAAGGGTGTCTACCCCCCCCCCCCCCCCACGTGAAAGTGTTGGGGCTTCCCGGGTGAATAAAATTAACTACCCATGTCTATTTTGCTCTGTGTGTGTGTGTGTGTGTGTGTGTGTGTGTGTGTGTGTGTGTGTGTTTGAGGTTAAAAAATCGCACTGGCACAGACATTTCATACTGAAACGTTTTTTTCTTTTAATATGCCGCCGAAAAATTGTTTTCATTTACTGAACCCTGATGGGTTTCAAACATGACAAAAAATTACACAAAATTGATTTAAACTAAGTGATGAGCTTAGGAACTGGTTAAACTGACTGGCAATAATTATTGTTATTCATTGATGGGCTCTAATTTAGTCCTTACAAGGATGTTACGCAAGCTTTTGTTTTTCTTAGAGGCGATGACAGGTCGAAGATTCAAAGGTTCATTTAATTTAGCATTGGTAAAATTGAATTCATCTTTTAACATTTTTGCTATTTCGATATTCATTCTGTTGTACGTTAAAGTGAAAGGAATGATGGACCTCCTTTCGCATTCGCCCTCTGATATGTTCATACCAAATGGCCAGAGGGTTTGAAGCGTATTGATCCAAAAAGCTTCACGTTTTTTTCTAAATTCATCCGTTTCTTCTAATGTGTCTTTAATTGGCGGTTGTTCAATTGGGTGGATTTCGAAATCGTCCAAAGAATGGCCAGGAAGGTTAAAATGTTGTGCTACTGGGGCATCAGCATTATGTTTTATATCCTGTTTGTGTCTAGTAGCACGTTCTCGGAAAGGATTTTGACTTTGACCAACATACTGTTTCCGACATTGTTTACAAGTGATAAGGTAAATAATGTTTGGTGAATCACAATGGAGAGGGTTACGGATCTGATAATGATTTTTCGTTTGTTCGGAGGAAAATACCTCTTTCTGATCAGGCATAAATGTATGCAGTCTACAACGAGGCTTTTTGCAATTAAATACCGCGCCACTACTATTTTGCAACAGTCTGTTGAGTTCAATCTTCAGTGGTTCGAAATCGGTAGTTTCAGCTGGACTTTCGAGCTTTTTCAGGGTTTGAGATTTCAGGCTACGCAAAAGGCGCAGCGAGTACCCTCTCGATCTGAGGGCGCCAAATAGAGTAGAACAAGCCTCATTGAAATTTACCTTATCACTTGAATTGCGATGGAAACGAATGAGCTGTGATTTGATGATACCTTTAAATGTATGTTGAGGATGAAATGATTTTGTGTGCAACAATTGATGTGAATCAGTTGGTTTAAAAAATAGTTTATAATCTAAATGACCGGACGCCTGAAATTGCTCGCCTTTATACACGGTCACATCGAGAAAATCAACAGAATTTTCACTGATAGTAGCTTTCAATTTAATATTTGGATCGTGATTGTTCAAAATTTCTAAAAATTCATCAAAATCTTCTTTTGAATGTTCCCAAATAATAAAAATGTCATCTAAATATCTGAGATATCCGAGAGGATGCTTTGCACATTTGCTTAAGGCATTTTCCTCCCATTCCGCTACATAAATGCTTGCAAAATTAGGACTGAATCTTTTACCCATAGGACAACCCATTATTTGTAGAAAATATTCTCCATTGAATTGAAAGTCATTACCTTTTAAGCTCAGCTCTAAAAGATCCAAAATTTGTTCATCCGGGGGTTTCGCATCCGGATATTTTTCAAATGCATTTTTAACTGATTTAACACCTTTATCAATATCAATGTTCGTATACATACTGTCGATATCCAAAGTAGCCAAAATTGCATTTTTCGATATTTTCAATTTCGAAATTTTTGACAGGAAATCCTGTGTATTTTTTAGATAGCTCGGATGTCTATTTGCTATAGGTTTCAGATGATAATCAATTAATTCCGAGATCGCATAAGATTCCGAATTACAATCTGATACAATTGGCCTCCCGGGTGGAGTTAAGTCATCCGTCCATGAAGAACGGTCCTTGTGGATCTTTGGTAGGATATAAAATTGTCTTGTTTGAGCACTGAGCTTAGCTGTTAAATATTTCAATTGTTTGTTGGTGATGTGACCTTCGTCGAGGAGAAATTTTAAGATTTTATTGAATTTTTCGATATTACTAGGCCAAATAAGTGAATCTATTTTCTTATAATGTTTAGTATTGCTGAGTTGTCTCATGGCTTCCTTTATATAATTATCCCGAGATAGAACAACTACCGACCCACCTTTGTCGGCTGGTTTAATTACCAATTTCTTATTTTTTCGAAGTTTCGTGAGGGCTCTCCGTTCACCAGCTGTTAAATTGTCTTTATCAGAGAGTATGTTCATGCTGAACACCTTTTTGATGATTCGTTTGCTGGCCTCAATAATTTCGGGATCTACTTCACTATCTGGAGGTGACCAACCAGATGATTCTGTAAAAGGAAGTTTCCGACCGCTGGAGTTTCTAAAGCGGTCGGCTAATTTCATTTGCCTAAGAAAATTACAGTTGTATGATGGTAAATTTGTTTGGTTATCAGTTTTAGGCTTTGGTGCTAGTACAAAAGTTAAACCGCGATCTAAAAGATATTTCTCTTGGGTTGTTAGGTCATTGGTGCCAGACAGGTTAACCACATTAGTTCCTAATCCCACATCTGTTAGGCGTTTGTTACCTTTGCCTTTACTTAGTTTAAATTTAGGTGGTTCAACCAGCGATCGTACATAATATTGGCGGTTCTCGTGGTCCAATGGATTCAATCCTGAGCAACATCAAACTTCGCGTCATCAATTTTTGGTATCACGTTAACGTCCTTCACTTTCCGAATGGTTTCGTTGATGATGACATAAGACAAAAGAAACCCTTTACCTCGGTTGTTTTCCCAGAACTGTACCGGCAAAACGAGGTAGAAACCGTTAGTCCACACAAAGGACAAACAATGAGGTACCTCGGTATGTATGGTAGACAAGACTCTCTCTCTCTGTGTGTGTGCGTGTCTGTGTGTGCGTGTGCGTTTGTCTTACCAACTTGACGAGGTAACTAGACAAAAGAGTTTGCGTGTTTCGCCTTACCGAGGTACAAAAGACAAAAGAAACCCTTTACCTCGGTTGTTTTCCCAGAACTGTACCGGCAAAACGAGGTAGAAACCGTTAGTCCACACAAAGGACAAACAATGGGGTACCTCGGTATGTAGGGAAGACAAGACTGTGTGTGTGTGTGTGTGTGTGTGTGTGTGTGTGTGTGTGTGCGTTTGTCTTACCAACTTGACGAGGTAACTAGACAAAAGAGTTTGCGTGTTTCGCCTTACCGAGGTACAAAAGACAAAAGAAACCCTTTACCTCGGTTGTTTTCCCAGAACTGTACCGGCAAAACGAGGTTGAAACCGTTAGTCCACACAAAGGACAGACAATGGGGTACCTCGGTATGTAGGGAAAACAAGACTCTGTGTGTGTGTGTGTGTGTGTGTGTGTGTGTGTGTGTGTGTGTGTGTGTGTTTGAGGTTAAAAAATCGCACTGGCACAGACATTTCATACTGAAACGTTTTTTTCTTTTAATATGCCGCCGAAAAATTGTTTTCATTTACTGAACCCTGATTGGTTTCAAACATGACAAAAAGTACATAAAATTGGTTTAAACTAAGTTATGAGCTTAGGAACTGGTTAAACTGACTGGCAAAAATTGATGTTATTCATTGATGGGCTCTAATTTAGTCCTTACAAGGATGTTACGCAAGCTTTTGTTTTTCTAATAGGCGATGACAGGTCGAAGATTCAAAGGTTCATTTAATTTAGCATTGGTAAAATTGAATTCATCTTTTAACATTTTTGCTATTTCGATATTCATTCTGTTGTACGTTAAAGTGAAAGGAATGATGGACCCCCTTTCGCATTCGTCCTCTGATATGTTCATACCAAATGGCCAGAGGGTTTGAAGCGTATTGATCCAAAAAGCTTCACGTTTTTTTCTAAATTCATCCGTTTCTTCTAATGTGTCTTTAATTGGTGGTTGTTCAATAGGATGGATTTCGAAATCGTCCAAAGAATGGCCAGGAAGGTTAAAATGTTGTGCTACTGGGGCATCAGCATTATGTTTTATATCCTGTTTGTGTCTAGTAGCACGTTCTCGGAAAGGATTTTGACTTTGACCAACATACTGTTTCCGACATCGCTTACAAGTGATAAGGTAAATAATGTTTGGTGAATCACAATGGAGGGGTTTACGGATCTGATAATGATTTTTCGTTTGTTCGGAGGAAAATTCCTCTTTCTGATCAGGCATAAAAGTATGCAGTCTACAACGAGGCTTTTTGCAATTAAATACCGCGCCACTACCATTTTGCAACGGTCTGTTGTGTTCAATCTTCAGTGGTTCGAAATCGGTAGTTTCAGCTGGACTTTCGAGCTTTTTCAGGGTTTGGGATTTCAGGCTACGCAAAAGGCGCAGCGAGTACCCTCTCGATCTGAGGGCGCCAAATAGAGTAGAACAAGCCTCATTGAAATTTACCTTATCACTTGAATTGCGGTGGAAACGAATGAGCTGTGATTTGATGGTACCTTTAAATGTATGTTGAGGATGAAATGATTTTGTGTGCAACAAATAATGCGAATCAGTTGGTTTAAAATAAACTTCATAATCTAAATGACCGGACGCCTGAAATTGCTTGCCTTTATACACGGTCACATCTAGAAAATCAACAGAATTTTCACTGATAGTAGCTTTCAATTTAATATTTGGATCGTGATTGTTCAAAATCTCTAAAAATTCATCAAAATCTTCTTTTGAATGTTCCCAAATAATAAAAATGTCATCTAAATACCTGAGATATACGAGAGGATGCTTTGCACATTTGCTTAAGGCATTTTCCTCCCATTCCGCTACATAAATGCTTGCAAAATTAGGACTGAATCTTTTACCCATAGGACAACCCATTATTTGTAGAAAATATTCTCCATTGAATTGAAAGTCATTACCTTTTAAGCTCAGCTCTAAAAGATCCAAAATTTGTTCATCTGGGCGTTTCGCATCCGAATATTTTTCAAATGCATTTTTAACTGATTTAACACCTTTATCAATATCAATGTTCGTATACATACCGTCGATATCCAAAGTAGCCAGATTTCAATTTCGAAATTTTTGACAGGAAATCCTGTGTATTTTTTAGATAGCTCGCATGTCTATTTGCTATAGGTTTCAGATGATAATCAATTAATTCCGAGATCGCATAAGATTCCGAATTACAATCTGATACAATTGGCCTCCCGGGTGGAGTTAAGTCATCCGTCCATGAAGAACGGTCCCTGTGGATCTTTGGTAGGATATAAAATTGTCTTGTTTGAGCACTGAGCTTAGCTGTTAAATATTTCAATTGTTTTTTGGTAATGTGACCTTCGTCGAGGAGAAATTTTAAGATCTTATTGAATTTTTCGATATTACTAGGCCAAATAAGTGAATCTATTTTCTTATAATGTTTAGTATTGCTGAGTTGTCTCATGGCTTCCTTTATATAATTATCCCGAGATAGAACAACTACCGACCCACCTTTGTCGGCTGGTTTAATTACTAATTTCTTATTTTTTCGAAGTTTCGTGAGGGCTCTCCGTTCATCGGCTGTTAAATTGTCTTTATCGGAGAGTATGTTCATGCTGAACACCTTTTTGATGATTCGTTTGCTAGCCTCAATAATTTCGGGATCTACTTCACTATCTGGAGGTGACCAACCAGATGATTCTGTAAAAGGAAGTTTCCGACCGCTGGAGTTTCTAAAGCGGTCTGCTAATTTCATTTGCCTGAGAAAATTACAGTTGTATGATGGTAAATTTGTTTGGTTATCAGTTTTTGGCTTTGGTGCTGGTACAAAAGTTAAACCGCGATCTAAAAGATATTTCTCTTGGGTTGTTAGGTCATTGGTGCCAGACAGGTTAACCACATTAGTTCCTAATCCCACATCTGTTAGGCGGCTGTTACCTTTGCCTTTACTTAGTTTAAATTTAGATGGTTCAACCAGTGATCGTACATAATATTGACGGTTCTCGTGGTCCAATGGATTAAATCCTGAGCAACATCAAACTTCGCGTCATCAATTTTAGGTATAACGTTAACGTCCTTCACTTTCCGAATGGTTTCGTTGATGATGCTCAGGGTGTGTGGGTGTGTGTGTGTGTGTGTTTGTGTGTGTGTGTGTGTGTGTGTGTGTGTGTGTGTGGGGGGGTTGTCTTATCAACTTGACGAGGTAACTAGACAAAAGAGTTTGCGTGTTTTGTCTTACCGAGGTACAAAAGACAAAAGAAACCCTTTACCTCGGCTGTTTTCCCAGAACTGTACCGACAAAACGAGGTAGAAACCGTTAGTCCACACAAAGGACAAACAATGGGGTACCTCGGTATGTAGGGCAGACAAGACTGTGTGTGTGTGTGTGTGTGTGTGTGTGTGTGTGTGTATGTGTGTGTGTGTGTGTGTGTGTGTGTGTGTGTGTGGGTTTGTCTTACCAACTTGACGAGGTAACTAGACAAAAGAGTTTGCGTGTTTTGCCTTACCGCGGTACAAAAGACAAAAGAAACCCTTTACCTCGGTTGTTTTCCCAGAACTGTACCGGCAAAACGAGGTAGAAACCGTTAGTCCACACAAAGGACAAACAATGGGGTACCTCGGTATGTAGGGAAGACAAGACTGTGTGTGTGTGTGTGTGTGTGTGTGTGTGTGTGTGTGTGTGTGTGTGTGTGTGTGTGTTTGAGGTTAAAAAATCGCACTGGCACAGACATTTCATACTGAAACGTTTTTTTCTTTTAATATGCCGCCGAAAAATTGTTTTCATTTACTGAACCCTGATTGGTTTCAAACATGACAAAAAGTACATAAAATTGGTTTAAACTAAGTTATGAGCTTAGGAACTGGTTAAACTGACTGGCAAAAATTGATGTTATTCATTGATGGGCTCTAATTTAGTCCTTACAAGGATGTTACGCAAGCTTTTGTTTTTCTTATAGGCGATGACAGGTCGAAGATTCAAAGGTTCATTTAATTTAGCATTTGTAAAATTGAATTCATCTTTTAACATTTTTGCTATTTCGATATTCATTCTGTTGTACGTTAAAGTGAAAGGAATGATGGACCTCCTTTCGCATTCGCCCTCTGATATGTTCATACCAAATGGCCAGGGGGTTTGAAGCGTATTGATCCAAAAAGCTTCACCTTTTTTTCTAAATTCATCCGTTTCTTCTAATGTGTCTTTAATTAGTGGTTGTTCAATAGGATGGATTTCGAAATCGTCCAAAGAATGGCCAGGAAGGTTAAAATGTTGTGCTACTGGGGCATCAGCATTATGTTTTATATCCTGTTTGTGTCTAGTAGCACGTTCTCGGAAAGGATTTTGACTTTGACCAACATACTGTTTCCGACATCGCTTACAAGTGATAAGGTAAATAATGTTTGGTGAATCACAATGGAGGGGGTTACGGATCTGATAATGATTTTTCGTTTGTTCGGAGGAAAATTCCTCTTTCTGATCAGGCATAAAAGTATGCAGTCTACAACGAGGCTTTTTGCAATTAAATACCGCGCCACTACCATTTTGCAACGGTCTGTTGTGTTCAGTCTTCAGTGGTTCGAAATCGGTAGTTTCAGCTGGACTTTCGAGCTTTTTCAGGGTTTGGGATTTCAGGCTACGCAAAAGGCGCAGCGAGTACCCTCTCGATCTGAGGGCGCCAAATAGAGTAGAACAAGCCTCATTGAAATTTACCTTATCACTTGAATTGCGGTGGAAACGAATGAGCTGTGATTTGATGATACCTTTAAATGTATGTTGAGGATGAAATGATTTTGCGTGCAACAATTGATGTGAATCAGTTGCTTTAAAATATACTTTATAATCTAAATGACCGGACGCCTGAAATTGCTTGCCTTTATACACGGTCACATCGAGAAAATCAACAGAATTTTGACTGATAGTAGCTTTCAATTTAATATTTGGATCGTGATTGTTCAAAATCTCTAAAAATTCATCAAAATCTTCTTTTGAATGTTCCCAAATAATAAAAATGTCATCTAAATACCTGAGATATACGAGAGGATGCTTTGCACATTTGCTTAAGGCATTTTCCTCCCATTCCGCTACATAAATGCTAGCAAAATTAGGACTGAATCTTTTACCCATAGGACAACCCATTATTTGTAAAAAATATTCTCCATTGAATTGAAAGTCATTACCTTTTAAGCTCAGCTCTAAAAGATCCAAAATTTGTTCATCTGGGCGTTTCGCATCCGAATATTTTTCAAATGCATTTTTAACTGATTTAACACCTTTATCAATATCAATGTTCGTATACATACCGTCGATATCCAAAGTAGCCAGATTTCAATTTCGAAATTTTTGACAGGAAATCCTGTGTATTTTTTAGATAGCTCGCATGTCTATTTGCTATAGGTTTCAGATGATAATCAATTAATTCCGAGATCGCATAAGATTCCGAATTACAATCTGATACAATTGGCCTCCCGGGTGGAGTTAAGTCATCCGTCCATGAAGAACGGTCCTTGTGGATCTTTGGTAGGATATAAAATTGTCTTGTTTGAGCACTGAGCTTAGCTGTTAAATATTTCAATTGTTTTTTGGTAATGTGACCTTCGTCGAGGAGAAATTTTAAGATCTTATTGAATTTTTCGATATTACTAGGCCAAATAAGTGAATCTATTTTCTTATAATGTTTAGTATTGCTGAGTTGTCTCATGGCTTCCTTTATATAATTATCCCGAGATAGAACAACTACCGACCCACCTTTGTCGGCTGGTTTAATTACTAATTTCTTATTTTTTCGAAGTTTCGTGAGGGCTCTCCGTTCATCGGCTGTTAAATTGTCTTTATCGGAGAGTATGTTCATGGTGAACACCTTTTGGGTGATTCGTTTGCTAGCCTCAATAATTTCGGGATCTACTTCACTATCTGGAGGTGACCAACCAGATGATTCTGTAAAAGGAAGTTTCCGACCGCTGGAGTTTCTAAAGCGGTCTGCTAATTTCATTTGCCTGAGAAAATTACAGTTGTATGATGGTAAATTTGTTTGGTTATCAGTTTTTGGCTTTGGTGCTGGTACAAAAGTTAAACCGCGATCTAAAAGATATTTCTCTTGGGTTGTTAGGTCATTGGTGCCAGACAGGTTAACCACATTAGTTCCTAATCCCACATCTGTTAGGCGGCTGTTACCTTTGCCTTTACTTAGTTTAAATTTAGATCGTTCAACCAGTGATCGTACATAATATTGACGGTTCTCGTGGTCCAATGGATTAAATCCTGAGCAACATCAAACTTCGCGTTATCAATTTTAGGTATAACGTTAACGTCCTTCACTTTCCGAATGGTTTCGTTGATGATGCTCAGGGTGTGTGGGTGTGTGTGTGTTTGTGTGTGTGTGTGTGTGTGTGTGTGTGTGTGTGTGTGTGTGTGTGTGTGTGTGTGTGTGTGTGTGTGTGTGTGTGTGTGTGTGTGTGTGGGGTTGTCTTATCAACTTGACGAGGTAACTAGACAAAAGAGTTTGCGTGTTTTGCCTTACCGAGGTACAAAAGACAAAAGAAACCCTTTACCTCGGCTGTTTTCCCAGAACTGTACCGGCAAAACGAGGTAGAAACCGTTAGTCCACACAAAGGACAAACAATGGGGTACCTCGGTATGTAGGGCAGACAAGACTCTGTGTGTGTGTGTGTGTGTGTGTGTGTGTGTGTGTGTGTGTGTGTGTGTGTGTGTGTGTGTGTGTGTGTGTGTGTGTGTGTGTGTGTGTGTTTGAGGTTAAAAAATCGCACTGGCACAGACATTTCATACTGAAACGTTTTTTTCTTTTAATATGCCGCCGAAAAATTGTTTTCATTTACTGAACCCTGATTGGTTTCAAACATGACAAAAAGTACATAAAATTGGTTTAAACTAAGTTATGAGCTTAGGAACTGGTTAAACTGACTGGCAAAAATTGATGTTATTCATTGATGGGCTCTAATTTAGTCCTTACAAGGATGTTACGCAAGCTTTTGTTTTTCTTATAGGCGATGACAGGTCGAAGATTCAAAGGTTCATTTAATTTAGCATTGGTAAAATTGAATTCATCTTTTAACATTTTTGCTATTTCGATATTCATTCTGTTGTACGTTAAAGTGAAAGGAATGATGGACCTCCTTTCGCATTCGCCCTCTGATATGTTCATACCAAATGGCCAGGGGGTTTGAAGCGTATTGATCCAAAAAGCTTCACCTTTTTTTCTAAATTCATCCGTTTCTTCTAATGTGTCTTTAATTAGTGGTTGTTCAATAGGATGGATTTCGAAATCGTCCAAAGAATGGCCAGGAAGGTTAAAATGTTGTGCTACTGGGGCATCAGCATTGTGTTTTATATCCTGCTTGTGTCTAGTAGCACGTTCTCGGAAAGGATTTTGACTTTGACCAATATACTGTTTCCGACATCGCTTACAAGTGATAAGGTAAATAATGTTTGGTGAATCACAATGGAGGGGGTTACGGATCTGATAATGATTTTTCGTTTGTTCGGAGGAAAATTCCTCTTTCTGATCAGGCATAAAAGTATGCAGTCTACAACGAGGCTTTTTGCAATTAAATACCGCGCCACTACCATTTTGCAACGGTCTGTTGTGTTCAGTCTTCAGTGGTTCGAAATCGGTAGTTTCAGCTGGACTTTCGAGCTTTTTCAGGGTTTGGGATTTCAGGCTACGCAAAAGGCGCAGCGAGTACCCTCTCGATCTGAGGGCGCCAAATAGAGTAGAACAAGCCTCATTGAAATTTACCTTATCACTTGAATTGCGGTGGAAACGAATGAGCTGTGATTTGATGATACCTTTAAATGTATGTTGAGGATGAAATGATTTTGCGTGCAACAATTGATGTGAATCAGTTGGTTTAAAATATACTTTATAATCTAAATGACCGGACGCCTGAAATTGCTTGCCTTTATACACGGTCACATCGAGAAAATCAACAGAATTTTCACTGATAGTAGCTTTCAATTTAATATTTGGATCGTGATTGTTCAAAATGTCTAAAAAATCATCAAAATCTTCTTTTGAATGTTCCCAAATAATAAAAATGTCATCTAAATACCTGAAATATACGAGAGGATGCTTTGCACATTTGCTTAAGGCATTTTCCTCCCATTCCGCTACATAAATGCTTGCAACATTAGGACTGAATCTTTTGCCCATAGGACAACCCATTATTTGTAGAAAATATTCTCCATTGAATTGAAAGTCATTACCTTTTAAGCTCAGCTCTAAAATATCCAAAATTTGTTCATCCGGGCGTTTCGCATCCGGATATTTTTCAAATGCATTTTTAACTGATTTAACACCTTTATCAATATCAATGTTCGTATACATACTGTCGATATCCAAAGTAGCCAGAATTGCATTTTTCGATATTTTCAATTTCGAAATTTTTGACAGGAAATCCTGTGTATTTTTTAGATAGCTCGCATGTCTATTTGCTATAGGTTTCAGATGATAAACAATTAATTCCGAGATCGCATAAAATTCCGAATTACGATCTGATACAATTGGCCTCCCGGGTGGAGTTAAGTCATCCGTCCATGAAGAACGGTCCTTGTGGATCTTTGGTAGGATATAAAATTGTCTTGTCTGAGCACTGAGCTTAGCTGTTAAATATTTCAATTGTTTTTTGGTAATGTGACCTTCGTCGAGGAGAAATTTTAAGATCCTATTGAATTTTTCGATATTACTAGGCCAAATAAGTGAATCTATTTTCTTATAATGTTTAGTATTGCTGAGTTGTCTCATGGCTTCCTTTATATAATTATCCCGAGATAGAACAACTACCGACCCACCTTTGTCGGCTGGTTTAATTACTAATTTCTTATTTTTTCGAAGTTTCGTGAGGGCTCTCCGTTCACCAGCTGTTAAATTGTCTTCATCGGAGAGTATGTTCATGGTGAACACCTTTTGGGTGATTCGTTTGCTAGCCTCAATAATTTCGGGATCTACTTCACTATCTGGAGGTGACCAACCTGATGATTCTGTAAAAGGAAGTTTCCGACCGCTGGAGTTTCTAAAGCGGTCTGCTAATTTCATTTGCCTAAGAAAATTACAGTTGTATGATGGTAAATTTGTTTGGTTATCAGTTTTTGGCTTTGGTGCTGGTACAAAAGTTAAACCGCGATCTAAAAGAGATTTCTCTTGGGTTGTTAGGTCATTGGTGCCAGACAGGTTAACCACATTAGTTCCCAATCCCACATCTGTTAGGCGGCTGTTACCTTAGCCTTAGTTTAAATTTAGGTGGTTCAACCAGTGATCGTACATAATATTGGCGGTTCTCGTGGTCCAATGGATTAAATCCTGAGCAACATCAAGCTTCGCGTCATCAATTTTTGGTATAACGTTAACGTCCTTCACTTTCCGAATGGTTTCGTTGATGATGCTCAGGGTTCTCCTCTCAGCCTGAGGGAGTTTTTGCGAAAAGTTTAGTTCAGCGAAATAAATTTTTGCTGATCTAAACTTGACCCTGATATCGCTAAGCATATTCCGCAACTGCTTAACTACGAGATCAGAATTATCGTTTCGAGAATTCACGCCAATATTTAATAATATTTTTGGGGGACTGGACTGGCCCCTGTGCCCTTTAAACATAGAGCGCAGATGATTGAATTTGGCGCCGGGGTAACACTCCACCTGGATGTCCGGATGGGGATTTCGATCAATGCGTCCTAAATTTGAACTTCCAATCATAAGGATGTTTTTACAAACATCGGGGAGGCGCCAATTCCTTTTGTCAAAATTAACTCCGCTTTTATGCCGAAACTGGGAGAATTTAGAATCAAATGAGCGGCCCGAGTTGCGGCTCGGTGATTTGACTTTCTCTGAGTACGATATACCTGGTTGAACCACACTAGAGGCAGGAGAAGGGGGAGAAGAAACAGAAGCAGGAGAGGAAACAGAAGCAGGAAAAGAAACAGAAGGAGGAGGAGAAGTTCTAGTGAGAGCACTAGGAGAACCAGAGAAGAAAGGCTGAGGAGGAGTAGGAGGTAGAGGAGCAAGACGAGGCGAGACAGCGTTACTCAATTTGCGAGCATCTTCAGTCACAATATGGACCGGAGATGTTTGCAAATTGAGGCGCTTACTCTGAGAGAAAGAAGAAGTAGAAGGAAAAGAAGAGGGAGAAGTGCTTTGCCTTGATCTTTTCTTATTTTGTTTTTCGCGTTGGGGTAGAGGGACAACATGGGCCGGAGTTTGCTTGCTCCCTCCAGTATTGTTCTTACTCCAGACGCTGGGCGAAGTTCCGAAATGTAAGACTCATAGGCCGAAATCGTCTTATCTGTCAACTTATTTTTAAAGTTCTTTTTAGCCCAGATCAAGGCACGCACCGAAGCGCTGTTGAAGTCTATTTTTCGAGTCCAGGAGGTGGTCGCATAGCCAAAGTTATCTTAGACTTCAACTGGTTTAAATTTATTTTATAATGCTCAACTAAAGCATTTAACGTTTGATTGGCCCATCCCACACTAATCTGTCGGAAAAAATGTGTGGGGTGGGAAGAGCTGGCTTTAGAAAGCCACCTAACTCATCTACTTTCTTCTCCAGCTGTTTCGGGAAATCCCGATTTGTCAAATGTTGCTCTAATAGCCCAATGTGGTGCAAACATTGAAGCACCTGTAACAAAGCCTTGACCAGCCTAGAATAAGCCTGGAACGATTGTTCCTGGCCAGTTCCGGGCTGGGCAACTCTCTGCCTCTGATGCCTTTGCCCTTTTCTTGCCATTGTTAAGGAAAGTAGCTGAATTAAGTATAAATAAAATATAAAAGTGATGAAATAAATAAAATTGGAAAATTAGATATTACCTATTAAAGAAGATACCTGGATTGGTTGCAGTCTTCAGCAAAGGTAGAAAATAATCCGTCTGTCTCGACGCGTTTCGCTTGGTTTGGCTTTTTCAAAGAGACTTTGAGGAAAATGATTCCAGCTTTGATTAATGAATTTGATTAATGAAAGGTTTTAGCGCGCCGAAGGCGCGCAGGGACGATGTGGGATTTACAAATCCCTTGCGACCCGGTTAGCCTTATTTTATTTCACTTGGATCTTGGATCACACAGGCCTAGCTTTCCTATTGCCTCAGATGGGGTCTGAAGGGGTATGCACGCGGTTAGAATTCCCGGCAGTTTGCATTTGAGTGATAGATTGTCAAAGACCAAACCCTCAACGCCATTAAGACTATTAGAGAGTGGGCTCTATTCGGTTCCAGCTTGGCGATGGTAGAGGTTTGAGTCCCACCATGGTGGCGAGCCAGAATATAATGTTGTGCGATGGCAATTTTAAGGGAAAAAAGAAAACCAAACAGCAACGCCGGTTTGGTAGCGGCCCCGGTATATGACCATAGCGGTTACAAAAAAGGAATGGAGAAAGCTCCAACATTTTAGTTTGAAAAAACCGGGAGTCATCCATCAAGCCTTCTGGGAGATAGGATGCCGTATGTGATTTTGAGGTATCTGGTTATCCTTCGGGAATTCCAAATGACCTCCAACACCCCCCCCCCCTCCCACCCACAAAAAAAAAAGAAAAAAAAAAGAAGCCCTTAAAAGGGCTGTTTGCTGGCAAGATTGTTTCAATCCTTGCCTTGGTCTGTTAGGTTTTCTGCACATCTTTGCTTGAGGATTGTTTCAATCCCTCATAGTTTGTCATTCAGTTTGGTCGTGTGTCTGATGAGATAGAGGAGGTAGAAAAGATAGAGAGCTGGAAATTAGAGCAATTCGGTTTTTAATTTACAACTTTCCCGTCCTTTTGGATGGGGAAGCCAGCATTTTTTCCCCGAGATTTATATCTCAGGGAGGGGAGGCCGGGCTGCAGGTGGAGATTTTCCTCGCTGTTTGCAACTCCCACTGGTAACAGAGGCAAGCTTTCGTGCGTATCGTGTCACCCGCAGCCAGTTCTAAATTTAGGTCACAGAGTGCCTGGCTCACTCCATCACAATGATGTAATCTTTATCCCTTTCGATAGACATGCCCCAGATTATTTAGTTTTCCTATTGAGGACGCGATGCGCATTGAGTTCTATTATTAATTCGCTGTCTTGAAGTCTATTTAGAGTTTTGCTTTGAAGATCTTTTAAGCGCATTGCTATAGTGTCTATTTTTGCTATCTCGTGAAGTTGTTTTATCGATGTCCACGTGGGCTTGCGCAGAGCCACGCGCAAGGCATGATTTTGGACCCGTTGTAGTTTTTCAATGTTGGTTTTATTCAGGTCACTTGTTATTATGGCCCCATACTCTAGTACTGGGCGTTTATATGATTTGTAAAGATTGGGGAGAGTTTCTTTATTGGCTCCCCAATTTTTACCTCTAATCATTTTCAGGAAATTGATGCGTTTAGTGGCTTTGACGGTGACTGAGTTTATGTGATTGTTTAGATTGAGACTGCTATCCAGGTTGAATCCCAGAAACTTTGCCTCATTTCTAGCTTCAAGTTTATGATCGTAAAGCTTAAGCTCAATATTGGGGACAGGCTTTTTGCTTTGTTTTTTATAGAATGTGATTCTTTGTGTTTTCGTGGCATTTAGCTTGATGCGCCACAGAGCGCACCAGTCTTGAAGGTCGCGGATGGTATCCTGCAAGCGGTTTTGTATTATGTTTCCAGACTTACTGGCCGTCCACATTCCTTTGTCGTCTGAGAATTGAGATAGTTCAACATGGTTCTTCCCTAGTTTGTCAATGTCATTCACATATATTATAAATAGAAGCGGGCTGAGGACCGAACCCTGTGGAGTGCCCACTTCGAGTTTTACCTCGGCTGACACTTCGCGGTTGACCCTCACTTTGATTTTTCGATCAGATAAAAATGATGATATGATCCTTAGAATTTTGGTAGGTAGCCCCATTTTAGCTAGTTTGTATCTCATGCCATTGTGCCAGACAGAGTCAAACGCTTTTTCCACGTCGAGTAATAGCGCGGTTCCTATTTCATTTTGACTGAACGCCGTTTTCATATAATCTACCAGTCTATAAACATGCTCGATTCCCTCTCTTTGGCTCCTGTATGCCATTTGCCACTTATTGAAAAAGCTGATTGATTCGAGATGGCTGCGGAGTCTAGTCGTGAGAATCCGTTCGAAAATTTTTCCAATACAGCTAAGTAGGCTGATTGGGCGGTAATTAGCTGGGTTGCTCAAATCCTTGTCGGGTTTGGGTATCATGACTCCTGTAGCTACTTTCCAACATTTTGGGAAGTATCCACTAGAGAGACAGCAGTTTAGGAGGTTAGTGAGTCTACCGAAAAAAGTGTTGGGACATTGTTTCAGGATTTTGTATGAGACCTCGTCCCCTCCTGGGGAAGAAGAAGACTTACATTTTTTAATCGTGTTAGCCACTTCTTCTTTGCTTATCGGTTCCGTGAGTTCATGGCCATCCCCGTCCTCGGGCGTTTGGCTGAAGTTGGCATCGTTAAACGTTGTCTTGTTGTCTTCAACAAATTTGTTTACTTTTTCTTTGAACTCGTCATCAAACCTATCGCCCTCATGTGGACGATGATATTTCTTAAGGAGCTCAGCAAAGGCGCTAGCCTTCGCCTTGTCATCCAGGGCCATAGTTCCATCGTTGATCTTTAGTGCCTTACTGTTGGCGTCTTTATGTTTTTGTCCAGTAAGGGTTTTAAAAGTATCCCAAAACTTTTTAGTCTCCCTGGGTCCATTTAGATTTTCCGTTGCTTTTTCCCATCTCACGCGATTGTCGTTTGCTATTGCTTTTTTAACTTCGCCGTGGAGGCGATTATACACGGCTTTAAGATCGACCTTTTAAGTTGGAAGTTTTTCTGATTTGTATGCACGGAAGGCCTTTCTTTTTTGTTTTATTATTTGGAGTGTGGTTTCAGTTATTCTGTTGGCCCGCGGTTTAACTGTCTGTTTGGGACAAATTTCATCAAGAGTGTTGTTAATGACTTCACTGAGATTGGTACATGCTTGCTCGAGCTCGCAGGTATTCATTGGGTCGTTTTTGTTTATTTTAACCTGAATTATTTTTCTGAAGAGGTCCCAGTCAATTTTGGATAGATTCCTCCTCCTCATTGTGGGGTAGCTTTGGGAGGGCATGCATGGTATATATCCATATGTGGGCTGGGGGTGTTTTTCACAGCTCAGTACATAATTAAACTCGGTAACAAGCTGACAAATGTCACTCATCTAATTAATTCTTTTCAATCTGAGATGTCCCAAGTTTGTTTTTCACAACTCAGTTTGTGTCGTCCAAACAAATTAGATGAAGCCCTATTGATTGGCTTCCATTGAATTTTAATCAGTCAGTGAGTGGTTTGCTTTACTGACCCCATGAAGCCCTATTGGTTGGCTTTGATTTAAGTAAAACCAATTGGCAGCGGTTTGCTTTACTGGCTTCAGAAGTATGTAAAAATAATATGAAAAAATGGTTTGATAAAATATATTGAGACTAAAGAAATAAATGAAAAAATAACGCCAAAGATCATGATGCCTCACGAATGTTATCAGTTGGAATGAATATCCCCCGACGGAGGTTTATGACGGAAAATATTTTACACCACGTAGAAATTGTGTGTTTTACCTTCTGAACCTCTACATTGTGTGAAAGGTATGAAAAATTAAAAATAAAAATAAAAATAATAATTTAAATAAATAAATAAATAAATAAATAAATAAATAAATAAATAAAAATTAGTAAAAAATTAAAAATAATCAATAAATAAATATATAAATAAACAAATAATAATTTTATTTAGGAAAGACATACACATGATTGAAATTAGAACCTATTTTGTTTTGGGGCATATATGAACTCTGGCACTCGCCTGTGTGTGTTTGAGGTTAAAAAATCGCACTGGCACAGACATTTCATACTGAAACGTTTTTTTCTTTTAATATGCCGCCGAAAAAGTGTTTTCATTTACTGAACCCTGATTGGTTTCAAACATGACAAAAAGTACATAAAATTGGTTTAAACTAAGTTATGAGCTTAGGAACTGGTTAAACTGACTGGCAAAAATTGATGTTATTCATTGATGGGCTCTAATTTAGTCCTTACAAGGATGTTACGCAAGCTTTTGTTTTTCTTATAGGCGATGACAGGTCGAAGATTCAAAGGTTCATTTAATTTAGCATTGGTAAAATTGAATTCATCTTTTAACATTTTTGCTATTTCGATATTCATTCTGCTGTACGTTAAAGTGAAAGGAATGATGGACCTCCTTTCGCATTCGCCGTCTGATATGTTCATACCAAATGGCCAGAGGGTTTGAAGCGTATTGATCCAAAAAGCTTCACGTTTTTTTCTAAATTCATCCGTTTCTTCTAATGTGTCTTTAATTGGTGGTTGTTCAATAGGATGGATTTCGAAATCGTCCAAAGAATGGCCAGGAAGGTTAAAATGTTGTGCTACTGGGGCATCAGCATTATGTTTTATATCCTGTTTGTGTCTAGTAGCACGTTCTCGGAAAGGATTTTGACTTTGACCAACATACTGTTTCCGACATCGCTTACAAGTGATAAGGTAAATAATGTTTGGTGAATCACAATGGAGGGGGTTACGGATCTGATAATGATTTTTCGTTTGTTCGGAGGAAAATTCCACTTTCTGATCAGGCATAAAAGTATGCAGTCTACAACGAGGCTTTTTGCAATTAAATACCACGCCACTACCATTTTGCAACGGTCTGTTGTGTTCAATCTTCAGTGGTTCGAAATCGGTAGTTTCAGCTGGACTTTCGAGCTTTTTCAGGGTTTGGGATTTCAGGCTACGCAAAAGGCGCAGCGAGTACCCTCTCGATCTGAGGGCGCCAAATAGAGTAGAACAAGCCTCATTGAAATTTACCTTATCACTTAATTTAAACAATATTTATTCATGAAAAAGTATGATGCATACATATTATAAACTACAACATGATTGTCATACAGAGTGCGCAGTACAATGGTATGCATTAAAGTAATGAATCAAGAACGAGATTTGTTGAAAGGATTCAGCAGTAAGCTTTAAGCTTTTATACCTTATCACTTGAATTGCGATGGAAACGAATGAGCTGTGATTTGATGATACCTTTAAATGTATGTTGAGGATGAAATGATTTTGTGTGCAACAATTGATGTGAATCAGTTGGTTTAAAATATACTTTATAATCTAAATGACCGGACGCCTGAAATTGCTTGCCTTTATACACGGTCACATCGAGAAAATCAACAGAATTTTCACTGATAGTAGCTTTCAATTTAATATTTGGATCGTGATTGTTCAAAATGTTTAAAAAATCATCAAAATCTTCTTTTGAATGTTCCCAAATAATAAAAATGTCATCTAAATACCTGAAATATACGAGAGGATGCTTTGCACATTTGCTTAAGGCATTTTCCTCCCATTCCGCTACATAAATGCTTTCAAAATTAGGACTGAATCTTTTGCCCATAGGACAACCCATTATTTGTAGAAAATATTCTCCATTGAATTGAGAAAGTAGTGTGCAGAGTGTCTGTGGTCCGGACAGTAAAAATAGAACAGTTCTGTGCTTTCCGGGGGCTAAAGTGGAGGACCTGAGGGATAGAGTGGACGGTATTGTAGCTGGGTCGGGGCCTGATCCGGTAGTGGTATTACATGTGGGGTCCAATAACATCAGGGAGAGGAAATCAGTTCGTTTGGTGGACACATACAAGGACCTAATTAGTAAGCTACTTAGCAGGAATGCTCGGACCATCGTTTCAGGGGTGCTCCCCGTTATGGGTGGTGGGAATGAGAGGAACTCGCGGATTATGGCACTAAACGAGGAGCTGGAAGAGCACTGCAAAGACTTGGGAATACATTTCATCGACCACTGGGATTCATTCTGGGGACAAGGAGAGTTGTATGGGCGAGACGGATTGCATTTAAGTAGGATGGGTACAGACCTGTTGGGCCAAAAAATTTTACAGGTGACTGGGCCTTTTTTGGAGAAAAGGGGGGTAGGGGACCACAGCCGATAACCCAGAGGGACACAAATGCTCGGAACATAGGAAGAACAACAAACATGCACAATACAGGGACATACCAGGGTTATAATAATGTGCCAGTGATGACAAAAAAAAACAAAGATTCATTAAGTTTGGGTACTGCAACATCCAGGGTCTGCACAAGAAAGTAAGCGAAATATCAACAATGATGGACGAAGGAGACTTCGATATAATGGGTTTAAGTGAGACGTGGATATGACGGGATGAGCGGGTTGATCAGATGAAGGGTTGCGTGTAGATAGGAGCTGGGCGAACTGAGGGTCAGAAACGGGGTGGGGGTGTTGGCATCTACGCTAAAGAGGAATTACAGCCCTCATTGATTACAGATCTCACAGAAGCAAGGACTCAGATTCCAGTATCCAACGAAATAGTCTGGGCAAAAATCAAGTTAGGAAGCAGGAGTGTTGCCGTTGGTGTTGTATACTTAGCAGTGGAGGGAAGTAAGCCCGAGTGGAATGATTCAATATATACAACTCTTAGATCGAATATCACAGAGCTTGAAAGCAGAGGGTTCAGTATTGTCCTAATGGGGGACTTCAATGGGCACATCGGGGATAAGGAGGAGGGCATACAGGGAGGTGACAGGAAAATTAACACGAATGGGAGGAAGATGTTGGACCTATCAAAAGAGCTTGGTTTAAAGATCCTGAACAGGGATGCGAAATGTAAGGGTAAATGGACTTGGGAGAGGAACGATAAGAAAACAATAATTGATTATATACTCACTGACATTAGCGTATGGAGGGAGGTTATAGATGTAGAAATAGATGACGAGGGAAAAAATGACTTGGGTAGTGATCACAACCTGATAACAGTCAAGATTATGGGCAAAAAGACGAATAGAGACAGAAATACCTTCAAGGAAGTTTGGGGACTAAAACAAGGAGCCGACTGGAAGCAGTTTCGGGAAAAACTAAAACCAAATCTTGAATGTATACCTAGGGATGCAAATGTCCAGAGTATTTCAGATGGCATAGTAAATAGCCTAACAGAGGCAGGGAAGGATTGTATAGGAAGGGTGAGGGTCCCAACGAGAGAGCTTGGATACAGGGTTAACGAGGGACTGAAAAAGGCTATAAAAGAAAGGAAGGTAAAATGCGCTGCTTACAGAAGAAGTAGGAAGCTTAAAGGGGTGGATAACAATGACACGAGACTAATGAAAGGAGAATATGAACTGGCACGGAGAAAGGTGAATGAGATAAAGAATAATAATAGGAAGGAGCGCAATTGCAGTCTTGCCAGAACAATAAAGAAAACGGGGGGTTCGAGCTCAAACGTATTTTGGAACTGGATAAATAAACGGGGGAAAAGTAGTGTGCAGAGTATCAAAGTGGATGGGGAAAGTACAGAAGATAAAGGCCGTATCGCTTCAGAGTTAGTCAAGCACTGGGAAAAGATAAACGATAGGCGATGGGGCAGTGGGTCCCCACCAAAAAGAAATACACTGGTGGAGGAGAACCTATCCAATCGTGTATGTAGCGAAATAACGGCAGAAGAAGTGCGGAACGTGGTCTCGAAATTAAAAAATGGTAAAGCGGGAGGGACTGATGAAATTCCGAACGAATTCCTCAAAAATGGAGGGGAGGCACTTATTGAAGTCCTGACAAACCTTTTCAACCTGGCTCTGCGAAAGCAAGAGGTCCCCAGAGAGTGGAGGGAAAGTAAGGTGTCGTTCATACACAAAAAAGGGGGATAAGGAAGTTCTAGATAACTATAGGGGGATATCAGTTAGTAGTAACATCGGAAAAGTATTCTGTAAGGTCATATACGGTAGACTAGAGGAAGTTATTGAAGAGAAAGGTTTTTTAGGAGAAACTCAAAATGGTTTCAGGAAAGGACGAAGAGTCACTGATCACCTATTTACACTCACCCAACTGATAGAATCAACAAAGGCTGAAAAGAAAAAGGTGTTTCTGGCATTTCTAGATGTGAAAAAAGCGTACGACCGAGTGTGGAGGGAAGGTATGTGGCGAAAACTCGAGGGCATCGGACTGGGGGGTGACTTTGTGGGAATCATGAAAGCACTGTATACAGATGTGCAAAGCCAACTCAGTCTAGGGAGTATCACTACAAAACGAGTCCCTATGGATATAGGCCTCAAGCAGGGGTGTATCTTTTCACCGATTTTGTTTGCATTGTATGTTAAAGATTTAGGGGACGAACTAATTCAGAGTGCGGAGGGGGTAAATGTTGGAGACATAAAGATACCAGGCTTATTCTTTGCGGACGACATGGTGTTAATGTCTAGAACTGAACAGGGGCTAGAGAAACTGCTGGAAATTGTTGGTAGATATGGGAACACTTGGCGGCTCGAACTAAATGAAAATAAAAGCAAGGTAATACCCGTTGGACGCAAGGTAGATATGACGAAGAGATGGAGAGTGGGGGAGTTCTCAATCCCCGAAGGGGAAAGCAAACAAATCACTGTAGGAGAAACGGGAGAGTATGAGTATCTAGGAGTAAGCATAAATATAACGGGAAGAGGGGTGTACAGAAATTACTCAGCCAAACTGATTCTGAAGGGGAAAAGAATTCTGAACCAACTAAAACTTTTAGGGAAAAATAGTTTCAATAAGGTTTTTGTGGGGAAAACACTGTGGGAGAGGGTGGGTTTACCAAGTATAACGTATGGCACGGACGTGATTCCATTAAACCAAACCGTTATTAAAAAGTTGGAAAGTACTCAGAATGATGCCGGCAGATGGATAACAGGGTCGAGTAATGCAGCAGCTTTGGAAGCAGTAAGGGGGGAGCTTGGGTGGATGAAAATCAAGGACAGGGTAGATTTGGAAAAACTGTCTTACTTTAACTACTTGAGAAACCTGCCTGACAACCGGTGGTGCAAATTGATGCTCGATACCATTTGGAATTCTAATATAGAAACGGGGTGGTCAAAACATGTGAGGGAACTAATGGACAATTACTCTACAGAGGTCACAAACATAGAAGTAGGAATGAAAGAAGGCAAAAGGTTTGTCAAAGAGAGAGTCATGGAAGATTGCAATCGAAACTGGCGAGCAGGGGTTAGCGTGAAAAGATCACTGCAGGGGTTACAATATAAAGAAAAGCCAGCTTTTGAGAAGTACCTAGATGGCACCTTTGGAGGGTCACTGCTGTTCAAACTGAGATCAAGATCACTGGAGCTTGGGGGAAAAATTGGGAGAGATGGGGAAAAGGGATGCCAAATGTGCCACTCTGGAGTAGTGGAGACCCTGGAACATTTTCTCTTGGAATGCCCACAGTATATACCTCATAGAATAAAATTTACTGGAAGAATAATGCAGAAGTGGGGTGAAGAAACAAAGGATAGATGGCTGAAGGGGGACACGAGGGAGAGGGTAGGAATGCTTATTGAAGAAATTGAAAAAGAGGAAGTGAGGGACACTATTAAGCAGTTTATATCTGAATGCTGGGAGGAGAGGAGGGGAAGAGGGGGTGGGGTGCAGGGGGAATGATGGCCTTCTCTTATGAGGACCGCGACAAATCAGCGGCTGGCCAAAGAGTTTTTATTATTATTACCTTTTAAGCTCAGCTCTAAAAGATCCAAATTTGTTCATCCGGGCGTTTCGCATCCGGATATTTTTCAAATGCATTTTAACTGATTTAACACCTTTATCAATATCAATGTTCGTATACATAGGGTCGATATCCAAAGTAGCCAGAATTGCATTTTTCGATATTTTCAATTTCGAAATTTTTGACAGGAAATCCTGTGTATTTTTTAGATAGCTCGCATGTCTATTTGCTATAGGTTTCAGATGATAATCAATTAATTCCGAGATCGCATAAGATTCCGAATTACAATCTGATACAATTGGCCTCCCGGGTGGAGTTAAGTCATCCGTCCATGAAGAACGGTCCTTGTGGATCTTTGGTAGGATATAAAATTGTCTTGTTTGAGCACTGAGCTTAGCTGTTAAATATTTCAATTGTTTTTTGGTAATGTGACCTTCGTCGAGGAGAAATTTTAAGATCTTATTGAATTTTTCGATATTACTAGGCCAAATAAGTGAATCTATTTTCTTATAATGTTTAGTATTGCTGAGTTGTCTCATGGCTTCCTTTATATAATTATCCCGAGATAGAACAACTACCGACCCACCTTTGTCGGCTGGTTTAATTACTAATTTCTTATTTTCTCGAAGTTTCGTGAGGGCTCTCCTTTCACCGGCTGTTAAATTGTCTTTATCGGAGAGTATGTTCATGCTGAACACCTTTTTGATGATTCGTTTGCTAGCCTCAATAATTTCGGGATCTACTTCACTATCTGGAGGTGACCAACCAGATGATTCTGTAAAAGGAAGTTTCCGACCGCTGGAGTTTCTAAAGCGGTCTGCTAATTTCATTTGCCTAAGAAAATTACAGTTGTATGATGGTAAATTTGTTTGGTTATCAGTTTTAGGCTTTGGTGCTGGTACAAAAGTTAAACCGCGATCTAAAAGAGATTCCTCTTGGGTTGTTAGGTCATTGGTGCCAGACAGGTTAACCACATTAGTTCCTAATCCCACATCTGTTAGGCGGCTGTTACCTTTGCCTTTACTTAGTTTAAATTTAGGTGGTTCAACCAGTGATCGTACATAATATTGGCGGTTCTCGTGGTCCAATGGATTAAATCCTGAGCAACATCAAACTTCGCGTCATCAATTTTTGGTATCACGTTAACGTCCTTCACTTTCCGAATGGTTTCGTTGATGATGCTCAGGGTTCTCCTCTCAGCCTGAGGGAGTTTTTGCGAAAAGTTTAGTTCAGCGAAATAAATTTTTGCTGATCTAAACTTGACCCTGATATCGCTAAGCATATTCCGCAACTGCTTAACTACGAGATCAGAATTATCGTTTCGAGAATTCACGCCAATATTTAATAATATTTTTGGGGACTGGACTGGCCCCTGTGCCCTTTAAACATAGAGCGCAGATGATTGAATTTGGCGCCAGGGTAACACTCCACCTGGATGTCCGGATGGGGATTTCGATCAATGCGTCCTAAATTTGAACTTCCAATCATAAGGATGTTTTTACAAACATCGGGGAGGCGCCAATTCCTTTTGTCAAAATTAACTCCGCTTTTATGCCGAAACTGGGAGAATTTAGAATCAAATGAGCGGCCCGAGTTGCGGCTCGGTGATTTGACTTTCTCTGAGTACGATATACCTGGTTGAACCACACTAGAGGCAGGAGAGGGGGCAGAAGTAACTAGACAAAAGAGTTTGCGTGTTTCGCCTTACCGAGGTACAAAAGACAAAAGAAACCCTTTACCTCGGTTGTTTTCCCAGAACTGTACCGGCAAAACGAGGTTGAAACCGTTAGTCCACACAAAGGACAAACAATGGGGTACCTCGGTATGTAGGGTAGACAAGACTGTGTGTGTGTGTGTGTGTGTGTGTGGGTTTGTCTTACCAACTTGACGAGGTAACTAGACAAAAGAGTTTGCGTGTTTCGCCTTACCGAGGTACAAAAGACAAAAGAAACCCTTTACCTCGGTTGTTTTCCAGGAACTGTATCGGCAAAACGAGGTAGAAACCGTTAGTCCACACAAAGGACAAACAATGGGGTACCTCGGTATGTAGGGTAGACAAGACTGTGTGTGTGTGTGTGTGTGTGTGTGTGTGTGTGTGTGTGTGTGTGTGTGTGTGTGTGTGTGTGTGTGTGTGTGTGTGTGTGACTGTGTGTGTGTGTGTGTGTGTGTGTGTGTGTGTGTGTGTGTGTGTGAGGGTGTGTGTGTGTGAGGGTGTGTGTGTGTGTGTGTGTGTACGTTTGTCTTACCAACTTGACGAGGTAACTAGACAAAAGAGTTTGCGTGTTTCGCCTTACCGAGGTACAAAAGACAAAAGAAACCCTTTACCTCGGTTGTTTTCCCAGAACTGTACCGGCAAAACGAGGTTGAAACCGTTAGTCCACACAAAGGACAGACAATGGGGTACCTCGGTATGTAGGGAAAACAAGACTGTGTGTGTGTGTGTGTGTGTGTGTGTGTGTGTGTGTGTGTGTGTGTGTGTGCGATGGGGGGGGGGGGGGGTTCTCTGATCGCGTCTGCGTCTTAGCTACGTCGCCGTTCACTGGAAATTTTTTTAAGCGCATTCTAGAATTTCGAAATTTAAGTTTTTGATGAAATGAACTCGATCAACGTCTTGGGTACCTATTGCCATAGAAAGGGGATATTCCATAACATTACTCGTGTTTCAAAAGCTATTCTTAATCTCTTCCCATAAGCTATTAAATTGGATGCTAAATCGTTTGTATAAAGAGTATAATCTATGAAGATGTCTCGCAGAGGATGTTCATGAAACAATGTTCCATTTTGCCGAGCGGGTTTCAAAAATGAGAGAAACGCTAATTAGTCTGTGTGAAACATACAGGCTATTGTTTTTGTATGGTTTCTTTTTCTTTTTTTTTAATCTTCTTCTTATTCTCCTGTCTGCTGTCTTCTAAGCACTTTTTTTTGTCCGCAAGATACCTCGAAAACGAATTGTCCAATCTCGTTGATTTTTGGCACACTGACAGAGAGTCACAAGTTCTCGGCACCTAATGTTTTTCAGATCACTGGAGCATTAGGGGTGTCCGTGGGGGTGTTTTTGAAAGTGGGTTATGCCCACATCTCAGGCATGGTATGACCTATGGACCTGGGACCAACACCAAATGAGTCGACACTAGAAGGAGGGTCAAAATATGGGTCAAGGTAATGAAGGTCACCCAGGGGTCAATGAGTGCATTTTTCAGAATTGCTGGAAATCATATTTTTGACCCCCTAAAGCAACCCTGAAGTCCATACATGAATTTTTACGTAAAAATGTGGGCGTGGCCAAAATTTTTGAAAGTGGGTCACACTCATATCTCAAGCATGGTATGACAAATGGACTTCGGACAAACACCAAATGAGTCGACACTCGATGGAGGTTCAAAATATGGATCAAGGTCACGGAGGTCACCTAGGAGTCATTGAGTGCATTTTTCAGAATTTCAGGAAATCACATTTTTACCCCCTAATGCATTCCCAAAGACCATACATGCATTTTTACGTAAAAACACATTGGATGTGGTCAAACATCTTCTAGCTGATACGAATATTTGCTACAAATATGGCAGATCCGGAATTGTTGGAGTCTTTTTATTAAATTCTTTTACTCTGATACTTGAGGCTTGGTATAGCCTATATGAACCTACACCGAATGAGTTGAAACTTGCTGGAGGTTCAAAATGTAATCCACCTCAATGTGGTCAATGGAGGTGATTAAGTACATATTTTTCAGAACCTTTGGGAATTGCATTTTATAACAACTAATGCAATTCTGAAGATTATACATGTATCTCATCATTCAAATAAGTGCAGAGCCAGTGATGTCAATTTCTGATTCCGTGATCGAATCCTTTAAATAGTGTGCACACATATGATTTTTCTGGTTTCCTATAAAAATTGTTTTGATTTCAGTATGAATATCTATAAATACCGTTAACGAAAATCCATTTCTGATTTGCTTTAAAAATATTTTACTCCCGAAAATAAAGCTTCCGTAAATTCTCTTTCTATATAGTTTTTTCCTGATACTTGAACCCCTTTCACGCAGACTTGAATTAACTGGATGCAGTAAATTCTATTTCTCTAGTTCCATATTTTGTTTGTCATATGACAACCATTTTGAGAAAATAGTCGTGAAGTTGACCTATTGGCAACGGGGAAGGGGAGGGGGGTGTGGATGTTCTGATTTTTCCATACTGTGATGACCTTTTTCGGATTGACTAACTGGCCGTTAATCGTTCGAAGAATGGATAGCCCATTTGCCCGATAAGATTCGAGTTGATCGAGCAATACCCGTTGCTGATCGATTGTCTTTCGGATTTAAGAATCACACGGAACTTCATTGTATACAAGGGAGTTAAATTCCGTATGGGTAAATACTTATATGAGAAATGAGCAATCTAATCGTTGGAAATCCGACCGAAGTGATTTGGGATATTTTGGGGTAATTTGGGGTAAATCGTCAGGTTGTTTGTGGTTATTAAGTTGACTCTTATACAAAGAAACGCACCCTATAGCACAACGAGCCACTCTTATAAACAGGGTTCTGGGGGAATCGGCACTAAATAAAGGGATTTTTTGGTGGCTTCCAGTGGCTTCGGTGATCTGGAGTGACTGAATGTTGAATGCAGTAATCCTTATTGTCCAGATTGCACTATATAAAACACCGTAGCGGCGGTGATCACATCAGCGGTAGTACGACCCGTTCTCACCCCTGGATTGAGAGAGGGTGTGATCTTGCTGATTTGGACACCGTCATAACACGTCTTCCTGCTTTACTTTACCTATATATGAACAAATTAAATGACCAGACGAAATGACATTCTGTCCTCCAAATAGCTTTACCCACCTTGTTCGCGTTAAATGACCTCGCCTGGGGATGTCTTATAGATTTGGGCAGCTCTCAAGATAAATAAAGGATTGAAGCAAATTTTTATATCTCTTTTACTCGAACTGCTCAATTTAGGTTGCTTCATTTGTAGCACACAGCCAGAAGGCCCCAAGCTGAAATACATCCACAAGTAAGCACTTTAACTGCCAAGTCTAGCACAACCCTTACATAGTAAATTTTCTATAACCGATGAGATGATTTTCCTAAGAACGTCGACAGTCTGGGCCCGTAAACAGTATTGCAATACATTCCTTAGGGAGATGACTGGAAGACAGCCAATCTGGCTATGTCATCTCCCAGTAGTATACAAAATGTTATATATTAATTGAACTATGTGATTGTAACCATTGCATTTCCTGTATGCTACTGAACGAATATCTATCTATCTATCTATATCTGTCGGGTTTGTTTGAGTAATTAATTTTACTCCTATTCAATCGAACACATCCTCAGAACACCCTCAGTTTTGATAGAGAGTCTTGGGTCAAATAGCAACTACGTGCCACAATAGAAACCAAGATGGTGGCCTCCAGTAAACAAAATGGTCGACGCAAACACGTATCATCCTGCAACACACGCGGCGCATGTGTACTAAAATCACGTATCACTATGGGGATGACTTCGCTAGATGGCTGCTCATCATGGCCACCATGGCAACCAAGCTTGCAGTAACTAGGTAACGTTACAGTGACGTCACTTCCTCACTTCGGTTCTCCCTCTACCAATGTGACACGATCCATCCCTCTCCTACTACTACAAGTTTTCAAAAAAATTCACCAAAACGATATCATGACCCCTCATTGGAACTAGCTCGACGAGCTCGTTTCAAAGATTGGTCACATGCTATGGTTTTGGAGAAAGTTTTTGGAAAAGGAAAAAAAATGTTTTTCAGCCGCTGAATTTGCATATTACGCGGGCGAATGTGGCCGATTCGTCGGTAAAGGGTTGAGAAACGGAAGCACCGTTTCATCCTTTGGACGTCCGAGTTCAGTCTAGAGATTCATTGGCTGGAGTACTATTTGATTATGTTATTCACTATCGCAGAATGAAGTGTTTCATCTATGATGATTCCACTCCAAGGGTGTTTTGATTATGCTCCTACGCTCAGTGGCGTAGTGGGGGAGTAGACTGGAGAGGGAGTGTGCACTTTTTAACTAAACTGTATTTGATACTTGGACTTCCGTCAAACACTAAGTCGGTCATTCAAATAGATGGCTGTGATACCCAATTTGATTTGGTAGCCCAAATTAAATGGTTAATTGTACTATATAATTACAAGCCTGTTCGATAAAGATTTGAGTTGAAATTTGGTCGGCCGGCTTCTATCTATAGTTTTTCTGTGTAATTTCCACTAGATATTAGGGCATTTCTTCGAAAAAATGAGTTGAAAATTTAGGCCTCACGGGAAATAAGCAAGTGAGTATTGAAAATTCAAACGTTGAGATAAACAGAATGATTTGCATGACTCACTTTCAATGTGTCATTGCAAGGTGAAACGGATTCGTTGTTTAAGTGCTTTAACACACGACAACAGTGGGGCATGAAAACATAATATTTGGTGCACTGTCGTATTCTTTATGGCACCGGCGACATGCCAATCGTTACTTATTTTCAGTACCTTATTTGACATTCGTTATCAACCGATAAAATCGGTTGATAACGAATGTCGAATAAGGAACTGGGAATTAGTAACAGTTGTCACGCCCGATGTGGCATGCAAGTTAGGGATCACTCACCTTCAACATGCAAAATCCCCGAATGCAGAAAAAAAAGCAATACGCTTTATAGACAACAAAAATACAATTCACATTCTGACCCCTGTGCAGAAAATAAAAAAAATATGAAATTCAAAGCCATATACAAACTTAACGTCCTTCTCTTTATTTAGCGCACATGCGCGCGTAATATCTGGAATGAGTTTTGACACCGTTCACGGTGACTTCAATTCTCAGGAAGATTCAATTTTAACGGGAGAAAAAATGACGTTTGCAAAAATCTGAAACGAATATTTGTAATTCTCCTTTATTTGGTTTTGCTTTATTTTTATTTCTCTGTGCATTGTTTTTGAACTATACAAGCAAAGCAATCCGTAATACACATTTGCTTTTATGCCGCCTACTAAAGTGTTTTGCAACATTGAAACGAAAACAATACGACTAGAAAGTTCGAACTAATTTTTTTCAGGCGACATTAAAAAAACCGGTCGTACTAAAATAAAACAGCAGGTAGAAAATGGGATCGGTCAGTAGTATGAGATGTGGTAAACGTCCCTGATTGGGTGTTCTCATGGGAGATCTCATATATGACGTCATAGTCAAGTGACCCAGTGGCGCCATGTTGTGTTGTCCTAGTAACCCATGAGAGCGGTCATCTTGTGACGTTATCCTCATAGTGATACGTGATGTGAGTGCGCATGCGCAGCGCGTGTTGTTAGAGTGATACGTGTTTCCGTCGTCCATTTTGTATACTGGAGGCCGACATCCTGGTTTCTATGGTAGCTCGTGTTTGCTATGTTTCCCAAAGGCTTATAACAAGACTGGGGTATGTTCGGAGGGTATGTACGATTGAATCGGAGTATCACGAATTACCACAAACAACCCGACAATCCCTCCAAATCACCCAAAAAACGACTTTATTCACTACAGATTCCCCATTTTATCGGCTTAGCACGTAGTGCTATAGAATCGAGGGGCACAGGGGTGAGCTCGATTGAATAGGAGTAATTTTTTGGCTTGGATTTTCACCCAGAATGCTCGTTTAATTCATAGAATTATCACAAACAACCCAACAAGTTGTACTATTTCAGAATTCTTTTGAGGACCGCCATACTTTGGCTTATAATAGTAGTGCTGTAGTACCGAGGGGGTCCGTGAGTACGTTCGATTGAATCGGAGTATACTCCAGTAGAGTAGAAGAGCCTATCAACCGGAACAGCTCTGCTTATTGTTACTATATTTACTATATTTAGCAATTTCTGGTATGTTCTTGTTAATTCTGACCCTATTCCGAGTACTCTTGTTGTTTAATTTATCCAGATCACCCACTCAGTCCACTTTTCTGGCGCTAACTAATCAATCAGATTGCTTCATCCCCCGTAATCTTTATGTAGAGTTTTCTCCCCTTATTACAACAAAGTCCTATACGATTCTAATCACCTCTATGGCCAATGGCCTCGTCCCGTGAAATCCCTTTTTTGTGATACGTCTCTGGTTATGGAATCCCTTTTATCGTATAAGGCCATGAGGTATATGAGAAAAACCCTCATCGAAGCCTAATTTACTATCCCTCTTAGCCTAATTTCTTTTGAGGTCATGGGGACCATGAAAAAAATCTCTCAATGAGGAATAATTTACTATCCCTATTAGCCTCATCTCGGTATTCAACAGCTATATTCCATGGAATCCCATTTTTGGAAAACGCCTGTGGCTATGGAATCCCTTTTTTGTCTTATGAAGCCATGAGAAATCCCTCAATGGGGTCTCATTTATTATCCCTCTTAGCCTTATTTCTTTTGAGGGCATGAGGGCCATGAAAGAATCCCCCAATGAGGCCTCATTTACTATCCCTCTTAGCCTCAACTCCATATTTAACAGGCACATCCCATGGAATCCCATTTTTTGAGAACATATGGTCTTCAGAACCCCTTTTTAGTCGTACGAGGCCATGAGGGCCATGACAAAGCTCTCAATAAGGCCCCATTTACTATCCCTCTTAGCCTCATTTTCTTTTGAGGGCATGAGGGCCATGAAAAAATCCCTCAATGAGGCCTCATTTACTATCCCTCTTAGCCTCATGTCGGTATTTAACAGGCATATTCCACGGAATCCCACTTTTTGGAAAACGTCTGGCCTTGGGCACCCCTTTTTAGTCGTATGAGGCCATGATGGCCATGAGATAACCCTCAACGAGGCCTAATTTGCTACCCCTCTAGCTTCATTTCTTTTGAGGTGATAAGGGCCATGCAAAAATCACTCAATGAAGTATAATTTACTAGCCCTCTTAACCTCATCTCGGTATTTAACAGCCATATCCCCAGGTATCCCAATTTCGGCACCCCTTTTTGGAAAACGTCTGGCCTTCTGCACCCCTTTTTAGTCGTAAGAGGCCATGAGGGCAACGAGAAATCCTTCAATGAGGTCTATTCTACAATCCCTCTTAGCCTCATTTCTGTTGAGGCCATGAGGCCCATGAAAAAATCCCTCAATGAGGTCTAATTTACCAGCCCTCTTAACCTCTTAGAGGTCTATTCTACAATCCCTCTTAGCCTCATGTCTGTTGAGGCCATGAGGCCCATGAAAAAATCCCTCAATGAGGTCTAATTTACCAGCCCTCTTAGCCTCATTTCGGGATTTAAGGATACCTATAATCCAGCTCCTATACACCTCCTATACAGGTATGCTCATCAGTGAAATTGGGATGAATGAGGTGTGGGGTATCAGGAAAGTGTTCGTCTTCGGGTGCTGGAAGGAGAGAAGAGGCGTAAATTGGTGGAATGTGAAAATAGGCCTGCAGGGATAATCAAGGTTTTCTCATTCAAGAACTGCGAAAAATCAATAGCTGGCCGAAGAGTAATATTATTACAGAAACAGCGTGTCGAGTCACCGTCGTGCCAGCTCGTTGGATGCACCATCCCGCTGAAAAATATTTTATTCGTTGATGTTCCAGAACATGGCGGGCGCCTAGTTAGAAATCTGTAATAGGGAAAGGGAACAGTACAGGATTGTATGCCCTAATTCTCATTTCGCTCCTGGCCGTTTCATCTAAAGTCGCTTTGCTCTGGATCGCTTCAATCAACCGAGTCGTTTATCCTTCAAGGTGAGTCGTTTCACCCTACTATCAAACGTTTCTAATATTTATTTTATTCAACCATCTTGTGTCAGCGCCACTATTTTAAGTAATTAAAATCTTTATTTTCGAACTGTTCTCACCATTTAGGCTTGAAAATGAAGGAACGAAATAATACAGCAACAATGTATGAATGTTTGAAAAGAAGAAAGCTAGGTTTAAAGACATAAGATATGCGTATAGTCGTAGTTTACACTGGTCGACATGTTTTCACAGAACAATCGATACACTCTGAAGATTCAACTGTGTTTTCCCCAGGTGTTTGATTTGTGTTAAAAAACGCAAAGACGCTAACAATCGTTCAGCCCATTGACCTCGGATAGAAAACCTGTGGTTGATGAGCTGCCAGTAACTCTTGTTGCTGCTTTTTCTCGGCCATTGCTATTATTGCATCATTTAAAGCTTATTTTTTATTCCTTTTGGGGGAGTAGATTCTTAGCACGATAGTACATATGCATATCAATGAAGCCGGAGGGCCTAAGCAGGGAAGAGTATCTGGGTGTCGCTCTCAAAACTCTCACGGTTGAAGGTCCGGGTGGGAGCGTTGTCCTAGTATTTCTTTTGAAAATGCACCCCAAACAGCACGGATGTAGAACCAAACACTCACCATCGACCACTGATCTCTACACTGCTGAATTATTGAAACTCTCATTGGTCACATACAGGAAAGAGTTCGCCATGTTTTTGGTGTTTTTTTTTTTTTGGGGGGGGGGGGGGGGTTGTTTTAGTTATTTTTTTTTTTTGAGGGGGGGGGGGGGGGTTGTTGTCATAAATACATGTAGACAGTACTCATTGAATATTTACAAAGTATTTTAGCTGTTGTAACGTTCCGCAAAAATGTTATTTACAAGGTCCGAACCCGGTTGTCGCCGGGTTTACTGTGAGTCTATGATATGAACAATATTCTTGGTAGGGTGTTAATTTAGTTTATAACACTCTCGTCCCCTGGGACATAAATTAACAAGTCGCTCAACTCGAATCAACCGGCAAAATAAGTAACAATACTAACAAAGTTATTATATACAAATGGTCTACCTGACCCACCAGAGTCTAAAATACGTCGTGCTTCAGTCCTATTGTCAAACAACAAGTCAACTGGTGTACCTCACCTATAGAAAATCAAAAATGACGGAATGACGTTTGACCTATTCTACACTCTAAAATCGGTTGGGTTAAAAATCAACCCAAATTCACTGGGTTGAGTGAATATGAACCCAAAGTGGGTTCATATTCACTCAACCCAGTCGATTTGGGTTGATTTTTAACCCAACCGATTCAGAGTGTACCATTTGCTTCCATCTTATCCCCAAAGCTCCAAGGCCACTTCTTGTCTATGGTCTATTTGTCCTATCATTAGCTTCTACAGCAGTCTTGTTCCAATGCGGCCTTGTACCAGTACTATTGACTAAACTATCATCCATTAATATTGACTTGTAACTTGTAACACTACTTCTTAGCTATATCTATCTCAGTCTCGACTGTACCTTCGATCAGAGTGCTTCATTTCCCCTGTGTATGCATATAGACGGGCTACATTCCGTAATTAGAGCTGTAGGTTAGCCGAAACCGAACCGAGGTTTTTAGTTTTTTTAAAAAACCGAAACCGAAACCGTCGACATCCCGTAATCTAAGGTTTTTCGTTTTTTATTAAATACTCTCTTGCTGCAGAAATTCACAGAATGTAGCCATTCCAGAGTAGTGAGAGTACCCAGACACTGCCAATGGCAGTGTTTGGGTACTCTCACTACTCTGGGAAGGCTACATTCTGTGAATTTCCCACATTTCAGTTTAGTTGTGTTTGCAGCTTTCCTCAAGTTGCGTGTAGGTGTCAGACCTCGAAAAATGGCCAAGCACAATAAAAGTTCTGTATATTTAGGTAATTATTATATTGGCCTTCCTGATTCTTCATGTATTGTAGCTTATTTCGGGCATTCATTGAGTTTCACTCAATTTCACTACCATTCAGTTATGACTCCGGACATAAGAATGAGTTTTATTGAATTTTAATTGGCCTCATGAATAAACCGAAAACCGAACCGAACCGAGGTTTTACTCCACCTGAAAAACCAAAATCGAAACCGAACAAGAAATTTAAAAACCTACAGCTCTATCCGTAATTGAGATTCCTAGCCGATTCGTAAAGTTGGATTCCGTGTTTTAACATTTTAACACTCGAGGGTATGGAAAGGGGTTGGTAACACCCAGTTATTATTACAAGAACCCGAACAGACACAACTGACAACCAACCACCGCAAAACGACGAATGTACAAAAGTGAACGAAGACCCAACACAACCAAGATCGAAATGAACATAACAAAGTGAACGAATACCGAACTGATCTGATCAAACACAGCCAAGATCACAGTCAACAGGACAAAGCGAACAAAGTGTTGAACTATAACCCTAAATATAACGCAGTGTTAACCCTCTTGAACTGAACAAAAAGTTTAACTGAATGAATCTCAAAAAGTTGTTTTGAACCATAACCCCCCACCCTTGAACTATTTGAATAAACTCTAGTTTTTAACTATAGCCCTAATGCAAATACAACACAGTATGAATCCCTTTAAATTGTTTGAATGAACTATATTTTGTGAACCATAATATTAATGAAGGTATAAATAACTATTAACACCCTTGAACCGAACAAACGAAGATACAAAACAACCAAGATCGAAGTGAACAGAACATACCAAGGACTGAGCAAAGACGGGACTCCATAACGAATTTTTAAACTACAGCCGTAATGAAAATATATCAAAGGTGATCTGAATTAAAGTTTTGAACTACAACCCTTTGAACTTAATTCTTTCAATAAACCCTCGAGTGTTAAAATGTTAAAACACGGAATCGGCTAGGAATCTCAATTACGGAATGCCTTATATAGCCCGTTTATATGTATACAGGGGAAATGAAGCAATCTGACCGAGTGTACAGTCGAGACTGAGATAGGTATAGCTAGGAAGTAGTGTTACAAGTCAATATTAATAGATGATTGTTTCATCAATAGTACTGGTACAAGGCCGCAATGGAACAAGACTGCCGTAGAAGCTAATGATAGGACAGATAGACCATAGACGGGTAGTGCTCTTGGTGCTTTGGAAATAAGATGGAAGCCAATGGTAAGACTACCTGTATAGGAGCTGTACAGGAGCTGGATCATAGGTATCCTTAAATACCGAAATGAGGATAAGAGGGCTGGTAAATTAGACCTCACCGAGGGTTTTTGTCATGAGCCTCCTGGCCTCAACAGAAATGAGGCTAAGAGGGATAGCAGAATAGACCTCATTGAGGGATTTCTCATGGCCCCATATGACTAAAAAAGGGTGCCGAAGCCAGACGTTTTCCAAAAAGGGGTCCCGAAATTGAGGTGCCTGGGGATATGGCTCTTAAATACCGAGTTGAGACTAAGAGAGCTAGTAAATTATACCTCATTGAGGTGTTTTGTCATGGCCCTCATGACCTCAAAAGAAATGAAGCTAAGAGGGATAGTAAATGAGGCTTCGTTGAGGGCTTTCTCATGGCCCTCGTGGGCTCATAAGACTAAAAAGGGGTGTCGAAGGCCAGACGTTTTCCAAAAAGTGGGATTCCATGGGATATGCCTGTTAAATACCGAGATGAGGCTAAGACGGATAGTAAATGAGTCCTCATTGAGGGATTGTTTCATGGCCCTCATGCCCTCAAAAAAATGAGGCTAAGAGGGATAATAAATGGGGCCTCATTTAGGGATTTCTCATGTCCTTCATGGCCTCTTACGACAAAAAAGGGATCCCATAGCCACAGGCGTTTTCCGAAAATGGGATTCCGTGGGATATGGCTGGTGAATACCGAGATGAGGCTAAGAGGGATAGTAAATTATTTCTCACTGAGGAATTATTTCATGGTCCTCATGACCTTAAAAGAAATTAGGCTAAGGGGGATATGAAATTAGGCCTCATTGAGGTCTTTTCTCATATACCTCATGGCCTCATTCGACTAAAAGGGGATTCCATAACCAGAGACGTTTCACAAAAAGGGATTCCATGGGACGTGGCCATTGGATATAGAGGTGATGAGAATCGTTGTAATAAGGGGAGATAACTCTACATAAAGATTACGGGGGATGAAGCAATCTGATTGGTTAGTTAGGAAAGTGAACTGATTGGGTGATCTAGATAAATGAAACAACAAGAGTACACGGAATAGGGTTAGAACTAATAAGAACAGACCAGAAATTGCTAACTATAGTAACAATAAGCAGAGCTGTTCCAGTTGATAGGTTCTTCTACTCTATTGGACTATACTCCTATTTAATAGCAATACTATTATAAGCCAAAGCATGGCGGTTCTCCAAAGAATTCTGAAATAGTACAACTTTTCGAGTTGTTTGTGGTAATTCTATGAATTAAACCGGCATTCTGGGGAAAAATCCAAGCCAGACAATTACTCCTATTCAATCGAGCTCACCCCCTGTGTCCATCGGTACTATAGCACTACGTGCTAAGCCGATAAAATGGGGAATATGTAGTAAATAAAGTCGTTTCTGGTGATTTGGAGGGATGATCGGGCTGTTTGTGATAATTCGTGATATTCCGATTCAATCGAACATACCCTCCGGACACACCCCCTGTCTTGTTGTAAGCCTTTGGGTGACACAACTATCACGTGCTACCATAGAAACCAAGATGGCAGGCTCCAGTATACAAAATGGACAACGGAAACATGTATTACCTTAACAACACGCGCTGCGCATGCGCACTCACATCACGTATCACTATGGGGATGACGTCACAAGAGGGCTACTCACGCGGATTACCATGACAACACAACATGGAGCCATTGGGTCACGTGACTATGACGTCACACATGAGATCCCCCATGAGATTCCCCCAAACAGGGACGTTTACCCCATCTCCTACTACTCCGGTCGTACTAAAATGAGACCGCAGGTACAAAATGAGACCGCAAGAGATCGCAGGCAAAGAACTAGGGGTAGAGTCTCCAAATGCACGCCATCTGCTTGTATGGGATATACCAAATATGTATCCGAAGTTTGGTACTAATATTTTTAACTTTAACTCCTAAAATTTCATTTTAATGTATAGCGTGATATCTGTCTTGCGATCTGACATTTCCCTAAGAACAAAAAGACCGCAAGTAAACTTCTGGCCCCCAAAACACCAAATAAACGCTGTTTAGTGATTTTTGGTATATTTATTGTATATCCGAACTTTGATATCAAATTTTTTTTTTTAACCCCTAAATCTCCACTTTTAATGTATAACGCGTTTCAAGATGATAGCTAAAAATTGCGATTTTCTTGTTTAAAAGTGTAAATATTTTCGATAATCTTTCTGAATGGGTTAAACATAAAACGTAAAGATAGGTATATGACGGACCCCGAAAATCGATTTGTCATTTAAACAGACCAGAGAATGCGGGCCCGCAAGTGACTCAAAAGCTGTGTGGGTAAGGGGTGACTGACGTTTCGTTTTCTTATTCTTTTGGATTCAATGTTAGTCACAAATTATCATATTTATTTTTATGTATATGTATTAAAATTGTTATTTTCAGTGAACCCCTGTTGATTTATGCTTTTCGAGGAAAAGTTATTAACTCCCGTCAGAATAAGAACTACCCCAACAAAAGTGAAGCGGGTGGGTTCGTTATGGCGAGACATGCGTTCACGCACGGATTCAGACGACACTCCTTGAGTTTTGGCTGAATACGTGGCGTGAATCTATTTCCCCCCATCAAAGACACAGCCCCAGTTTCTGACATCTGGCGAGGCAAACAACAGGAGCTTCCTAAATTGTAACAATTGAAAAGATCAAAATCAACAGGCTCACTCAATGACAATTTTAATACACGCTTCAGTTTTAATGTTCATACAGGTTGCCGCAATGAAATGTTAATATATTTCATAAGTCGTGTAGGGGTTAATCATTGGTTAGATTAGCTCTTAAAGTAACGGTGGTAAAAAATTCTCGGGTAATAATAGGAAGCAGAGTGGGATAGGCAATAATTAACTCTTGAAGTCAAAAAATATTTTGTGTGTGGAATTTTTAGTGATAAATTTTAATAATGGATACCCCAAGCTTGGAATAATTGATTAATATGGGAGAGCGGTTAGGCTTCGCGGGTAGTGAGTTGCAAAAATTTGTGAGAGATAGGCAAAAGCGCATGGCGAAAGAAATGGCCGCCGAGTCAGAAAGTCAGGTTGCGTTAGAGCGAGAAAAAGCTGCATTAGAGCGTGAAAGGAGAAAGAGAGAGCAGCACTAAAAGCTGCAGAGCGAGATAAAGAAATTCAGGTTGAACGCGAAAGAGCTGAAAGGGCGCGGGAGGAGTCTGAAAGGCAACATGAGGGGAAATGGAAATTTTAAAGGCTAGGGCGCAGTTACCCGGAGCTGATGGTAGACAGGGTGGAGAAAGTCCAGTGCGAATCGTGAGGGTACCTTATCCCCAGTTACCCAAGTTCAATGAACAGACTGACTACATTGACGCGTTCTTACAGAGGTTCGAAGGTATGCTTCAAGTCAGGATTGGCCGGACAACGCCTTGGGTGTTAGTCTTAGTCCGCTGCTGGCGGGCATGTCTCTCCAAGTATATGTGAGGATGCCCCCTGACCAAGCTAATGGCTACGGCGAGCTGGAAAATGCCATACTCAAGGGGTACAGCTCACCGAGGAGGGTTTCAGAACGAAATTCCGATAATGCAAGGCTGAGAAGGATGAAAGCGTGTACCAGTTTGTGTCAAGGGACACAAGATATTTCGAATTACCTGAAATTGAAGTCTTTCCCGCCCTGAAAGACTTACTTATCGGAGAGCAGTTCATGTATGTCATCGTGTGCCCCGAGATGGCATTGTTTGTTAAGGAGAGGAAGCCAAGTAGCGTGGTGGAAATGACTAGGGTGGCCGAGCAGTATTTGGAGGCTCATGGGGGAGTCTGACCTAGGGTAGGTCGGGCAGGAATGGGAGGGAGTAACATGGTTGCAAAAGCACCCGTTTGGAACCCAAGCCCCGAGCCGGAAAGTTCCAGGGGAAATCAGAGAGGGTCAGGGCCCAGGGACACAACCTGTTTTGTGTGTAATAAAAAGGGCACCTGGCCAGAGACTGTTGGTGGAAGGCTACAACGGGGAGACCAAACGGGTGCCCAGCAAGGAATGGGAGGAGGGACCCGTCCCCGATCAGTAGTGGCAGCCTGTGGAGAGGAGGCAGACAGCGGCATTCTGTCAAACAATTGGGCCAGAAAGGAGCCCACTGCGCCGAGCATTAGAGGCTGGGCAGCTCAGGCTGGAAGGGGGCAATTATTGCCCATAATTAGTGGATTATTCTAGGAATGCCCCTCCCTTGGTAAAAAGGAGATGCCGGTTTACCCAGCGTATGTGGGAGACCGGGAACTCGTTAGCGACGGACTGCTAACGGGGCACGACCACATGTGCGTGCTAATAGATGGGATGATTAGGAGGTTTCCCCTTGCGATGGTGAGGGTAGATATCCATTTCTATAGCGGAGGGGTGGAAGCAATGTGTATTCCGGCGCCCATCTATGATCTCGTGCTTGGGAACATACCCGGGGAATGTTCAGAACCCGACTAGACATGGTCGGAGTGGATAGCACCCAAAAGGACATCGGGGGCGGTCCAAAATAATGGGCAACGGTCCTTACCAAGCGGATACTCCTTGAGTTTTGGCTGAATACGCGACGTGAATCTATTTCCCCCATCAACGACGCAGCCCCGGTTTCCGACAGCGCGACTTCTTAATTTTTGCAATCAGCGACAAAGAGACCCGTACGTGAACCATTAATCTTAAAATAAACGCGAATGTATACGCTATATATCATATATAGAATATCTTGATTTTAACCCCTTCTATTTTATGTTTAATGTCTGATAGAAAATCACATTTCAGGTCTCATTTCCTTCCAGGCATTGAGGCACAGATTATACGGAAGCCCTTCCATAAAATGAGCCAATTAGGTTACCTCTCATTCTGCCTACAGCTCATTCTGCCTTCACTTTTCTAAAACCAATTAACACCATTCTAGGTGATTATTAAAACACATACATACCCAGTGATAAAATGGATTGGACCACAAATCAAGACAATGACCACTGATCGCAAGTCAGGACTCAAGGGTGAATTAATTGTTTCAGTGTTTGAATAAATAACTGATTGCAAAGTAATACTGAATGCATGTTTCTAGAAAAATGCAAAATTACTAAAAACTGGCTTCATATGCTTAGCATATGTATAAGATTCATAGACAAGTTTCATCAGTAATCTTTGCACTATGGCAGGAATACACAGAGTATAATTTATAACCTTTCAAGCTAGTGGTCAACAGGTTCTTTTTGATGGGTTTAGGTATCGTTTAAATATACACCGAAAGTCTTCAACTCACTGGAAATGTGTATTTGATCATTGCAAAGGTCGACTCAGTACACTTGATGATTTTGTGAAAAATGTAACAGAGTATGTACATTCTCGAATAGAAATGCCTCATGTTTTGAGACTCATGAGTAAGTGAAGAGGTAACACCAATGCAACAAATCTACAGAGAAGAATTGGACAACATTACAGAAGACGAAGCTGCTATTACACAGTCTTTCACAAGTATAGACTCTGGTCTTTATAGACATCGCCAAAAAAAGATACCAAAACTTCCAGCAACTCTGGAAGAAGTGGACCTACAAGATGGGTGGAGTCTAACAAAGAATGGAAGAAGATTTCTTGCTATTGATAATGGGTCTGGTGACAAAATTCTGGTTTTTGCTGCAGATGAGATGTTGTGTACGATGCAGGAAGGTTCCTTTTTATTTTTGGATGGAACATTTTATTCATGCCCTAGCCTGTGGAATCAACTATATGCAATACATTGCTTGTCTGGTAATACAATGTTCCCTGTAGGTTTCGCTTTGATGCCCAATAGGCAGAAAGTGACTTATGTACGTTTTTTAATGAACTGTGTGATGTAGTGAATGAAAAGACTAGCTCTGTTTTATCTCCAGAAACTATTCAAACTTTGAAGGGGCAGTGATAAAGGCCATTGAGGAAGTATTTCCGGACACAGAAACTCGTGGGTGCATGTTTCATTTCAGTCAGTGTATAGTGAGGAAGGTGCAGGGACTTGGGCTTGCACAATTATATCGGACCAACGAAGGTGTGAAATGTTTAGTGAGATGAGCAGCGTGTTTGCCACTGTTGCCTACATACAGGATGTGTGGATTGATGTAATGAACGAGGGACCTGATCACACCCCACAAATTATAGAGTTTATATACCTGGGTAGATGGTGATGCAGTGTTTAGACTTCCAATGTGGAATCAGCATGGTAATGTGGGACCACGGACTAATGATTATCTGGAGGGCTGGCACTCAAAACTGAATCGATCACTGTCTAAAGCGCATCCAAATATTATGAGTTTATAACACAATTAAAAACAACTGAAGACATAGATAGAAAGACAAGGGCTCAGTTTGACCATGGCTCTGCTCCAGCAGCCAGAAAACGCATCTACAGAGAAATAGACTCTCATCTTATTCGCCTCAAGGAGCAACTCAGACAATCACTAAAGTCACCCATTCAGTTTTTAGATGCAGCTAGCCATGTTTTGAAGCTTGATTTTTGATCTTTATTGTAAATTTATGTAATTTCATATTATTCTAGTCAGATTTAAAATTTCTTGTCACATTACAGAAAACACATCTTGCTCACTCATGTTAAAATACCGACATTTCAGACAGCAAATTTTCCCTACAGGATAATTTATACTAAATCAACTTTGGAAAAATTAGCAGACTGAAATCTGGGTATTAAAATTAGCAGACAGAAATCTGGGTATTAAAATTAGCAGACTGAAATCTGGGTATTATGACATAACAGAACAAAAGTGGTTATGAAAATAGGCGGAGTCTATTTATTACAAGGGAGATTAACTTTTATCAGTGTAGAAGTAATTAGATTATTTATTGAAAATTGTTGGCAGATTGGGTGTAGGCAGAATGAGCTGTATGCAGAATGAGAGGACACCGCCAATTAAGTGGATTTGTCCATTGTTAATAGGTGTGAATAACAATTAAAACTCCACATACTTTATCGCGGCTTTAAGATGAAACTTTTGAACATTTCCAGGTTGACTTGAAATAAATAGCTTATAATTTATCAACACTCCTCATCCTTTACCTGTGCTTAAAATCGGCAACTTTACTACTACTTGGCAGATTTGGAGTTTTTCTGCAGTGAAATTTACTTCTGTTTTTTTTTTACTTTCAAATTATCAACTTCCCTCATCATTTATCCGGTTTTAGGACCGGCAATTCTAAAACTTGGCAGATCTATGTTTTTTTTCTACAGTGCATTTTGCTAGTGTTTTTTTTTTCTCTTTTTTTCAATTTATCAACTCCCCACATCTTTTACCCTGCTTTCGGACTGACAAGTATGAAATCTGGCACATTTAAAGTTTTTTTCAAGAGTGGATTTCGCCACTGTTTTTCTTTTCTCGTCCTCTTTGGGTTTTTACTGTGCATTTCGCTACTGTTTTTTTTTTTTCACAGTCTCTTTGGGTTTTTACAGCGCATTTCGCTGCTCTCTTTTTTCTCAGCCTCTTTGGGCTTTGAGAGCGCATTTCACTACTGTCTTTTCTCAACCTCCTTAAACCCTTTACCCAACGCAGACGATATCAAAATTTATTATTTTAAATATCATTTTTTAAAATATTTCAAAAAAATTCAACAGAACCATATCATGTGACCCCTCGTTGGAACGAGCTCGACGAGCTCGTTCCAACGAGGGGTCACATGATATGGTTCTGCTGAAATTGTTTTAAAAATAATATTTTTTCACTGCTGAATTTGCATATTACGCGGCGGATGCGGGCGATTCGTTGGGTAAAGGGTTAAACCTTTACTGTGCATTTCGAAACTGTCTTTTTTATCATCATCACTGGGCACTTTTTCCCAGCCTATTTGGGCCTTTACATCATGCGGTACTGATTTCTTAAGTAGATTCAATTGGCTTGGAAAACAATGGAAATGGAACCGTATAATATACTGGATCCACTGGTATGCGGAATTTGTGATTTGACTGAGATTTGCCGTACTCAATGTTATAAATAGACAGAACGCGATGTGTGTTTGAATCGGTGAGTGTAATCATATTTCGCCCGAGCCGTACCCACCGATTCAAACACACATCGCGTTCTGTATTTATTATACAACTCATGAGCTAAAATTCATTTAAATAAACAAATTTTAATTCCGATGTTTAAACCCAAATGTGAAGAGTCTGTTTGCTTTGACTGAAGCTGTACATGATCAAATGGATCATTAAAAAATCAAAACAACCTTTTCGGAATCAGTGTTTTTTGAAATTCGTACCGCTGTTTTTCTTCGACTGGTACCCATTTACGCCTAACCATTTGGGGTCTATTACTGTTAGTAAAAATATAAGTACAAATTTGTGCAGATTTGCAAAACAGCTGGGGGAAACATTTTTAAAAGAAGTTCGAAGCATGTCAAGATGTACGAAGATTTACCGAAATAAATTTGACTAATTTAGATGTAACGCATCCACAAAACGAGACGGCCACGGGACTGGGTTAATGTTCTGGTTGGAAATGATTGGAGTTTTTTTTTTAATGTTATCTCATTTTTGGTTAACTAAATTTTGGTGAGCTGACTTTATTTTGCATTGGACGTTTTCATTTTCACACGATGCGACAGACTGTCGATAATTGTATAACGAAATTTGGAAACTTTTCGAAGCGTAACTGATGACTCGATGGAAAAGAAACAAGTTCGAACGGTGCTGGGAAAACAATTCTGGCTTGTACATCACCCATTGAATGCAGAAATAGATATTATCATAACAGTGTGTTGATCCGTGTCGTAGTATCACGTCTCGTTGAGGTGGCCAGATTTTCGGATCACACTCGCTGCCTGCGGCAGCTCGTGTGATCCGAAAATCTGGCCACCTCAACTCGACGTGATACTACGACACGGATCAACACACTGTTATGATGATATGTTTATCATATGACATTGTTTCGATGTCAAATTCATCCAAATTTGCCATTTTAATTAATATGCGGTGAAAAGCCGGTTACAAAATGCGGCAGCTCGTGTGATCCGAAAATCTGGCCACCTCAACTCGACGTGATACTACGACACGGATCAACACACTGTTATGATGATATGTTTATCATATGACATTGTTTCGATGTCAAATTCATCCAAATTTGCCATTTTAATTAATATGCGGTGAAAAGCCGGTTACAAAATAGCAGACGAAACAACAACGACTTCCCTAGTTACGAAAACTATTCACGGAAACTCTCGGATATGTCCGTGGGAGTGTGATATGGATTTTTGATTTCCGTAAGAGTGTGATATGGACTTTTGATCCGGAAAAATCTCACCCGGTGTGATACAACAGTTTGGAAAACATCGTGAAACAGTAGTGATATTTAGGGTAAAAATGTCATAGTCATATGATAATCATTTGTATCATAGGGGCTATTTTGTTAAATACAAGGGATTAAAGTTGAATAGATGTGTAAAAAATATTTGTATTGTGTTATGCCACCTCCAAACTTAGAACTTTTTAAAAACAGTTTTGTTATGATAATCGACCCTCGATTATATTAGGTGGGATGTCTGGGTGAATATCTTCCCCTAATTCACGATATGTCTGTAACCTGCATTTAAGCATTCTGCTTTGTTGATTTTGTGTGGAGGGGATGGGGAATTTTCCAAGTTTTTTTTCGAATGGAGATCTTAATCCTCAAAGTGTAGCCACCCTACCCTTGTCCAGTTAGCTTGAAATTCTTTAAAAGAATTTCGAGAGCCACCACTGACAATACTTGGAGATGGTGCTAGGGTAGTTTTTCTGAAAAATCACCTCAGCGGTTTTTTGTTCCAAGTCGAGTTTCGTACAGAGACTATTCGTCCAAAAAATGATCTTTTTGGGGGAGGGTTTTTTTTGTATGGAGAGGTGCCCATTCAAGTGTTTTCGAAGGAAGATGTTAACCCCCGTAAAATGAAACCATGTCCAATAAAGTTGAAATTTCCTTTAAACTAGTTTATTGTGAACAATGAATCACAATGCTTTGAGAAGTGATATTCACCTTCTTTTAGTCAGAGATTCAACTTCGTTCACAGAAAGTTTCTTGTTCATGTTCTAATACGAAGAGATTGCATGATATATGCACAAAATAAGAGTGTTTCATGCTTATTTACTCGCACGCTTGTGCTTGCACAAAACGTTTTCTTGTGTATGACTGGCTGCACAATAGATTGCCTGTGAGTTTTGAAAGTATTTTTAAACTTTACGCAAATCTATCGGTTATGGATACAAGACAACCAGGCAAAATAAACGTTCTCAAATCGCTAATCTTCCGATACACTCTTTTTCCAGGAATGAAGAATGCAATTGAACCATTGGAAGATAATTCCACCAGAACTGAATTTAAACGAATTCTTAAAGAGAGAATGCCTAGGTCACACTCCATTAATGTCAATTGTAGTAACCCTTTATACCCCGACTGAGGTAATCACTTAGTGACCAGTAATTAATGTTCTGTTTTCTCACCAGGCTTAAATTGAGATACCGCAATATCGGGTAACAATGTGGACTATGGTTTTGTGACGAGACACTCAGCTTTTCCATACTACTGCGGGTTTGTCTCATGGTGGGCCGTGGGGACTTCTCATGAGGGGTCAGATTAAGGATCTCCAACGTCAATCAGCAATCTAACCACCACATGAAACACCTCGCTTCTGTTCTTGTGTAACTCGACTCTAAAATCATTTGGTTAAAAGTTTACCCAAATCGGCTGGGTTAAGTGAATATGAACCCAACTGGGTTCATATTCACTTAACCCAGTTGATTTGGGATGATTTTTAACCAACTGATTTTAGAGTGTCCTTGCGTAACACGAACAAAAGACAATACCTGCAAACATTTCTTCAATACCTAAAAGAATTTCATTTTTGCATCTAAAACAGCTTATGGATTCTCGCTGGAACAAGCTCAGTTATTGCTGGCTGGTTATTGCCGTTAGTTTAGGAACAGGGTCAGTTTTGTTGAAGTAATAGAGTCTTTTATTCTCACAGTGACCTATATCCCTATATCCCACAGCAAAAGAGGATTGCTTCAAAGTTTAGGAAAAGACTGCGGTGGAAAGAGGGCTCTTGGTACGTCTACAATTGTTGATGAGAGGTTTCGTGGGTTTCTGACAAATGTCCAAACTCTGTAGTTCCGAAACAGGACATTTCAGGTGATTAAATAAATAATAACAATAAATGCCTTCGGTCCGACAGGGCTGACAGCTGCCTCGTCAATAATTTATTTCTTGAAGTGCGGACGTGACAACCGTTACATATTCCCAGTTCCTTATTCGACATTCATTACCAACCGATTTTATCGGCTGATAACGAATGCCGAATAAGGAACCGGGAATAAGTAACGATTGCCACTTCCCCTCTTCAAGTGTGTATTCTCAAACTGACTTGTATACTCGTTATTGACAATATACTGCAGGGCAGCTGTACTATTAAAAGGCGGATTTGCCACGCGGTAGACCCAGTAGTTTACTGAGAAACACACACATTGTGACTTTCCACCCAGATAAATCGAATTCCAAGAACAAAGTCTTATGAAGCAAACGCTCACGGTAGACCCAGTAGTTTACCGAGAAACACCCACGTTGTGACTTTCCTCCCAGATAAATCGAATTCCAAGAACAAAGTCTTATGAAGCAAACGCTCACATTATGGATCTCCAGGTCAAGATCGGAGGTTGATCAGCGTACATTTTGCTAGTGATTGTTTCAAAAATTCTACAGAGTTGTCATTTTGTTTGGGTAGTATGTTTGATGAGACAGAAATAAACTGTATTCATTTTATTAGTAGAGATTAAACGAATTACCCCGGTGTTATCAGCGGGATCTATTTCAAAGACATCCCCCATCGATAGGTCAGTGCGCCGTAACGTCATAAGAGTTACGATTTGACGCTGCCAGATATTATTCGGACACTTCGAGAACTTTCCCCGCCGGGTATCTCTGACATGAGAGTGCAGCTCTCTTATCCACTCGGCCACAACTCTCTGAGCACGAGGGCCACGTAAAATCGCAGCCCCTGTACGAAGAGAGACACTCTCCCATCAATGTATTCGACACGGAAGATCGAGTTCACGGTGTTGTCGCTACGGTGATCATCCCACATACCCGCGCCATCGGACCAAGGCGAGACGTTAACGCAGGTTCTGTAACTTGTTTGCCAATCCTTGTTAAATGTAAGTTTAAAACTAAAGACTAAAGAGGACATTATCTTGGTTTTCTCAGGGCAAACCATAGTCGGATCCGGTAATTGTGATAAAGGCCGGGGGCTGGCATTTCTCTCAAATTTTCGAGGGGTCCAGAGCATTCAAAGTCTCTCGGAAGTTGGAAAAAAAAACACGGTTTCGATTCGATGTGTCTATGTGTTAAGAACAGATGGTAAATAACACTTCAGGCTCCCTGACCTGGAAAAAAATCCGCAATAGTTTGTTCGACACTACTCACCACAAAAGTCCTATCTATAAATATCCCCATTGGATTCAGCAATCGTTAGACATCTGAAACTTGAATAGATGGCACTTCCCATGTGTCTAGCATTGGTGGTTCTTCCAGAATCGTCCATAATTTGATTTGCGCTTGGTGGGTACATAATTAAAAGGACACAACGAAGATGACGCGGATCAGGCTCGAGAGTTCGAGCCTGATCCGCGTCATCTGCGTTGTTTCCTTTTAAGTGTCGCGACATTACGCTTGTCAAGTGGTATTATTGTGACACCTGTCAAGTTCTGGGATATCTACACTTGAACAAAGTGCTAGTTCAGCACTTAGTAAGTGTTAAATACAGCACTTCAAGTGTAGTTTTTAACACTTTAGTTTTTAGCGTGTAACTCCCCTTTGATCATTCGTAGGGGTCCTAGGGGATCAGTTGCTAAGCCTATTTAGTCAGAAAAAAATAGGGTAACAAAAGAATAAAACTTATCTAATCTTTATTGTGTTCTCATCGTCACATTTTCTCCCCTACTGACTTCTCCGTGACAATTAGAACTCGATATATTCGCCGCATTGCTGGATTGATCAAGTGACGAGAATATATAGCGGTCACTAGCCCACTTCCCTTTCTATAAGATAGTTTTGCGGTTCAGCTTTCCGGTTGGACGCAAAAACCGGAACCGAGCCGGAAAATCGAAAAACCACCCAGCCCTTTATCATTGCCACTGCGCCGTAAAACGGATGGTATGTTTTAATTTGAGCCTGACAATGACTATACGGAGGGGCGATGATGTTGAGTTTGTTATTTTTCCCAATTTCTTTTCAAACCATTATCTAGTTAGGGAATAGTGCATGGCTTGGAATTGACTACGCCCATATAGTGCCCAGTGAGGTGGTGTAGTTCCCGCCGCGAAGCGGAGGGAACTACACCACCTCACTGGGCACTATATGGGCGTAGTCAACGACAAGACATGCACTAATCCTTATATTATATCGAACACCCATCAAGAAAAACATCTGTCCGATTTGTTAATCTATTACCAAGGTAGCAGCTCTACCAACCAGCGTTATATAGAAAAAAATACCATGTAGTTTTCAAAAAACATTTTCTTCTTCCATAACACGGCTTATTGATATAAGCAGAAGACAAATTTTGTATCGGTCGGCAAGGGTAAACAAAACATTTCCTCCAAACGGAACTGTGTATTCTAGAATCGCGCAACTCGCGAATGAAAGCTACAATTTTCGAAATTTGACGACGCAGTTTGATAATTTCCACACATTTGTCACACATATACATTACCGCACTGGGTCAGTACGGGATACAAAACTCCGAAGATTCAAATGAATTCCATTATTTATTCGTTTTACTGCCCAAAACATACAATTAAATAGCGAAATAATATGAGCAGCGAAATAAACGATTTTTCATATCCGGGCGCGTTCTCATGAATGTTGTACCCAGGTATGGATCATTCTCTTCGAAACAAGATATGGATCATCTTCTCAAGGAATAAAATGAACGCCTCGGAAAATGTGACTTCAACAACGGAAAGCGATACATTTTTCCACAATGATTTCTTTCCGGGTCGTTTTGTGGATGTTGTGCCTCAGTGAATCGATATTTAAATTTAGCCTGATTAGTTTTATTCGCCCAGTATGAAAAGAAAACTAATATAGTAGTGTGCTAAAAATTGAAAACGTATAGTGCCTGGGTGTAGTGCCTGGTCAGTTCTGTTGATGCAAACTACACGAAATAGGGATGCAGCATTCGTCCAACCAGGAGCCCAGAAGGTCACCTGAGATATAATATAATCAGATAGAAGCTAGTCATGGTCGTCTGAAAGAGTAGATCTCTATTAATCTCTACCACGAAATGAGGAAGACAAAAATTCTTGAACTAAACATTTTGATTTTTGCCCCAAAGCGTAACTTATGACTCCCGCCCATTGCAACGAACTAAATGAGCTCGTTCCAATGAGGGGTCATATTTAGAGCTGCGAAGTTCTGATTTTTCAGATTCGGTTTCGCTTCGGAGTCAGGGAGAAAAAAGGGTTTTGGTTCAAGTTTTTTTTATGTATTAAGAACAAAGAGTTAACAACACTTCAGGCGCCTTAACTTGGAAAAAATCATCGATAGTTTGCATGACAACATTCACCACGAAAACTGTATTAGATTCAGCCTAACTTGCCTTCGATCGTTCTTCGGGTTTATTTATTTATTTATTTATTTATTTATTTATTTATTTATTTATTTATTTATTTATTTATTTATTTATTTATTGGTGTTTACGGTCACATACTTATGCACAATGGCTAATCGTGCTTACATAAGCTTACATAAGTTTCGGGAAACAGCTTACATAAGTTTCGGCTTGCTGCTGAATCCAGATTTCATAAGCTCTTGTTAAATCATGTTTCATATCTTGTGCACTTGTATCTATCTATGAAATAAAATAATGTTTAAAGTAAAGTAATGGCTAATCGTGACCGTGACAGTTTTACAGGTGGAGGAAGCCGGAGTACCCGGAGAGAACCACCGAGCAACGACGAGCAGCTGCCAGCTCTCCAATAGGGTTTGCTTGGGATCAGTTACGAAGCCCACTCCGTCAGAAAAAAAAACTCATCAAGCAGGGTAACAAATTAATAAAGTTCATCTAAACTATGTTGTGTTCGCATTGTCACAATTTCTCCCTTATTGACTCGTCCGGTGGACGAGTCAATAAGGGCGAAAATATGACAATGAGAACACACCGTATTTGCCTCTTTGCCAGAGAGACAAACTGACGAGAATCCATAGTGGTCGTTGGTCCAGTTCCCTTTCAGTAAGATGGTTTGATTAGTTTTTGCAAAAACACTGTAAAACCGTTCAGCCGGTTTTTGCTGGGTCTTGAGGTTCAGTTTTCCGGTTTACTGCCAAAACCGGAATCGAACCGGAAAACCATCCAGCCCTAGTCATTCCTACTGATAATATAATGGGGGTGTCACACTCCCTACACACCCGACCCTGGTTACGCACCTGGCCATTAGTAAGTAGTGGCGCCTGAGTGCATCCTCTTGATGTGGCTCTCGACATTTCCTGACCTTTACTAAATTGGAAAAAAAGGTGTGAGCGAAAACTGAACCATAACGTTTGAAATCGAACATTCTGTGAATGAATTAACCCTTTAGCCAACTGGAACCTTGTGGTTTATGTACCATAAAATTATAAGCATATTTGATTTTTCTACAAATATTTGCCCGACTTCTTCCTGTGTTACGATATTTTTGGCTCTTTTTCATTGGCCATGCTACATAATTCGATCAAACTATTGTTGTTGTAGTTTTTTGTTGCAATCAATGATTTGAATTATTTTACAATGTACTTGGCACCAATGTTGAAAAAAATCAAATTTATAGCTAGTGGTCACTGGGAATTTGTTCAGACTGGATTACCACCCCACTCGGGCGATATCTTTTTTATTTCTGTAAAACGGTTTTAGAAACGGAAGCAGAAACGGAAGCAACGTTTCATGCAAAATACTTTCGAGTTAACTGTGGAGGCTGATTACCTAGACAGCTACTTGATTCTGTCATTCACTATCTCAGAATGAAGTGTTTCGTCTGTGATAATTCCACTCCGTGGGTGTATTAATGGTACTCCTAAACTCAAAGGCGTAGCGAAGGGGAGACTGGGGGGAATATACCCACTCCATTAATTTTTCCCGGTCGGGACATTTTCGGTTCTGTTGGCGTCTTAAATATCGACTCACTATGGCCAGTACTCATGTACATATTTACATGTTTAGATTTGAAACTTGGGACTTCCGTCACACACACAGTCGGTCATATAAATAGATGGCTGTGATACCCAATGTGGGCAGTCAGCTTTGAAATGCATGGTTAATTGTAACATAAAATTATAAGCCTGTTTCAATTAATTAATTAATTAATTAATTAATTAATTAATTAATTAATTAATTAATTAATTAATTAATAAATAAATAAATAAATAAATAAATAAATAAATTAATTAATTAATTTGTGTCTAAGCTCACATATTTCTGCACAGTGGCTAATCATGACTCCAGTATGGATATAAAGGCAAGTCCAGTCAATATAACAATAACATGATTTTGGAGGACATTATGGTTCATTAGCGGCCCTGCAGCAATGATGAACAGCCCGAGGGTTTATTAAAGGCCGAGACGAAGTCGAGGGCCGTTAATAAGCGCAAGGGCTGTTCATCATTGCTGCAGGGCCGCTGATGAATCATGATGCCTGACAACAATCATGTTATTACTATTATTACCAGGCCGTTGTAACGAACGAACGATGATTTTATCAGTATACTTACAGTTCGACCGATCCACAGTGCAATGAAACTTGTTTCCATCTGATAGTGCTTCATTGCAACTCAGAAATAATCACTAAACTCGGTTCGATATTTCTGTTTCGATCGTGCGTTCGACTTCAGTTCAGAAATACAAAGGGACGTCATCCGAATGGGAGTAATTCATTAGACCATGGAATCTAAAAATAGCCGGGCGACGGGCCGCTAATGGCTTTTTTTATACTATTATCGCCCGCGGCCCGGCTCCGTGGAATGACGTCACTGAAATTATGGAGTTTTAAAGGGCCTCCAAACTTATGTTAATTGACTAGTAACTTATAGCTTGAGTGGTAATAATCGTTTATACCAATGTTGCCCATTTTAGAGGACTTCCACCACAGTCAAAGGTTAGCGGGTCCTGTTTTACCAGTAAAACAGAGTTTGTTTACCACAATAAATAAGCACTGCTTCACTTCCAGGGGTTACCATGCGGATCAAGCATATTTGTTAATAATTTATCTTCAAATATTTGCCCGACTTCTTCCCGTCGTTTTATTTCTGCGGAATAATATTTTCGGCTAGAAATTAGGTCATTTCCTGGAAAAATGAGTTGAACATTTAGTGCCGATGGGAAATAAGAACATAAGAGTAGTGTCCAACCGATTACCAAAAATGGTCGCTGACCGATTACCGGTTATTTGAGCCCACAATCGGCCGATTCTGATGCCGATTCCGATTGTAATACCATGCACTACAAGACAAGTCGAGGCTCGAAAGAACTACATTAAACTGAACATTTTTCAAAGTGTTAAACTTCGTTGATTGGGGTCCCAGTAAAATTACCAGTCGCGCACACTTGGGCGGTAAACGTGGCTCTCAGAGCCACGTTTACCCCCCAAGTGCGCGCGACTGGTAATTTTACTGCGACCTGAGTCAATGGAGTGCATCCTTCACTTTTCCGGTATGGACTGGCGATTGCTGCAAGTGTGCTCAGTTGTAAGCTTTACATTCGTTCAACACGTATATCCCGTTAAGGGGCGTCTAGAGTGATTAGAAATACACATTGTGGTTGTATCTCAACATTATTGAATGGTATCATCGACATCATTTTACAGTAACAATTGAACAATTGCAGAAGATAATAAAATGCGATTCAGAAAAATCACAAATTGCTTGGCAACAATCGGTTGAACCGATGTTCCAGGAGCCGTTGCCGTTGTCATCCGATTGCCCATAATCCGCCGATTGTGGTGGCCGGTTCCGATCATCGGTTGAACACTACATAAAGCCGGGGACACACTAGGCGATTTTTTATCGCTGTCGACAAAGATTTTTTACGCCGTCGATTTTTGTCCGGTAGTGAGTTCAACGATTGAGTGGACACACACTTGCCGGATAGCAGTACGACAGCGACGTCTCCTCTTGTCATGTGACACCTTTTTACTCTTGTCATGTGATCATAAAATGGCGGCCAGCAAGTCGAAGTCAATATACGCATCCGATCTGCTGTCGCCGAGATGGGCACACTGGCCGATCTCTACGCCACCGATAAAAATCCGGCCGAAATTGATCGCCAATATTCAGCATGTTGAATACGGCCGATTGGTCGGGCGTACGTGTTCGCTAGCAAAGTTCGGCGTCGCACAATCAGACACACTACACGATTACGCAAGCGAAAATGGATCGGGCGTACAAAATCGCCTAGTGTGTACCCGGCTTAAGAGCTGAAAACTCAAACGTCGAAATAAACAAAGGATATGTATGACTCTCGTTCAATAGTTATTCCGGTTGTACAATAAAAGCATTCAATGTTTTAACCCTTTAACAGAAAAAGCAGTCGAGTCTGACAAGGGCTATACTATACACAGAAGCCGTCACTTTGACTTTGTTGTGATTCTAACTTCGTGAAACGCAGACGACATTTGTAAACAAACTTTCTTCTACAACGACAAAGGTAAAGTTGCACCTATTATTTATTTATTTATTGGTGTTTACGGTCACATACTTCTGCACAATGGCTAATCATGACCATGACAGTTTTACGGGTGGTGGAAACCGGAGTACCCAGAGAGAGCCACCGAGCAACGGCGAGGAACTGTCAGCCCCCCCCCCCCCCAATATACTAACTCCACACAAGCAGGGTTGGCATTGGTTGAAGTCAAGTGCACCATCGACATGCAGTACGCCTTAGTACACAGCGCCACCGTGCCCCCACGTGGGCAATGGGGGTGAAGTGTCCTGCCCAAGGACACAACGCGGTTGCCGCAGGTGGGATTCGAACTGAAAGTTGCACCTAACTTGTTTTCTTATTGTGTGTGAGATCGTAGTACTGAAACACTTACATGAACCTGTATAGTATTCGATTAATAAATAGAGGTTATTAGGCAAAGTAGATCTTCTGTTTCTCAGGCCATTTTTTGTATAATTGCAATTGGGCGGGCAGGGGGGGAGGGGGGGGGGGGTTAGGGGCAGGAGGTGTGTCGAGACAAGAACACTTCTGACAGAAATTTGAAGTGTGAAGCATCGCTGGTTCTGTCTTGTCCTTTTATGTAGATTGTATAGTTTCGATCCCCAACCTCACCCGCCAACCCGACATCGTACTCTCCGCCTCAACTCTAGTGTAAACGTCTGTCTGACACGAGTAGAATACAACACCTGCAACACAAAAAAAAAATCTTTTTGCCTCAAAAACATAGCTTATGGCTCCCATTAGGACGAGCTCGTTCCAACGGATGTCCATAATCTATGTTTTGGCGACAAAAGTTGAAAAATAATAAAATTTAATGGCTGTTTTAGTGAATAGTCCTGCTCTCTGAAATCGGTTGGGTTAAAAATCAAAACGAATCAACTGGGGTGAGTGAATATTCACTCTGCCTAGTTGATTTTGGTTAATTTTTAACCCAACCGATTTTAGCGTGTGGATGTTTATAGCCTTTACACTACACAGTTAGTTAACCCTTTACCTAACGCGAAATACCGACGACCTGTGCAAACAAAATTCTGAAAGCATTAATTATTTTCATTTTTTGTCTCGAAAACATAAGTTATGACCCTTTATTGGAACGAGCTCGACGAGCTCGTTCCAAAGAAGGGTCATAACCTATGTTTTTGAGACAAACAATGAAAATTAATTGGCGATTTCTGAGAATAGCGCTGACCGGGTTTGGTCGTTACGTTGGGTAAAGGGTTAACACTGAAACGTTTTTTTTGAAATAACATAGACTACTATTCTCACAATGTCCTATATCCCACAAAAACAATGTTTCTTTCAAACTGTGAAAAAATATTTCAGTGGAAATAGAGGCTTCTGAAACGTCCACTTGTTGATGAGAGTTTGTGGGTCTCTTACAAATGGCCTGACTCTGCTGTTCCTGAACTGAAAACGGCCTTAGAACAAGATATTTTAGGCGCTTATGCCATAAAAAAGTTGCCTGCGTGACAGTCGGGCACAATTATGCGGAGCTTACAGTGTTTACAGCTTCCTCGCCAAGAATAATCCCGAAACCTGTGTTTTTAATCGACTCTTTATTGCTAATCCACAACTGGGCAGCTGAAGAATTAAATGCTCAAATATGACATGCAGGGAGATCAGAAATCAACATTCTAAATTCTTCGAAAACATTGATTGTGTCCTACAATATACGCAAACAGGCCCGTACCAGTCCTCGTCTGAGGCCAGCCACAGCACTGTCGTCGTACTGTAGCCAGCGCGATTCACACTTCTATGTAGCTGCCGTAAGGAAAGTGGACCAAGTAATCATGAGAACATCATCTAATAAGCTGCATTACAGACATCATTTTTTGACGTTGTGCGATGGTCTGGTGGTTTGAGCGTAGGACACCTGACTGCAAGGCAGGATTGTCGACGGTCCGATTCTCTGGCGGGGATCAGAAATCAACATTCCGAATTCTTCGAAAACATGATTGTGTCTTTCACCATATACACACAGGCCCGCGCCAGTCTTCGTCGGAGGCCAGCTACAGCACTTTCATCGTACTGTAGCCAGCGCATTTCACACATTCACGCAGCTGCCGTAAGGAAAGTGGACCAAGTTATCATGGAAACATCATCTGATAAGCTAGATTCCAGCCATCGTTTTTTGAAGTGTGCATTGGTCCAGTGGTTTTGGTGTTGGACTCCTGAATGCCAGGCGGGACTGCTGACGGTTCGATACCAGGCCGGGGATCAGAAATCAACATTCCAAATTCTTCGAAAACATGATTGTGTTCTTCAACACACACACGCACACACACACACCTTCACCTACACACTCGTCGTCATAACACACAAACACATACGCACCCACGCACATATGTGCGCACGTGTCACCAAAATCATCCAATCACGCATCCAAACCGAAAACATTTCGAACGGTTATCTAATATTTTTTTTTAACCCACCCCCAAAGAAGAGTACAAAACTGGTACAGGAGTTTTTCATCCGTGTTGTAGCCTGCGATCCCCACTCGGAATGACGTCACTGGAGTCATTTGGAGGAGAGGTAGCTGCAGATGCAACAGTTTGCTGAGAAACACTAATGTTGTGACTTTCCCCACAGATTAATCGAATTCCAAGAGCAGAGCCTTATGAAACGCGGGTAAAAGTTCAATTTATAGATCTCGGAGTTCAGCTTTAAGATTCATCAGTGAACATTTTGCTCGTAAATTTTGGGATAGTCAAAAAAAACCCAAACTATATTCACTTCAATGGTAAATATTAATCTAAATAATCTAGTGTCACAATGTGGACCGATTTCTAAGGCACTTTCTGTGATTTCTCTGGAAAATCCACAGCCTGATCCATCATGACTGATGGGGCGTGGGAGTCCATCCCAATTTGTTGAGAGGTTTAGGACTTTCAAAGTCTCTTGAGGGTTAACCCTTTACCCAACGTAACGGCAAAAACCGGCCAATGAATTTTTATTATTTTTTCATTTTTTGTCTCAAAAACATAGGTTATGACCCCTTGTTGGAACGAGCTCGTCGAGCTCGTTCCAACAAGGGGTCATAACCCATGTTTTTGAGACAAAAAATTAGTTATTCAAGAGTTTTTTTTGCAGGTGTCGTCTGCTTTTCATGTTAGGTAAAGGGTTAAGGGATCTTACGAATCCCTCACAGAAAAGTAGTCTGATATGACGTGGCATTGTCCAACAATACCCGGGTATACAAGAAAAAACACACTGATGTATTCACTGTCATTTCGAATACATTTGAAGGTTATAACGTGAGTCACTGGTAAAGAATTATAAAAAAATACTTGGCTGTTCCCACATCTATGCATAATTGAGAATGGAAAAGTTTGAAGGAGGCGAGTTCGACTGAGTCCGTTGAATCTATAATCCATATCAACCCATTCTTACCTGATGCTGTGGGACCAATCGTAATTTACTTCTGATGCACAAGGCTGCACGTTGAAAATATTGGCTAGACAACCCCCAAATAATGAGTATGGACTTTTCCAACTGATGACACTGCTCTAGCATGGGGGGTATTATCAGTGTTCCACGGGTTAATTCTTTACCTAGTATGAAAAGCAGCCGACACTTGCAAAAAAAACTTAAATAACTAATTTTTTGTCTCAAAAACATAGGTTATGATCCCTCATTGGAACGAGCTCGCTCCAATGAGGGGTCATAACGTATCTTTTTGAGACAAAAAATGAAAAAAATAATGAAAATTAATTGGCGATTTTTTAGAATGGAGCTGGCCGGTTTTGTCCGTTACATTGGGTAAAGGGTTAAACGCCTTTTGTGTGAGTAATTGTATAGTACACCAAGAGGCATGTGTAATAAAAATTTGTCGACACATATTTTCCCTACCCATAAAATATTTATGGAATATATTAGCTCATTTCTAAGAAAAGGATATTTTTATACTTAGGCATAAAAGGTAATACGCAAATGATAGCTGAAACCTCAAATGTTGACATACAGAAATATGAGATCTGTGACTCTCTTTCCATAACTCATTGCGACTGCGCCGCAAAACGGACTCAATGTTTCAACATCTTAACAAACAAAACTGAGTTCAACAAGAGATAAATAAAGGAGTCGTCATATTTGATTTTGTTATTCTTCCAAAGTTTTTTTTTTTCAAACTTTTACTTAATATCCCCTTCTTAGTAAATGCTCGTCGAGGTCATCTCACTGAGTAGAGCACTGAGCTAGATCTCCTTCCAGTGAGGGTTGCAGGCTATAGTTAGGAGAAAAAATTGAAAATTTGATAAAATCTGAAAGGCGAGTTTTGTAAATGGCGATAACTCTTTTTGGTTGTTACGTGCGGTAAAGGATTGGACACATGTTCGTGAATACTAGGAATCTGCGAATCACGCATTTTTTCGAATCGAATCTCGAATCGAATCGTGTCTCTGATATCGATATCGAATCGAATCTCGAATCGAATCTCAATGGACACGTTATTTCATATTGCACCATACGGAAGTTACGGTACAATGTGATGATCCTCACAAAACTGACTGACACCTTAAACACCATAAATAAGTATTCTCTGTAGCACCGTCGCTGAAACAGCTGGGCCTGTCATCCATAGTTTTAGTATTTGAAGGCTTAACTTGTTACTATTCACGTTCTTAACCCTTTACCCAACGTAACGGACAAAACCGGCCAGCGCTATTCTCAAAAATCGCCTATTAATTTTAATTAGTTTTTCATTTTTTTTGTCTCAAAAACATAGGTTATGACCCCTCATTGGAACGAGCTCGTCGAGCTCGTTCCAATGAGGGGTCATAACCTATGTTTTTGAGACAAAAAATGAAAAAAAATAGTTATTCAAGAATTTTTTTTGCAAGTGTCGTCTGCTTTTCATGTTAGGCAAAGGGTTAAAGAACGTGAATAGTAACAATTTAAGCCTTCAAAAACTAAGACTATGGATCATGTTCTTGGCAAAATTCATCACTTACCTAACAATTAACCATTGTCAATTGCACAATTAAATATGAATTGAGCCTACTTGAATGAATTGTCTAATGTCAGTTCTATCCAGTTTTTGTTGGAAATGTAACAAATTGAAGTTGGTGCGAGAGAGTCGAAAAAATCGAATCTCGAAACTGATTCGGGATCGATCTCGAAGCAAACGTATGGTATCGATATCGAATCGAATCTCGAATATTCGCAGGACCCTTGTGAATACCGCTCTTAACCACGTGAAAACTGAGGTCAAAATATCAAAATTTCAAGCTGCAAATCCATCCCATAATGCAACTTGGAATTTAACAAATCCAATCTTGTTTGACAGAGCTCAAAAATTGTACGGCAACAGCCGTGAAATTCCAGTTCACGTGTGTTCTCACTTTCAAACTTTTTTCTTATTGGGATCTTTTGTGGGCTGTTGTGTGCGTTTGTTTGTCCAGCTTTTTGTGCAGTTTGGTCGTAGACTCTAGTTGCTTTAAACTGACATCCTTTTTCTCCCAAAAATATAGAGATATTATTTCCTTATCCAGCTATAGATGTTCCATCCTAAAGTATTTAATTATCACTGGAAACATGAAGATATTGACCCATTTTGTAGAAATGCGCGCCGTAATCATAAAACAGCAGCTTAAACATCAGTACCGGTCCCCTAACCCCTAGAATATTTGGTCTAGTCCAGAAAAGGCAGTGCTGATAACATCAATATATAGAGAAATATTTCACCATGTATTTATAATGACAGTGAAATATTCTTTGTGTTAACAGCTCACATAAGCGTTATGCTTGCTGCTAGATCCACTTTTCTGTATATTGTTAATGACAAATGTGTCCCTTGTGTTATTTTTCTGTACTTTTCTTCTGCTTTAAAATAAATCCTGTTTAAACTAAAACTACAGCTGAGACGAGTCTTCATTCATAGTTGTAAGCAAGAAAAGCAGACGACACTAGCAAACAAAATTATTGAATCATTATTAGTTTTCACATTTTGCGTCAAAACATAGCTTATGACCCCTCATTGGAACGAGCTCAAAGAGCTCGTTCCAATGAGGGGTCATAAGCTATGTTTTTGACGCAAAAAAATGAAAAAAATAATGAAAATTGAATGGCATTTTTTTCACGGTGAATAACGCTGGCCGGTTTTGGTCGTTACGTTGTGTTCAGGATTATAGAAGTTTCTGTCAAATCAAGTCTCGATTGAGAAAGATTTCTTGATTTACTTTAAAAAAAAAATGAATGTTTAGGGTGTTTCTTAGATTCAGTTGTCTGGAATTTTTCCAGTCAGTGGTCGGACAAGCGAATCGTAGGTTTTAAAATATTTACTGGTGGCTCGAGATCTTTTTAAAATATTTACTGGTGGCTCGAGATCTTCATAACGGTGGAGAAATAAATTGTTACCGATTGTCTCTACCAGTACAATAAAATTTAGTCACTCCGTTGCAGATCGCAAGTCCTACAGGGTGGGGACGACCGAAATGCAAGGATCATGGCGTTGAAATAGGGAGTTGGTGGATTACTGTTCTGATCTGGGAATACCCTTTATTGATCACTGGGACACGTTTAGGGGTAAGGTGAGCATGAACGGGCATGACGGGCTGCATTTTATTAGGATGGAGATACAAGTGACTTGTAGTGGGAAAAAAATTCTACAGGTAGCAGTGCCTTTTTAGAGAGGAGCGGGATGGGAGGCCAGAGGCAATAGCTAAAGTGGGCACAGGTGGGGTGAACAAGGACGAGAGGAAGAGAACAAGATTACCGAGGTTATCGTCAGGAAACAATAGGATCAGTAGGAGGAAGTCAAGGAATCTTGGTACCCTGAACGTGGGGTAAAGCAACATCCAGGGTCTCCACTGGGAAATAGGTGACATTGCTGCATAAATCGAGACAGAGGACTATGATGTCATGGGCTCAAGCGAGACGTTATTAAGACAAGGGGAACGGGAAGATCAAGTAAGGGGTAAGAGGGTGTGTGTGCATATATGTAGGACGAACTGAAGGTCAGAAAAAGGGTGGAGGAGTAGGTATGTACATAAAAGAGGGTTTAAAACCGTCGTTGATCACAGAGCGGACAGGTGTCAGCACCTCGGCTGAGGTATCGAAAGAAATTTTGGGTGGGTAAAGATTAATCTAAAAAAAACAAAAGTATTGGCCTTGGGATTGTGTACCGTGCGGTGGAGAGATGCAAACCTGAGCGGAATGACTCAATTCACTCAACACTTAGGCCCAATATAACGAAATTAGAAAACAGGAGGCTCGGAATAATTTTGCTGGGCGACTTTAATGGATACATGTGTGATAAGGATAAGAAAATCAACAGTAATGGAAGGAAGCTTTTGTACTTCACAAATGAGGTCGGTCTGGGTGTTTTGAACAGGAATGTGAGATGTAAGGGGAAATGAACCTGGATGAGGAACGACGGAAGAACAATAATCGATTATATTGTCACAGATATTGATTTATGGTGGGAGGTGATAGAGGAAGAAGTGGACGATGGGGTAAAATGGAGTAGTAAGAAGCAAAGGAAGCTTTAACCCTTTACCTAACATGAAAAGCAGACGACACTTGCAAACAAAATTCTTGAGTAACTAATTTTTTTCATTTTTTTTTATCTCAAAAACATAGGTTATGAACTCTCATTGGAAGGAACTCGATGTGCTCGTTCCACAGAGGGGTCATAACCTATGTTTTTGACACAAAAAATGAAAATATAATGAAAATTAATTGGCGATTTTTATGAATAGCTCTGGCCGGTTTTGGCCGTTACGTTGTGTAAAGAGTTAAGGAGATTTGGGAACTCAGAAAGGATGCTGATTGGGCGGAGTTCGAGAAAACATTAAATCCAAAGTTTGCGAATGTACACAGGAAGGCCAACCATAAATGGCAGATGCCATAGTTGTGAGCCAAGTGGAGGCAGGGAAGGAAAGTATATGAAAGATTAGGGAGCCGAAACGGGAACTTGGGTACAGAGTGAATGACGAATTGAAAAAGGCCATAACCCTTTACACAACGTAGAGGTTATCAAAATTTTTTATTTTAATTACTATTTTTAAAATTTTTTTCAATGACTTTTCTACAAAACCATATCATGTGCCCCCTCGTTGGAACGAGCTCGATGAGCTCGTTCCAATGAGGGGTCACATGATATAGTTTGTTGAAATATTTTGAAAAATTTAAAAAAATGATATTTAAAATAATAAATATTGATATCGTCTGCATTGGGTAAAGGGTTAAACCGTAGTAGTCGGAGAGGGATGGATCGTGTCACACTGGCAGAGGGTGAACCGGAGGGGGAAGTGACGTCACTGTAACGTTACCTAGTTACTCCATGCTTGGTTGCCATGGTGGCCACGATGAGCAGCCATCTAGCGACGTCATCCTCGTAGTGATACATGATTTTAGTACACATGCGTCGCGTGTGTTGCTAGGATTATACGTGTTTGCGTCGTCCATTTTTATACTGGAGGCCATCATGTTGGTTTCTATTGTGGCACGTAGTTTTCAACTGCTCAATTTACAAATTACGCGGGCAGATGTGGGCAATTCGTTAGGTAAAGTGTTAAAGGGCAGAAAAGTCAAATGTGCTGCGCACAGGGGGAGCAGAAAACTCAAGGTGATGGAAAGCAACGAGACCAGGGTAACAAAGGAAGAATACCAACAGACACGAAATAAGGTAAATAGGATTAAAGACGATAATCTGAGAGTGAGAAACAGCAATCTTATCAGGACGATAAGCATGATGGGGTGGGGGGGGGGGGGGTCGAGTTCGAGCGTATTTTGGAAATGGGTGAATGTACGAAACAAAGGAAGTAATCCACAGAGTATTAAAGTAGAGGGTAGAAATACAGACGATCAAGACCAAATAGCTTCAGAATGAGTCAAGAACTGGGGAAAGGTAAACGATAAGCAATGGGGCATGGAGAACCCACCGGAGTGCTAGAATGAGATCTCGGAAAATTAATCGAACTTCGCGTGCAGCGAAATTAAAGCCGAGGAGGTACGAAAAGTGGTCTCAAAATTAAGGGAGAAAACAGGGTCACATTTATATACAAAAAGGGAGGAAAGGACGTTTTGGATAATTATCGGGGGATTTCTGTCAGTAACAACGTTTGAAAAGTTTTTTGTAAAGTCCTGTAGGGGTGATTAAAGAAGGTAATCGAACCGAAGGGTTATTTGGGAGAGATTCAGAATGGCGTCAGGAAGAGAAGAAGAGTCACTGACTACCTTTTTACGCTATCCCACATGATAGAATCTGCGAAAGCCAAAAGAAACAATATGTTTATGTCCTTTCTGGATGTTAAAAATGCATACGATAAAGAATGGATGGATGGTATGTGGCGAACGCTTAAGACCCTGGGCATGGCAGGTGAGTTTGTTGGAACTCGGGAAGCATTATATAGAGATGTACAGAGTGAACTTAGTCTGGGTAACATAACAACAAGAAGTCCGCTTACGGAGATAGACCGTAGAGAACTGCTCACTGGAGATCTCGGAGTTAGAAGTAGGGACAACTCAGGGTAAACAATTGTCAGAGAAAGAGTCATGGAGTGTGTCAACCTTAACTGGCGAGGGGCTGGGGGGGGGGGGTGTTGTAAGAGTACCCCGAGGCACCTTTTTTTTTGGGGGGGGGACACTTTTGTTCAAGCTGAGGTCGTGGTCCCTAAAGCGTAGGGTGAAAATTGCGAAAAACGGTAAAAAGGAGTGCCAGATGTGTAATTTTGGCGTGGTGGAGACCCTGGAACACTTTCTGCTAGAATGTCCAAAATACCGTGGGGAAGTAGGAAATGACAAGGAACGACATGTAATTTGTGGGTGACACAAAGGAGATGGTTAGTATGCTTATCGGAGAGATTGGGAAGAATGGGGCACGAGATGTTATCACGCAGTTCGTCTCCGAGTGGTGGGAGGGGAGAAGAGGCGTGGGAAAAGGGTGGCAGTTGGAAGCACAGGGGTAACAAGGACCATCTCACCTGAGAACCAAAACAAATCAACGGCCGGCCAAAGTGTTATTATTATTGTGTTGTGTGACAAGCATTCAGCAACATTGGGTTTAACGTGTCTAGACTATGTTTTAAAACAGTCAAACAAACGAGAGTTGCAAAATCATAAATTATGTAAATCAAGAGGTATAACATGAGACGGGTGCGTTCTGAGAAAAACCTCATTTCAACTGAACGCAATTCACCCATTTCCCTTACATGTCTAAAACATGCAACATGAAAATAATATGCAGCTTAGCGGATTTTTAGTGCGAATATTTAGTCATTGCAGAACAAACTGTTATTTCGTTCAGCGCGACATGGAACAGTTGTGTGGAAGGAAAGGCACGACGCATCTACCTGTTTGGGTAAATGTGCACCGAATATGAAATAGTGAGTATTTTTGTAACACAAGAATAACTCGTTTTGGGTTTCGAGTAGAAAAGACGTCCATGGGAGAGGTAGGTTGTTGACTCAGTGTGGTAAAAACTAATGCGGAGAATATCTCCAATGGGGGAATATCTAAATGACGCGCAAGTTAATATTTATTATTTTTAATTTCGGTGACTACTTGGGTAGATTTTTCTCCCACGCTGGTTTCTGGTAATACAGATCTAGATCATTCAATGCAGTTATTTTTTCTCTCTTCGTCCTGTTCATGAAAGTACCCTTATTAATAAGAGTGCAACTTTTCCTCCCCATTGCGTTTTCTTCCCATTTGTGTAATTATTACACATCTGAGGTTTAAAATCATTTATTCAATAAACTTAATAGCCACCCAAGGGGGGGGGGGGGGGGTGTAGGGGCACTAAAAATTTGCAAGACGTGACGTCCTATTTTTTATTCGGCTCCTTTTTACACCCACCCACCCACTACGTGCAAATTTTCTACTACCGTTCTCAGACACCCCCCACTCTCCCATTAAAATCCAAAATAAACTTATAAACTAAGTAGGCACAGCTGTCTTTAGGGGTTTTTCATAATGTTCTTAACCCTTTACCCAACGTAACGGCCAAAACCGGCCAGCGCTATTCTCAAAAATCGCCAATTAATTTTTATTATTTTTTCATTTTGTGTCTCAAAAATATAGGTTATGGCCCCTCATTGGAACGAGGGTGTCGAGCTCGTTCCAATGAGGGGTCATAACCTATGTTTTTGAGACAAAAAATGAAAACAATTAGTTAATCAATCATTTTTTGGCAAGTGTCGTCTGCTTTTCATGTTAGGTAAAGGGTTAAACTGGCACCACCAATTTAAACCTCTGTGGGCTGCTGTGGGCCCCAATCTACAAATGACAAACTGTTCATTATCAGGCTTGGCCAGAGCAGGTGTACATATACGGGAACAAATTTTCATTTGAATTGTTCCCAAAATATTGTCTGCACATTTTCTACATTTCGAATAAGACACCCACCCCCTACTAACGTGTGACATTTTCCCAGTTTAAGCCAAATATTCTCACATATAAAGCCTCCTGATGTTGTATTTATGTTAAGAGTGTGATGTACAACATCATCTTTAAGGTTTGAAACACAAATGATGGTATATATTAGCTGATATATTGATGTATTTTTAAAAAATTCAAAAAATTGCACAAGTTGGAAATGCACATTTTTGGCGCACTCAAGAGACCCACCCACCCCCACATCACGTCTTGCAAATTTTTGGTGGCCTCCCCCTGAGCCACCCACATTTTTGGCACACGATCTTTAAAGTAATTTTTCACTTTCTATGCCCCCTTCTTCCAAAATATAGCGCATTACTTCTTCGGGCCGTATTTGTTTACAGTATAAAGCAACAGCTTCGACCTGTGTGATTAACCCTTTACCAAACACACACGGTATCAAAATTTATTATTTTAATTATTGTATTAAAAACAAATCAACAAAATCATGACTATACTTCGACACAAAACAGAGTCAAGCAAGAATGTAAACAGACCACCGAAGGTGATATTTCTCTTTAACCCTTTGAACTCTGGTGGTCTCTTCCACCTTGGTTGAATGACAGCAATTACAAGAGTCCATATTCATTATTTGGGGTAGACTAATCAATATTTTCAACATGCAGCCTCTGGGCTGTACTTTGAAAATATTGATGGGTCTACTCCACACATTAAATTTCACTAAACAGCCGACCTATTTAATGGCGTTATGACGTATCGTGTTTCTGGCCGGAAAAGTCGCCGTTCGTTTCAAAGGGTTAAAAATATCAGCTCCATTCACTCAATTCAAGTTTAATCACAGAAAAATACAGAATCAGAAGTTGCACACTGTGAGCAGGAGCTGCTTTATATTAGCAGTAATGGTTGCTGTCGAATCCTATCTTGTGTTTAGTCTATACGACATTATTGTTCACTTTTAACTCATAGTACTTTTCGTCGCCTGTTTGCTAAAATGTTCTATGTCCCATAGGGGGCATAGAACATTCTAGCAAACAGGCGACGTTTTGTTTCTGTATACATACTTCCTTTCGCATAATAAAATGTTGCGTAAACTTGGTCTTCAGTCTCAATAGAGTAATTCCCCATTCGCTCCCTTCCCTGTTTTATCCATCCTGTCTGGAGGCGCGATTGCTCAGTAGGTAGAGGTGCAGGCTGCACGCCGAGAGATCCTCGGTTCGAATCCCACTTGCGGCAATCGCGTTGTGTCCTTGGGCAAGACACTTCACTCCCATTGCCCACGTGGAGGCATTGGTTTTGAAGACAGGTGCACCATCGACGTGCAGTACTAAGGCGTACTGCACGTCGATGGTGCACCTGTCTTCAAAACCAATGCTAACCCTGCTTGTGTGGAGTTAGTATGTTGGGGAGCTGACAGTTGCTCGCCGTTGCTCGGTGGTTCTCTCCGGGTACTCCGGCTTCCTCCACCCGTAAAACTGTCGTGGTCATGATTAGCCATTGTGCACAAATATGGGACCTTAAACACCAATAAATAAATAAATAAATAAATAAATAAATAAATAAATAAATAAATAAATAAATAAATAAATAAATCCATCCTGTCTGAATGTTTGAGTCCCATACATGGTTAAATGTGGTTTTATACCATCAGCTGGTTGTTTGGTTTACCAGGTAAATCAACTTATAGGAGTAGGTGTATTTTGAGAGTGCCCAGACACATTTTGAGTACATGTACACGTACATGTACATCGTGTATGCATAGAGTTTAGTGTTAAATTTTGCAAAATTTCGAGAATTTCACAAAAAAAATATTTTTTTTTATAATCTGTCCTAGAATTCTCCATCGTTCATCATCACAGTCCAGATGGGTTCGATCAGTCGTTGACGAACGGTAGAGGGTTCTAGGACAGGATGCGCGGAAGAAATAAACCCTTCGAATTCTTCCAACGTTCATCGTCGCATTCTAGACGGTGCAATCGGTCGTTGACGATCTTTAGGACAGATAAAATATAAAAAAAATAAGATGTCGAAAAAAACTAGAATCGATGAAATTCTCGACGTTCGTCACGCGTTCTAGACGGTGCGATCGGTCGTTGACGAACGGCAGAGAGTTCTAGGACAGGAACAAAAAAAAAAATAAATCGCGAGGAGTCGTGGGCATTTGTTGCGAGAAATTGGCTCGCATGAGGAGGCGAGATGGATTGTAACAAAATAAGTTTTGTCGAGTTTCTTCATTTCCACCTGGTCGTTTAATAACGCGGATGTAAATGGTTAGAACAATGTACACCAAAAACCAAAAGCTCGAAGAGCTTGAAATAAGTAATCACCCAATCACTTCACGTTCCTGACGCTAATTAACCAATCAGATTGCTTGATTCTCAAAACCTGAACTTAATCATACAAAGTTATCTCCCCTTATTACAAAGAAGTCCTATTCGATTCTTATCATCGGGTTATTCAAGGAGATTACGAAAAATAATATTTTTAACCCTCGTCGTGGGGGTGGGGTCACGACCAGAGCCGAAAAACGTCTTCCTTTTTACAAAGCCAGGCATGTGAGGTACTAATATGAAGGACTCGATGAGTATATTACGAAAATGACATTTTTTCACTTTACGTGGGGTGGGGATCACGCCCATCAGAAAATCGAAAGTTTCGAGAAGATAGTCGTGTGACCTATCAAAATAAAGCTATCGACGAGTGGACTAAGAAGATCGTATTTTTAACCCTCGTCGTGGGGTGGGGTCACGACCAAAGCCGAAAAAACGTCTTCCTTTTTACAAAAATCCACCTACTTGCGAAGTAAGTAGGTTAAGGCCATAGGTGTTCATGAATTTTATTGTACGTTACTTTTATCATGTATTTCTGTTATTTTCGGTTATTGTATTTGTAAGCCGTGAATGGTAAGTGCTCAACTGGTATTCAGACCGAGGTAAGTATGTTTATAAGAGGGACCCAAGGGTTGGGATGAGTCGGAGTGTGCAGGCAGAGGAGGAGAAAGCTTGTAGGCAGTGTAGTATGAAATATGAGGGTCATTGGTGACAGGGACAGACACATTCTGGGGAAAAGGAAGAACGGGCTGCATCTTAGAAGAGTGGCGACACAAGTGTTGATAGAAAACCATTTATGGATACGAGCTGGATGGGTGGTCAGGGGCAATAGCAAAAGAGGACGCAAGTGGGGAGACCAAGAGAGGGGGAGTGGGAAAATACCGAGATTACCACCAGGAAACAATAGCTTCAATGAGAAATGCCGTTACTCTGAAAGTGAGGTACAGCAACACATTAGGAAAGTAAGTGAAATAGTTACATTGATTGATGTCATGGACTTAACCCTTTACCTAACATGAAAAGCAGACGACACTTGCAAAAAAAATTCTTGAATAACTATTTTTTTTCATTTTTTGTCTCAAAAACATAGGTTATGACCCCTCGTTGGAACGAGCTCGACGAGCTCGTTCCAACGAGGGGTCATAACCTATGTTTTTGAGACAAAAAATGAAAAAATAATGAAAATTAACTGACGATTTTTGAGAATAGCGCTGGCCGGTTTTGGCCGTTACATTGGGTAAAGGGTTAAGCAAAACAGTTAATAAATGGTGAATGCATAGACAATGTAAGGTGGTGAGTATGGATAGGTGTAGTATGAGCTAAAGGTCAGAAAAGGAGTGCAGGGATAGGCATATATATATATATTGAGAAGGATTCGAAACCCTCGTCGATCTCGGATCTGACAGATGTCAGTACCTGAAGTATCCAAAGAAATTGGGTGGGTAAAATTTAATCTAAACAACAAAAGGGTTGCCCATGGGACTGTGTACTGTGCGATGGCGGAAAGCAAACCTGAGTGGAATGACTCATCAATGTCCTCAACACTTAGGTCCAATATCGCGGAATTAGAAAACAGGGGACTCGACGTAATCCTCATGGGGTATCTTAATGGATACACAGGCAATAAGGAAGACGATATATAGGGTGGGGATAAGAAAATCAACAGTAATGGAAGGAAGCTGCTGGACTTTAAGATTCTGAACATGGATGCGAGGTGTAAGAAGAAATGAACATGGGACAGGAACGATAGAAGAACGATAAGCAATTATATTTTCAGATATCGATTTATAGAGGGAGGTGATAGAGGTGGAACTGGGCGATGAGGGTAAAAGAGAGTTGGACTGTGGTCTCAACTTAATTACAGTTACGATCAGGGGCAAAGGCCAAGTAAGAAGCAAAAGAAGCTTTAAGGAAATATGGGAACTCGGGGGCGCGGTGGAGTTGCGGTAACTGGTTCTCGTCAGATCCCCGAAGTGAAGCAACGTCGAGCCCGGTTAATCGTTGGATGGGTGAGCGTCTGAGCGATCGATTCGGACTCACGCGTTGTATCCTTGGGCAAGGCACTTCACTCCGATTGTCCACATGGGGGTACGATGACGTCATGTACTAAGGCGTACTGCACGTCGATGGCGCGCATGTCTTTAATCAAACTAACCCCGCCTGTGCTGTAGTGCGGAGTTACGATGCTGGCCAATGGCAGCTGCTTGTCGTTGCTCGGTGGTTCTCACCGGGTACTCCGACTTCCTCCACTCGTAAAACCGTCACAGACACGATATGACCTTGGCTGTTAATGTGTCGTTAAATCCGAATAAAATAAATAAATAATCCAACCCTACATAATAAGAAATTTGGGAACTCAGAAAGGATGCTGTCCGGGCACAGTTTGAAGAAAAACTGAAACCAAAGCTTGAGAATACACACAGGGAGACCAGTGTCCAGGAAACGGCAGATACCATAGTTGTCAGCCTCAACTTGAAAAAGTCCATAAAGCCAGGGGGAGGCCACCAAAAATTTGCAAGACGTGACTGGGGGTGGGTGGGTCTCTTGAGTGCGCCAAAAATGTGCATTTCCAACTTGTGCAATTTTTTAAATTTTTTAAAAATATATCAATATATCAGCTAATATATACCATCATTTGTGTTTCAAACCTTAAAGATGATGTTGTACATCACACTCTTAACATAAATACAACATCAGGAGGCTTTATATGTGAGAATATTGGGCTTAAACTGGGAAAATGTCACACGTTAGTAGGGGGTGGGTGTCTTGTTCGAAATGTAGAAAATGTGCAGACAATATTTTGGGAACAATTCAAATGAAAATTTGTTCCCGTATATGTACACCTGCTCTGGCCAAGCCTGATAATGAACAGCTTGTCATTTGTAGATTGGTGCCCACAGCAGCCCACAGAGGTATAAATTGGTGGTACCAGTTTAACCCTTTACCTAACATGAAAAGCAGACGACACTTGCCAAAAAATGATTGAATGACTAATTTTTTTCATTTTTTGTCTCAAAAACATAGGTTATGACCCCTCATTGGAACGAGCTCGACGAGCTCGTTCCAATGAGGGGTCATAACCTATGTTTTTGCGACAAAAAATGAAAAAATAATAAAAATTAATTGGCGATTTTTGAGAATAGCGCTGGCCGGTTTTGGCCGTTACGTTGGGTAAAGGGTTAAGAACATTATGAAAACCCCCTAAAGACAGCTGTGCCTACTAAGTTTATAAGCTTATTTTGGATTTTAATGGGAGAGTGGGGGTGGGTGTCTGAGAACAGTAGTTGAAAATTTACACGTAGTGGGTGGGTGGGTGTAAAAAGGAGCCAAATAAAAAATAGGACGTCACGTCTTGCAAATTTTTAGTGCCCCCCACCCCCTTGATAAAGCTAAGAAAAATACAGGATGAGAAGAAAAAACAAGAGGGTTGAAAATAACGAGACTAGGGCAGCAAAATAGGGATATCATATAAGCACGGAATAAAATAAATAAGATTAAAGATGATAATCGGAGGGTACGGCCCTGATCTCTTATTAGGACGATAAGAATGACAAGGGATCGAGTTCGAACGTATTTTAGAAATGAGTGAATAAAAGAAACAAAGGACATAATTCACTGTGTATCAATGTAGAGGGCGCAAATATAGATGATCGTGACCATATCGCACAAGAGCAAGTCAAGTACTGTGAAAAGGTAAGTGATAAGCGACCAGGCGTGGGAGCCCACCGAAGTGACACAATGAGGTCGGGAAAATTTATCGAACTTCATTTGCAGCGCAATAAAAGTAGACAAGGTCCGAAAAGGGGTCTCAACATAAAGGAACGGAAGTGGGAGAGACGGATGAAATTCCTGACGAGTTCCTTAAAAATGGGGAGAGGAACTATGTATAGCCCTAGCTGCTCTATTCAACTGAGCCAAAGAAAAACAAGATTTCCACAAAAGCGTGGACAGAAAGCAATATCAAATTTATACACAAAAAGTGGGATAAGGAAGTTTTGGTTAACTATCGGGTGATCTCTATCAGTGACACAATGGAAAAGTTTTCTGTAATTATACCTGATTGCAGCCCATCCCCACCACTGGCTTTAACAAACGTAAATTGAAATGAATACCCCAGAGCTACTCAGTTACAGTTCTTGGAAAAGGCACTTCTGGTGAAGAAGGCCAAGCGGACTGCTGTTTCCTGCATCCGGCGTCTTTGTCAACAGTATCATCTCTCAACTGATAACAGCTTCTCCACCCCCAAAATTAACGTCATTATATGACTAAATTAAACTAAATCAAACAAAATTTTTTGCGTGTATTCTATTTCTGAAAACTGACCCCTCTTTAGCCAAGGCACAGACGGAACATCATCTTCAACAATCTCTGACTTTACTGCCCTAAAATGTCTTCTGAAACCTTCTCCAGTTAACTGGTAAAGTGCTGAGTTTTTTCTGACAACAAATCAAAGCTCATCATATACTGCTCTGTTACATTTAATTGGATAGTGCCTTATAGGCGCTATCCAATTAAATGGCAGAGAGCAAGGTATTGTATAAAAAATCTGATCCATATCAGGGACAATAAAGGATTCCTCAGGTAGAATGTAGCTACAGACAGTTATTGCCCGTCACTTTTAGTAAAGCCCAAAATAGGGCTTCCAGCACTCTACCAGTTAACTGACATTTTTTCATCCACTTAACGAATCGGCCACATCAGCCGCATCCACCGGCGTAATATACAAATTAAGTATTTGAAAAAAATATTTTCAAAAATTCAATAAAACCAAACCATGTGACCCCTAAATGACTGCTTTGTTGAAATCTTTTGAAAAAAAAAATGAAAACAAAATATTTAAAGTAATAAATTTGGGATCGTGTACGGCGAGTGAACGGGTTAATTTCGTCGTAATTTTCTACCTGTGATTCAGGCACGCTGTGTAAACAAGCTGTCCCAACAGGTCGGCGTAATCAGATTGGCGTTCGACAATTTTCGGACCAACCCGTACCAGGCAAATCGTTCGAACATAGCCAAAGCAAATCCGTATCATCCTCATTTCCTTCTAATTTGGGAAATTCCGACCTTCACACCATATTTACTTTGACAGTTCTTTTGCACGGAATTACCTATTTCATGACACTACTTGCCTAAGATCAGACTTACCTTGTTTTTACCCTACCTGGCGTTTCACCAAGCTGTCTGTCTGTCTGTCTGTCTGTCTGTCTGTCTGTCTGTCTGTCTGTCTGTCTGTCTGTCTGTCTGTCTCTATCTCTCATTCTCTCTCTCTGCTCTATAAATGCCCCCAGATCAATACCTTCTAACCCGTATTCCTCTCAATTTTAAGAAACTTTCTTATATCCACGAATTAACCCTTTACCCATCGTAACGTTCAAAACCGGTTAGCGATATTCACAAAAATCGCCAATTAATTTTCATTATTTTTTTTTCATTTTTTGTCTCAGAAACATAGGTTAAGACCCCTCTTTGGAACGAGCTCGTCGAGCTCGTTCCAAAGATGGATCATAACCTATGAAAAAAATTAGTTGTTCAAGAATTTTGTTTGCCAGTGTCGTTAGCTTTTCATGTTAGGTAAAAGGTTAACAACTATGAACTTTATTAAAAAGGCTTGACAAACGGATTTGACCTTAAATATGAATTTAAATTTTCAGCACAATTCAATAAACTACACCTCACAATTTATATTTATCCCATGAATGGCCGTTTATTTGAACAATAAAAACCTTGGATAAATATTTGCTTTATTCACCCAGTAGGGTGATAAATTTTCCGCGTTGGTTTAACACTGAAATAATTTATTCTCCGAGTTGCGACGGACTTGTTGACCTCTGGCCTCTACCACATTTGTCTAGCATAATTAATAGTTTGATTGTTGATTTCTTTAAATCTTTTTGAAAGTATTATACAATGCCAGTAGAAAACACCACCCACTGCTCATATAATAAAGTATTTTTGCAAGTTTAGCTGAAGTTTGTAGGAGAATTATTTTTAGACAGAAATGTATTACTGCGCCTTGTTTATTTTTGCCAATTTTGCTGGTCGATCGAATTGGACCAATGTGCTCCTCACTTCTCGTTGTATTCTGTAGCGAATTATAGCACGATTTTGTCGCGACTGCCCCGCAGAAGATTTATGGGATAAACAGAATAAACGTATCGTGTTTTCAAGTAAAAAAAAATATTCTTCTCGAGAATTAAGAATGAATCATTCTTAATCCTACTCGCAGAATAATATTTTTACTTGAAAACACTATACATTTATTCTATATATACACACCAAATCCATTTTCATCGAATGCAATAAATTTCATCTTACTTTTAATCATAAACAAAGAGCATTTTCACAAGAAACTTCCAAAACCGCAAGAAAAGTCAAAACCATTTAATAATCGATCTTATTTTAACTACGTTTATGGTCTTTGGGATAAATCTCTATGTGGAGTGTTCATTCATTGTTTGCATGAATGTTTGGTTGGTTCTTCACATTGTCACCAGACAAAGAGGTGAGGCAGGACAAAAAGCAGATCGGCCAAGACAACTGCCTTGTGGTCCTCAACAATTCAACGAAAATGGTTTAGAACGACAGTTTTCAACAATAACATTTTGTGTCGTATTAGGTTACAAAAGGAAACTCGAGGTTTTATGGTAAGTTAATCACAAACAGCAAAGTAAACCCCTCTTTTGCTCTTTGTTTGGCGAATGTGTTTTTACAGTAATTTATAAGTTTTTTCGTCCCGGGAAAAATAGTAAATCGTACCTCCCAGATAATTATCTTAATGGATAGGATGGTTCCTGTATTATATGTCAAGAAGCGCACACTGTTGGTATAATGGATAGAAAAAAGTCAAACATGAAAAGATGGTAAAAGCACCCTTGTGTTAAAATGGGTTTAAACCGAGAATAGTAGCCAAACGTTCAAATTGATAGGAAAAATAATTGTAAAAGCCTACAGGAAAATGACTGCAGGATACGAAATGATGCGCCAACAGTGGCGGCGCCAGAAATTTTTTTGTGGGGGGGGGGGGGGGGGCAACTAGGGGGGCAGACTCCCATGAAGGGGGGCAAATACGTAAAGGATCATATCATTACTTTGTTATGAGGTAGTCCAAGCTTGGACCCAGGACGTACCAAACCAAAAAATTATATTACGGACTTTGGGTCCAAGTTTCGACTAAATGTAATGGTAATTAGCGGCCCTCCTTTCAAAAAATCCTGGATCCGTGTCTGGTGGGTCTGAGCGTGAGAGAGAGAGAGAGAGAGAGAGAGAGAGAGAGAGAGAGAGAGAGAGAGAGAGAGAGAGAGAGAGAGAGACTCATAATGCCCGTCTGTCATAATGCGAAATCCATGAATCTGCATCTGAGTCTTTAAATCTCTACTGCCTGGATGTGTTCATCAGCTAGCCTGAGGCTTTGGGCTAAGTGTGTATGGGAAATTATTGGGAATAAAAAAAGAGAGGGGTGTGTGTGTGTGAGAGAGAGAGTGACTGAATGTGTTTGTGTGTGAGGGTGGATGGAAATGCATGCGAGATGGTTGGGGGGGGGGGGGGGGGGGGGCAACTGGGGGGGGGGGGGGGGGGGGCAAAGCCTTTGTTTAGAGGGGGGGGGGGCAAATGCCCCCCCCCCCCCCCCCCCCGTAGCGCCGCCACTGTGCGCCAAACGACGATACAACGCCGCTGACATTTCGAAATTTCACTTTCTAAACGAAATTCCCACCCTTAGTGTTAAATGTACTGACAACTTTAGAAAATTAAGGGGGGGGGGGGGGGGGTGCTAACCTTCCCGTAAAGCTCTTTAATGACGAAAATTGTCAGCCTGAAAGAGTAACTCGTGGGTACCTCGTGTCTCGGGCAATAAGAGAAACAAAGAACATTATCACAAGAAACTTCCAAATCCGAAAGAAATTCAAAGCCATACTAGAGAAACCGAATTTTCTGCCACCAGTAAATTCAAGTCTCGTGAAAAGGGTTAAAGAGTCAGGAAAAAACTATATAGAAAGAGAATTTATGGAGGCTTATTTTCAGGAGTAAAATATTTTTAAACAAATCAGAAATGGATTTTCGTTAATAGTATTTACAGAAAATAATCCCTTTAAATACTCCATTTTATCCCTTTTAAAAGGAGCTCACTCCAATGAGAGGTCATCAGCAATGTTTTTCAAGCAAAAACGAAATGAAAATTGACTGAAAATTTCAGTGAATAAGGCTGGCTGGTTTTCGCTGTTATGTTGTGGAACGGGTTAAGAATGCCTTTCTTTGGAAGGTAAACCTGGAAAGGTGTCGCATTCCATATAGAATTAAATGTTACAGAAAGGAAAGCGTAAAAACATTTTGTAGCAATGAGTTATATGAAGGGTGTTTGTACTCACACTGAAGTATTAAGAGGGTTAAAACAGACCATTCAAATATTCCATTTCATCACTTTATCATTGTGACTGGTGTTTTGAGAAAGCCACACACCACTCCATACCGAAACCTGTTGAGTTATGATTGAGAATAAATAAATCTTAAAAAGGCTTTGAAATGTGAAGGGTTCTATTTTCAACATGGTTAATTCTGTAACATGATATTAAATAAGTATACAATCTATTCGATGTAAAATTTACAGCTTTTTCTCTGACCACTTTGTTTATGAGAGATTATGGCTATTGACTTCAGTGAACTCATTTGCAAGTACAGTCTATCAGAAAAACAAAACATTAAGATAGGATTGCTTGTATTAGGTTATCGTGTTGACAAGCACATTAAGATATGATTGGTTGCAGTAGGTTATCGTGTTGACAAGCATAGAAGACACAAATATTACAACTACACTATCAAGGCATGCCTTCTATGATTGTTATTTATTTATTGGGCTTAACGACACTATTGGCAGCCACTGCCACCTTGTGTCGGACACTTTTCTGGGAGGAGGAAGCTGAGTACCCTGAGGGAACCACTGAGCAAATGTAAGCAACTGTCAGGCTCCCCAACAGACTGACTCCACACAAGCAGGTTAGCATTTGCTGAAGACAAGTACACCATCGACGTGCAGTACGCATTAATGCACAATGCCACCATGCCCACAAGTGGGCAATGGGGGTGAAGTATGTCAAGGAAACAACAGGGTTATCACATCTGGGATTCGAACCGAGGACCTCTCGGTTTGCAGCCTTCGCCTCTACCTACTGAGCCACGAAGTCCCTTCTATGAATGTAACTGGAATACTTTGGAGGTTTATTTTCGGGGATAAAATAGTTTTAAAGAAATCAGAAATAGGTTTTCGTTAACAGTATATAAAGATATTCATTCAGGAATCGGATACACTTTTCCAAGAAACCAGAAAAGGCATATATGTACAGAGCAAAAAAGGGAATGCACTAAGGAATCAAGGGAATGCTTTGGGGGGTGGGGGGCAAAAATATGTTTTCCAGCAATTCTGAAGAGTGCACTCAATAACCCCAAGGTGACCTCAGCGGCCTTGATCCATATTTTAACCTCCCCTCTCCCCCAAGGTTGACTCATTTGTTGTTGGACCCAGGTCCATTCATCACACCATGCTTGAGATGAGTGTGTCCACTTTCAAAATGTTTGGCCACGCCCACTTTTTTCATGTAAAAATGCATGTATGGGTTTTGGGAATGCATTAGGGAGTTCAAAATGTGGCTTCCAGCAATTCTGAGAAATGCACTCAATGACCCCTGTCTCCATCGACTGTCAACTCATTTGGTATTGGTCCTAAGTCTATACGTCATACCATGCTTGAGATATGAGCATGACCCACATTCAAAAATTTTGGCCACCCACACTTTTTTCGTGTAAAAATGCATGTACGAACTTCGGGAAAGCATTTTGGAATAAAAAAATGTGTGAAAAATGCGCTCATTGACCTCTGAGTGACCTCAGTTCTTGACCCATATTTTGAATCTCCATTCAGTGTTGACTTTTTTTGGTGTTGGGCCCAGGTCCGTAGGTCATACCATGCCTGAGATATGGGCGTAGTGACCTTGACCCATATTTTGAATCTCCATTGAGTGTTGACTTATTTGGTGTTGGACCCAGGTCCGTAGGTCATACCATGCCTGAAAAATGGGCGTGACCCACTTTCAAAACATCCCTACGAACACCCCTAATACCCCAGAATTTTGAAAAACATAGGTGGCCGAGAACGTGTGACTATCTATCAGAATGCCAAAAATCAGCGAGAAAGGAAGATTCGTTTACGAGTTATCGTGAGGACAGGGGAGCGCGGTGGCCCATTAGGTAGAAGTGCAGGCTGCAAACCGAGAGGTCCTCGGTTCGAATCCCACCTGCGGCAACCTCGTTGTGTCCTTGGGAAGACACTTCATCTTCATTGCCCGCGTGGGGGCACGATGACGCCGTGTACTAAGGCGTACTGCACGTCGATGGTACGCATGTCTTCAACCAATCTAACCCTACCTGTGCTGCAGTGCAGAGTTACGATGTTGAGGAGCTGACAGCTGCTCGTCGTTGCTCGGTGGTTCTCTCCGGGTACTCCGGCTTCCTCCACCCGTAAAACTGTCATGGTCATGATTAGCCATTGTGCATAAATATGTGACCTTAAACATCAATAAATAAATAAATAAATCGTGAGGACAAGGAAGTGCATAGAAGACAGAAGGCAGGAGAATAATAATAAGAAAAAAAACTAGCGAAACAGAATTTACTGCCACCAGTAAATTCAAGTCTGTGTGAAACGGGTTAAAGCATCAGGAATAAACTTTATAGAAAGAGAATTCATGAAGACTTATATTCTGGAGTAAAATATTTTTTAACAAATCAGAAATGGATTTTAGTTAGCAGTTTTCACAGATATTCATACAGGAATCAGAACATTTTTATAAGAAACCAGAAACGGTAAATATGCGACCAGCATTCAAAGGGTTTGATACACGAATCAGAAATGGACATTTTTGGCTCTGCCCTCTAATTTGAGTGATGAAATACATTCATAATTTTTAGAAATGCATTAAAGTGTAATGAAATTCATTTCCCAGTCTTTCTGAATAATGCCCCCATATTAAGATCTTCAGAGGGTTAAAATACTCCCTTTAAATACTTCATTTTAATCCTTTAAATGGGGGCGCAGTGGCTCAGTTGGCGGAGGTGCAGGCTGCAGACCAGAGGTCCTCACTCTGCCCTTGAGCAAGACACTTCACCCCATTTCCCACGTGGGTGCATTGTGACGCTATGGACTGAAGCATACTGCACATCGATGGTGCACCTGTCTTCAACCAATGCTAACCATGCTTGTGTCGAGTTAGTATGTGGGGGATCTGACAATTGCTCGTTGCTCTCCGGTAGTTCTTCCCGGGTACTCCGGCTTCCTCCACTCGAAAAACTGTCGTGGTCATGATTAGCCACTGTGCAGAAATATGTGACATTAAACACCAATAAATAAATAATCCTTTAAAAATGAGTTCATTCCAGTGAAGGGTCATAAGCTATGTTTTTCAAGCAAAAATGAAAAAGTAATGAAAACTGAATAGACATTTCTGTGAATAATGTTGACCGGTTTTCGCCGTTATGTTGGCTAAAGGGTTAAGAGAATCCCTTACTTCGGAAGGCACGCTGAAAAGGTGTCCAATTCCACATAGAAGTAAATGCTGCAGAAAATAAAGCGAAAAACATTGAGTTTCTCAGCTGACAGTACCTGCTTTTGCACTCTGGAGTAATGAAACGGCTCAAATCAGAGACATTCTCTTAATGGCACTTTGGCACCAAGGTTTTCTACCCTCTCGGTGAGACCGATTCGAACACAGTAAAAGACTATAGAACTCCTCTAATAAATGGGTTTGAAACAGTCTAACACAGTTAACAGTACAGACGACCATGTCGCCCATGTCAGTATTGCATTGTTACCGGCATCCTGACAGTTTTGTGATAGGTTTCAACAATTATTTAGTGCAGTTTTATGAAAAGTGTTAACTTTATTCTGTCTGAAATAAAATATGTGCAATCCACATTGAAGTCTTGAGAGGGTTAAAAACACTGAACAGAATAATTTATAATTTATTTCCCTGCAAGGCAAAGGGTTTCTCTCAACTTACTTCCAGGAACTTACATCCCATTATCATTACAAGATTACATTTCATTTTTTGACAGATGACTCCACTGATGTTAACATTGTCTCCAGCATGAATAACATAGCATAGAATTGCTTGGGGAGAATTTACTGTATCAGGAAATTGGAGGCTGTGAAAACCCTGTGGCCGACTGGGCCATACGCAATGGCTCTAGCGACCTGAAAAAACATAGGTGGCCGAGAACTTTTGACTGTCTACCAGTATGCCAAAAGTCAGCGAGATAGAAAGATTCGTTTTCGAGTTATCGTGAAGACAAGGAAGTGCATAGAAGACAGAAGACAGGAGAATAAGAAGATGAAGAAGAGGAAGAAGAAGAAGGAGAAAAAGAAGAAAAAAAGAAAGAAAAAGAAACCGCACAAAAACAATAGTTTGTGTGTTTCACACAGACTTATAAAGAAATACAGAAAAAGAAACAGTACAAAAACAATAGTCTGTGTGTTTCACACAGACTAATAATGATCGATCTCATTGACCTAGTTTTATCGGAAATGTGATAAATCTCTGGATGGTGTTTTTCGTGTACTTCTAGTGGGGTGATCTATTATATGTCATGCCAACGATGGTAGTTTTTCTTTGTAGTATCACCAGACAAAAGGGTGAGACAGGTCAAAAACAGATGGGACAAGACAACTGCCTTGTGGTCCCCACAATTCAAAGCAAATGGTTTAGGACAATAGTTTTCAACCGTAACGTTTTATATCATACCACTAAAATATGTTTGCATCCATGTTCAGGCTTCACCATTAATGCCAAGACATTTTATAAACATCTCTGGCTTATCTCATCATGAAAATCGACTTTCGATAAAGTTTTTTTTTGTTTTTCATATTTTTCTATTCAGAAAAAGATGGCAGTGTATAAATAAAGTTGACATGATAAAACATACAATTCAATAACAGTATTTAACAACTGGAAATAATAAATAGTTGCCAATAACAAATGAAAATACTGTGTCGATATCTTTGGCTTTTTATCGAAAATATTACTCAAACAGATTTGGGGTCTCGGCTGAGACAAACTGACAGTTTGAAATGTTCTTCGATGCAGACAGATACTAAATCGAGGTTCTCGTTGTATTGTTTCCAGCTTTAATGGTTTAAAGAGTCAACAAGAGGTGATAGCATGGTCCATCTTGTTCGTAACAAAGAAGCTTTTTTCTGTGAATGACAGTATACCGAGGACAGTTCTATATCTTTATAACCTTTTAGTTGCTGAATGTAGCTTGTGTAGCATGGTAGACATTTTCTCACTTTGCAGGAATAAACATATTACTCAAAGATGAGAGTACATAAACCAGTTATGGGTTTTGTTGTCGCGTTATTTCTGTTGCTCAAGAAAATGTATTCGGCGGTAAGTGGGAAGATAATTCTGCACTCCCCTTTAGATCGTCTAGAAAGTTTAACAGGATTATTTTAGAGCAGGAGTATTCGAAAAAGATGTGAGGTATAGTTAGTCTGTGTGAAACACACAGACTATTGTTTTTGCACGGTTTCTTTTTCTTCTTTTTTTTTTCTTCTTTTTTTTTTTTTTCTTCTTCTTCTTCTTCTTCTTCTTCTTCTTCTTCTTCTTTCTTCTTCTTCTTCTTCTTCTTCTTCTTCTTCTTCTTCTTCTTCTTCTCCTGTCTTCTGTCTTCTCATCACTTTTTTGTCCGCAAGATAACTCGAAAACGAATTGCCCTATCTCGTTGATTTTTGGCATGCTGATAGACAGCCACAAATTCTCGGTCACCTATGTTTTTCAGATTCCTGGGGTATCAGGGGTGCCTGTAGGGGTGTTTTGAAAGTGGGTCACGCCCATATCTCAGGCGTGGTATGACCTACAGACCTGGGACCAACACCAAATGAGTCGACACTCGACGGAGGTTCAAAATATGGGTCAAGGTCACGGAGGTCATCTAGGGGTCATTGAGTGCATTTTTCAGAATTGCTGAAAATCACATTTTTTGACCCCCTAAAGCATTCCTGACGGACACACATGCATTTTGACGTGAAAAAAGTGGGCGTGGCCAAATTTTTTGAAAGTGGGTCACGCCCATATCTCAGGCATGGCATGACGTATGGACCTGGGACCAACACGAAATGAGTCGACACTTGATGGAGATTCAAAATATGGGTCAAGGTCACAGAGGTCACCTAGGGGTCATTGAGTGCATTTTTCAGAATTGCTGGAAACCATATTTTTTGACGCCCTAAAGCATTCCTGACGTACACACATGCTTTTTGATGTAAAAAAAGTGGGCGTGGTCAAATTTTTTGAAAGTGGGTCAGGCCCATATCTCAAGCGTGGTATGACCTACGGACCTGGGACCAACACCAAATGAGTCGACACTCGATGTAGGTTCAAAATATGGGTCAAGCTCACGGAGGTCAACTAGGGGTCATTGAGTGCATTTTTCAGAATTGCTGGAAATCACATTTTTTGACCCCCTAAACTATTTCTGACGTACACACATGCATTTTGACGTAACAAAAAGTGGGCGTGGCCAAAATTTTTGAAAGTGGGTCATGCCCATATCTCAGGCGTGGTATGACGTATGGACCTGGGACCAGCACCAAATGAGTTGACACTTGATGGAGATTCAAAATATGGGTCAAGGTCACAGAGGTCACCTGGGGTCATTGAGTGCATTTTTCAGAATTTCTGGAAATCACATTTTTTTGACCCTTAAAGTATTCCTGACATACACACATGCATTTTTACGTAAAAAAAGTGGGCGTGGCCAAAATTTTGAACATGGGTCACTCCCATATCTCAGGCATGGTATGACCTACAGACCTGGGACCAACACCAAATGAGTCGATACTCGATGGAGGTTCAAAATATGGGTCAAGGTCACGGAGGTCAACTAGGGGTCATTGAGTGCATTTTTCAGAATTGCTGGAAATCACATTTTTTCAGTATGGCCCAGTAGGCCACAGGGTTTTCACAGCCTCCAATTTCCTGATACAGTAAATTCTCCCCAAGCAATACGACGTAATGTTCACACTGGAGACTATGTAAACACCAGTGGAGTAAGCTGTCAAAATGAAATCTGACCTTGTCATCATTATGGGATGTTAGTTCCTGAAGCTAAATTGAGAGAAACCCTTTGCCTTGCAAGGAAATAAATTGTAAATTATTCAGTTCACTGCTTTAACCCTCTCCAGACTTCTATGTGGATTGCACATATTTTTTTTCAGGCAGAATAAAGTTAACCCTTTCCATAAAACTGTACTGAATAATTGTTGAAACCTATCTTATTCAGTTCAATGCTTTTAACCCCTCTCAAGACTTCAATGTGGATTGCACATATTTTATTTCAGGCAGAATAAAGTTAACCCTTTTAATAAAACTGCACTGAATAATTGTTGAAACCTATCACAAAACTGTCAGGGTGCCGGTAACAATGCAATACTGGCATGGTCGACTGTACTGTTAACTGTGTTAGTGCTATGACTGTTTAAAACTAATTTGTTAGAGGAGTTATATAGTCTTTCACTGCGCTCATCTCGGCCTCACCGAGAGTGTAGAAACCTTTGGTGTCAAAGTGCCATTAAGAGAATGTCTCTGATTTGTGGCGTTCCATCCCTCCGGAGTGCAAAAGCAGGTACTGTCAGCTGAGACACTTAATGTTTTTCGCTTTATTTTCTTAACATTTAATTCTATGTGGAATGGGACACCTTTTCAGTGTGCCTTCCAAAGTAAGGGATTCTTAACCCTTTAGCGAACATAACAGCGAAAACCGGTCAACTTTATTCACAGAAACGTCTATTCAGTTTTAATTACCTTTTCATTTTTGCTTAAAAAAAACATAGCTTATGACCCTTTATTGGATTGAGCTCATTTTTTAAAAGATTATTCATTTATTGGCGTTTAATGTCACATATTTCTGCACAGTGGCTAATCATGACCACGACAGTTTTTTAGGTGGAGGAAGTCTGAGTACCCGGGAAGAACCACCGGACAACAACGAACAACTGTCAGATCCCCCACATACTAACTCCACACAAGCAGGGTTAGCATTGGTTGAAGACGGGTGCACAATCGATGTGCAGTACGCTTTAGAACACATCGCCACCATGCACCCACGTGGGCAATGGGGTGAAGTGGCTTGCCCAAGGACAGAGTGAGGACCTCACGCCTTGCAGCCTGCACCTCTGTCAACTGAGCCAATGCGCCCCCATTTAAAGGATTAAAATGGAGTATTTAAAGGGAATATTTTAACCCTCTGAAGATCTTAGTATGGGGGCATTATTCAGAAAGACTGGGAAATGCATTTTATTACACCTTAATGCATTTCTAAAGTTTATGAGTGTATTTCATCACTAAAATTAGTGGGCAGAGACAAAAATATCCATTTCTGATTCGTGTATCAAACCCTTTGAATGCTGGTCACATATATGCCATTTCTGGTTTCTTATAAGAATGTTCTGATTCCTGTATGAATATTTTCTATCCCCTTCATTTTGTATTGACGATAACTCAAAAACAAATCATCTGTCCTGGGGGCGAGGTGGCTGAGTTGGTAGAGGTGCAGGCTGCAAGCCGAGAGGTTCTCGGTTCGAATCCCACCTGCGGCAACCACGTTGTGTCCTTGGGCAAGACAATTCACCCCCCATTGCCAACGTGGGGGCACGGTGACGCTGTGTATTAAGGCGTACTGCACGTCGATGGTGCACCTGTCTTCAACCAATGCTAACCCTGCTTGTGTGGAATTAGTATGTTGGGGAATTGACAGTTGCTCGCCGTTGCTTGGTGGTTCTCTCTGGGTACTACGGCTTCCCCCACCCGTAAAACTGTCGTGGTCCTGATTAGCTATTATGCAGAAATATGTGACCTTACACACCAATAAATAAATAAATAATCTGTCCTGGGGCTGTTTGGTATACTGGTAGCCTGTCACAAGTACTGGCCCAGCTATGTTATCAGGGAACCTTTGGGAGTGGTCCATTGGGCCACAGAGTTTTTTATACCCCCCTAATTTCTTTGTAACAGAAAAGCATCATAAAGAAATAGCTGTTTATATTTATATACACAAGAGAATAATGTGAACAATCAAATTAGAGAGAAGTTGCTATAGATGACAGCCTGACACATATTTACTCTTATCAGCTGTCAGATCAGAATTAAATTCCATCCCCAAACCAAGTTGAAAAAAAACCCTTTGAGTAGCAAGGAAATTTGTTTATTATACAGATCTATCTTACAACACTTGATTAATTGTAGTTGAATAAATAACCCTTCACCTTTCATTGCATTTTTTATTTTTTTTTTCATTCTCAATCATAACTCAAGATCAACAGGTTTCGGGCCGAGTGGTAAGCGGCTCTCTCGAAACACTTATCACAGTTATGAATTAATGAAATGGAATATTTAAATGGTCTGTCTTTAACCCTCTTCATACTTCACCGCGATGATCAAACAACATCATTTAACTTATGACGGTAGAACCTTTTGCACGCTTCCTGCCATATTGCCACTCTTCACGCAAATGCCACGATTCAAGATCCACCATCTTATTTTATGTATGCCTTATTTAGGGCACTAGATGCTCTTAAGGGTAGGCCTTTAAACGAGCTCTTGAGGCTTTTAAGTTTTTTTTATGGCACTATCTCCGATATAGAGTCTATGCACCCTTTGTCGGCTCGATAACTCAAATACGAATTGTCCTATCCCTATTCGTTTTGGCATGCTGGTTACCAACAACCGGTTTGCACTCATCTTTGTTTTTTTAGCTAGTTTGAGGCCTTGTGTGTGATACAGTAGGCTGACTGCCTTAGAGGCTTCTAAATCATAATAAATATTTGCTATCATCGCCCAAAAATGACAGATCTGTAGTTGGTGGAGCCATTTCTTTAAAGTAGGTGTATACATGGGACTATACCGACTGATTTAAAAATTGCTGGAGGTTCAATATATGGTCCGCCTGAAAGAGGTCACCAAGGTCATCCAGTGCATATTATTCAGAAAGACTGGGGAATGCATTTCATTACACCTTAATGCATTTCAAAAGTTCATGAACGTATTTCATCAATCAGCTTGGTGGGCAGAGCCAAAAATGTCCACTTCTGATTCGTGTATCGAACCCTTTGAATGCTGGTCACACATATGCCTTTTCTGGTTTCTTATAAAAAAATGTTCTGATTGCTGTATGAATATCTGTAAATACTATTAACGAAAATCCATTTCTGATTTGTTTGAAAATAATTTACTCCTGAAAATAAGCCTCCATAAATTCTCCTTCTGTATAGTTTATTCCTGATACTTTAGCCCTTTTCACACAGACTTGAATTTACTGGGTGCAGTAAATTCTGTTTCTCTAGTTTCCTTTGTTGTTACAGAAAGTACATAGTTCTGTTTCCGATGGTTTCATTTTGTGAAGTTTAGAATTTATGTATAATATCATGTGTAAAATTTTCAGATGTAGACTTTGCAGATATGAAACGTTGGTGATTATGATTGAACTTTTATATATCTTATGCCAGTCGCTGGACTGTAAGGGTAAATTTACAGTTTCACTCCATTTTATCTGCGCTTCTAGTTCGCAAACTGCCGAAAGTTTCCGGAATATGGAATAGAAGGTTTGGCATACTTTCTTAGACTGTTTCAATTTTTCTATATTATTGTTTCTTTTCCTTGGGAATTTTTTTTGTGCTGCTGGAGAATTATTCTCCATAATTTGGGAATTGTATGTAACACTCCCTGGCAGACCTTAAATGGTGTTTTGAGGTTATATTGCTCGGAGAAATCTGTAAAAGTTACGAGCTCAGTGTTTATCTTCTGTCAGGAGATCATTTATAAAATAGATACCACTCTCGCACCAGCATTTATCGAAAAATAATTTGTTGTTAATTTTAACAAGGCTGTTATAGAAGAGGGTTTCAGAAAGTATGTCTTCAGGAGCTGTGGCATTCTCTCCATCCAAGAGACTATGCATTCAAAACGTTTTTCTAGAAAGAATTTGTGTGCGCTTCCACTGACTCTAAACCTTCCTTATGTAGGTACCACACCCTAGAACTGCAAAAACTTTCAAAGTCATTTAAAATAAGCTTTTTCCACGGGACAAATTTATTAGAGTCTAATAGTTTAGCAATCCATGAAACTTTAGCAGAGAAGCTATAGGTTTTCAAGTGGGGGGAATGTGATTCTACAGTTCGCCTAGGCGTTAATTCGCGTAGCTCGCTTTATCTTGTCGATTTTGCCCGACCACAAAAATTTAAAAAAGTAGATTAGAGTTTGCAGAACAGATCTTCTGATGGGCCGGGCAAAACCGACAGACAGTGTGTTAACAATGGCAAAGCGAGCGTTTTCACCACAACAGTTTTACCAATTAGAGTTAAATTACGAAAAGACCAGTCACTAAAAGGTTTTTAAATTTTTGTCGTTTTGTTCAGATAATTGTTTAGAATGTAGTTTTCATTAAACACGTTATACTCGATTCCTAGTATTGTGAAAAAGTCATTGTGGTTCCAGTGAATGCATTGATTTGTGTGTATTTCTTCACCACAGGCTCTTTTAGATCCAATCCATAACGCCCGTGTTTTGTAGAAGTTGACTTTCAGTCCGTAAAATGTTGACACCATTGTATAATAGATGGACCAAGTTTTAAGGAAAACAGTGTTTTTTCGATGAAGGATCATTCTAACGAATCGAATGCTTTTTCAAAATCTAGAAGTGTTACTATTCCCGGTATGTTTTCTCCTCTCATTTTTTGATTAAATCAAAAGTTAGACCTGTTGATTCACCCGTGTGTCTTCCTTTCATAAAGCCCAGCTGAGTTTCCGATATAAGTTTAGGTAAGGCTATCTTAATACAGCCAGTAATTACTGTAGAACCTATTTTTACATCAACGTTAATTAATGATATTGGCCTCCAATTTTCTATATATATATTTATTTGGTTTATTTGGTTCAGGTATATATGTAATAAAACCCGCTTTGTGTAATGGAGAGTTCTTTTGTGCTGTGCCCGTAATTTAGGGAATTTAAAAAAAAACCTGCAGAGATCTTTCCAAAGAAGTCTAAAATTCTGCCGTAAAACCATGTGGGTCAGGAGTTTTATTGTTTTCATTGATTTTAGGGCAACAGAGCATTCAGGTTCGGTTAATAAACTTTACAATGAGTTTTGCTCTTCTTCGGCTTGAAAGGGGTGTGGGGGGGGGGGGGGGATGGATTGTTTTCGTCGAAAAATGTATTATTTGTAGTTGACATTAGTTGGCGGGCGATATTCTCGTGTAGAGTTGCTAGTAGAATGTCTTTTATTCTAATATTCTTTCATTCAAGTCTTTTGTCATACATCCGTTTGATTTAACTAGTTAGTCTGTGTGAAACACACAGACTATTGTTTTTGTACGGTTTCTTCTTCTTCTTCTTCTTCTTCTTCTTCTTCTTCTTCTTCTTCTGTCTTCTATGTTCTTCCTTGTCCGCACGATAACTCGAAAACGAATCGTCCCATCTCGCTGATTTTTGGCATACCCGTAGACAGTCAGAAGTTCTCGGCCACCTATGTTTTGCAGATTCCTGCAGCTGTAGGGGTGTCCGTAGAGGTGTTTTGAAAGTGGGCCACGCCCATATCTCAGGCATGGTATGACGTATGGACCTGGGACCAACACCAAGTGAGTCGAAACTCGATGGTGATTCAAAATATGGGTCAATTTCACTGAGGTCACCCAGGGGTCATTGAGTGCATTTTTAAAAATTGCTGGAAATCACATCTTTTGACTCCATAATGCATTCCCGGAAGATCATTCATGCAATTTTACACGAAAAAAAATGGGCGTGGCCAAACTTTTTGAAAGTGGGTCACGCTCATATCTCAAGCAAGGTATGATGCATGGACCTGGGACCAACACCAAATGAGTCGACACTTGATGGAGGTTCAAAATATGGGTCAAGGTCACTGAGGTCACCCGGGGGGGGGGGGGGAATGAGTGCATTTTCCAGAATTGCTGGAAATCACTTTTTTTACCTCCAAATGCTTTCCCAAAGTTCATACATGCATTTTTTCACAAAAAAGTAGGCGTGGCCAAACATTTTGAAAGTGGGTCACACTCATATCTCAAGCATGGTATGATGTATAGACCTGAGACCAACACCAAATGAGTCGACACTTGATGGGGTTCACAATATGAGTCAAGGTCACTGAGGTCACCCATGGGTCAATGAGTGCATTTTCCAGAATTGCTGGAAATCGTATTTTATGACCTCCAAATGCTTTCCCAAAGCTCATACATGCATTTTTTCACGTAAAAAAGTGGGCATGGCCAAACATTTTGAAAATGGGTCACGCTCATATCTCAAGCATGGTATGCTGTATGGACCTGGGACCAACACGAAATGAGTTGACACTCGATGGAGGTTCACAATATGGGCCAAGGTCACTGAGGTCACCCAGGGATCATTGAGTACATTTTTCCGAATTACTGGCAATCACATTTCTGGTTTTCAGACCGATTAAGAATTGCATTTTACACCAACTAATGCATTAAAAATTGTACATGTATCTCATTATTCAAATAAATGGCAGAGCCAGTAATGTCAATTTCTGATTCCTTGATCGAACCCTTTAAATGTTGTGCACGTGTATGCCTTTTCTGGTTTCTTAGAAACATGGTTCTGATTCCTGTATGAATATTTGTAAATGCTGTTAACGAAAATCCATTTATGATTTGTTTAGAAATATTTTATTTCTGAAAATAAGCCTCCATAAATTCTCTTTCTATATAGTTTTTTCCTGAAACTGTAACCCTTTTCACTCAGGATGCAGTATATTCTATATCTCTAGTTTTGAAATTATTTTTTCAGTGAAGTATCTTTTTTGCTAGGTTGCAAAAGTATTTAGTTGGTTTTTCACCCTAGACTTTCCATTTAGCCTTTGTTCTCAAAATCATGCCATTAATTTTCTGATCCATCAGCGACTGTAACTCTGCTTCTAGTTGTTCGATTTCTTGAACTACTGATAGCTCCCAACCATCTAAAATTTGATTCAAATTATTTATTTGTTTTCGATCTCCTGTTGCCTTTTGTTAGTTTTTCGCTTTAAGTGAGTAGAATAGGATATCGTTTTACCTCGTATCATGAGTTTTAGGGTCTTCCAAAATAGTTGACCATTGATAGACAGATTATTATTATTATTATTATTATTATTATTATTATTATTATTATTATTATTATTATTATTTCCTTTAGTGTATTGGTCTATTATTTCTGCTATAACTAATTTTGTAGCACTTATATACTCCGTGTCATTTTGAAGACTGTTGTCGAACTTCCAGAACCCCTTCCCTCTTGATTGATAGACGAATGATACATTGATAGTTATCGGGTTATGATCTGACTTGTATTGAATAGAGCGTCCGCTTTGTGAAAAAAGATCTGTAAATCGCAAGATATTAGAAAGTAATCCAGTCTTGCCATTTTATTACCCGCCCCCCCCCCCCCCCCCTCCAGGTGTAACGTTTTGATTCGGAGTTTTCTATTTCCAGACGTCACACAGGACTAGTGTTTCCTTGTATTTCGAGATTTTTCGTTTGATTTTGTGTTATTTTTATGTCTGTAGTTAACTGTGTCGATTTCATAGTTCTGGGGTGCGTTCCAATCTCCTCCTATTAATATAGAACTATTACCAATTTCCTCTAATTTTGAGAACAAGTTGTTGTTGTAGAATTCGGGTCTATCTTATTTGGCCAATACACCACAGCAAGTCAGAATGTTTGGTATTGAACCGTTATCTCAAGAATTATATCTTGTTTCCCCCGTGTCCTTAACGGTTTTATGTATAGAAAACGCGAACGAATTTTTAAAGAGAATTGATGTACCCCTGCTTTCACTTGAGTGAGAACAGAATATTGCGTCAAAAGCCCACTCGTTTTTCCAAGCATCTTCAACTTCTCGACGTGAGCACCTGTCTACCAGGAGAGTGATATGGAACTTATCTCTGCAACATAAGCAAATGCCCCGTCTTTTTGTTGGTCCAATGAGAGACCACTTCCTATATTAATTGGAGTCTAGTTGAAATGTAAATTCCTGCTTAAGCATCACCTTAGATCTTAAATATGCTTTTAGTGACGAACTTAATATGCGGAAAAACGATGCTTTGGATTTACGCTACAGATATATCTGAAAAAAGGGTTTTTTTGTCTGTAAACAAATAACAAAGATTTTTCTGGTTTTTGGATACATGGATGTGATAATTTTCTGCTCCTCTACAAAAGTCGAATTTCAGCATCATTAATTTGCAACATTAAAGTAGTTGCTTGTATTGTGCAACTTCTTATTTGGAGTGTGACATAAGACTGAATCTGTGGTCGAGGTGGCGTTATTCTATATACTATGTATATGTAATTGAGTGAGTATGTATGTGCGTCCGTGCTTGTCTGCGTTTCCTACTGAAACGTTTTTTTGTTTTAATATACCGCCGAAAAATTGTTTTCATTTACTGAACTCTGATGGGTTTCAAACATGACAAAAAATACATAAAATTGATTTAAACTAAGTGATGAGCTTAGGAACTGGTTAAACTGACTGGCAATAATTGATGTTATTCATTGATGGGCTCTAATTTAGTCCTTACAAGGATGTTACGCAAGATTTTGTTTTTCTTATAGGCGATGACGGGTCGAAGATTCAAAGGTTCATTTAATTTAACATTGGTTAAATTGAATTCATCTTTTAACATTTTTGCTATTTCGACGTTCATTCTGTTGCATGTTAAAGTGGAAGAAATAATGGACCTCCTTTCGCATTCTCTTTCTGATATGTTCATATCAAATGGCTAGAGGGTTTGAAGCGTATTGATCCAAAAAGCTTCACGTTTTTTTCCTAAATTCATCCGTTTCTTCTAATGTGTCTTTAATTGGTGGTTGTTCAATAGGATGGATTTCAAAATCGTCCAGAGAATAGCCAGGAAGATTAAAATGTTGTGCTGCTGGGGCATAAGCATTATGTTTTATATCCTGCCTGTGTCCAGTAGCACGTTCTCGGAAAAGATTTTGATTTTGACCAACATACTGCTTCCGACAGCGCTTATACGTGATAAGGTAAATAATATTTGTTGAATCACAATGGAGGGGGTTACGGATCTGATAATGATTTTTGGTTTGTTCGGAGGAAAATTCCTCTTTCTGATCAGGCATAAAAGTATGCAATCTACAACGAGGCTTTTTGCAATTAAATACCGCGCCACTACCATTCTGCAACGATCTGTTGTGTTCAATTTTCAGTGGTTCGAAATCAGCAGTTTCGGCTGGATTTTGGAGCGTTTTCAGAGTTTGAGATTTCAGGCTACGCAAAAAGCGCTGTGAGTATTCCCTCGATTTGAGGGCGACAAATAGAGTAGAACAAACCTCAATAAATTTACCTTATCACTTGAATTGCGGTCGAAAGGAATGAGCTGTGATTTGATGATACCTTTGAATGTATGTTGAGGATGAAATGATTTTGTGTGGAACAATTGATGTGAATAAGTTGGTTTAAAATATACTTTATAATCTAAATGACCGGATGCCTGAAATTGCTTGCCTTTGTACACAGTTATATCGATAAAATCAACAGAACTCTCACTGATAGTAGCTTTTAATTTAATGTTTGGATCATGATTGTTCAAAATTTCTAACATTCATCAAAATCGTCTTTTGGATGTTCCCAAATAATAAAAATGTCATATAAATACCTGAGGTATGCGAGAGGATGCTTTGCACATTTGCTTAAGGCATTTTCCTCCCATTCCGCTACTTAAATGCTTGCAAAATTAGGACTGAATCTTTTACCCATAGGACAACCCATTATTTGTAGAAAATATTCTCCATTGAATTGAAAGTCATTACCTTTTAAGCCCAGCTCTAAAAGATCCAAAATTTGTTCATCCGGGCGTTTTGCGTCCTGATATTTTTCAAATGCATTTTAACCGATTAACACCTTTATCAATATCAACGTTCGTATACATACTGTCGATACCCAAAGTAGCCAGAATTGCATTTTTCGATATTTTCAATTTCGAATTTTATGACAGGAAACCCTGTGTATTTTTAGATACAATGTAGCTCGTATGTCTATTTGCTATAGGTTCAGATGAAAATCATTTAGTTCCGAGATCGCATAAGATTTCGAATTACAATCTGATACAATTGGCCTCCCGGGTGGAGTTACGTCATCCGTCCATGAAGAACGGTCCTTGTGGATCTTTGGTACGATGTAAATTGTCTTATTTGAGCACTGAGCTTAGCTATTAAATATTTCAATTGTTTTTTTGGTAATGTGACCTTCGTCGAGGAGAAATTTTTCGACATTACAAGGCCAAATAAGTGAATCTATTTTCTTATAATGTTTTGTATTGCTAAGTTGTCTCATGGCTTCCTTAAAATAATTATTCCGAGACAGAACGACTACCGACCAACCTTTGTCGGCTGGTTTAATTACTATTTTCTTATTTTTTCGAAGTTTCGTGAGGGCTCTCCGTTCACCGGCTGTTAAATTTATTGGAGAGTATGTTCATGCTGAAAACCTTTTGGAGGATTCGTTTGCTAGCCTCATTAATGTAGGGATCTACTTCACTATCTGGAGGTGGCCAACCAGATGATTCTGTAAAAGGAAGTTTCCGACCGCTGGAGTTTCTAAAGCGGTCTGCTAATTTCATTTGATGGTATATTTGTTTCATTTCCAGTTTTAGGCTTAGGTGCTGGTAAAAAGTTAAACCGGGATCTAAAAGAGACTTCTCTTGGGTTGTCAGGTCATTGGTGCCAGACAGGTTAACCACATTAGTTTCTAATCCCACATCTGTTAGGCGGTTATTACCTTTGACTTTACTAACTTTAAATCTAGATGGTTCAACCAGTGATTGTACATAATATTGGTGGTTCTCGTGGTCCAATGGATTAAATTCTGAGCAACATCAAACTTCGCGTCATCAATTTTTGGTATCAAGTTAACGTCCTTCACTTTCCGAGTGGTTTCATTGATGATGCTCAAGGTTCTCCTCTCAGCCCGCAGGAGTTTTTGCTAAAAGTTTAGTTCAGCGAAATCCCGATTTGCCAAATGCTGCTCAAAGAGCCCAATGTGGTGCAAACACTCAATCAACTGAGTGAGCACGTATCCATTCATTTCCTTTGGGTACTTTGCTTCATACTTGAGGGATTTCCGATGGAAATCCACTGTTATGAAACGCTTACTGCGTATACCGTTCGCCACCCAGACTCCTGCACTACACCTCTCGTCTGGTAAGCAGTGAACAGGAGCGGCGAACGGTATACAGAAGCTACGAGAACCGCCATTATATCGGTCTTGTTTTAATTTTCCAACATTTGGTGCATGCATCGCTCACGTTTGTTGACTGAGTCCCGAAAGTAAGCCTTTCAACCCGGTGTAACAGGACTACTATTCCTAGAAATGTTAGACCTAGGACTATAATTCCGCGGAATAATAGTCCAGAGGGACTAACGTTCCTACGGACTATCATTCCTGTCACACCGGCATGCATAAATGTTTGCGTGAAAAAAAAATGATAGCGGACGAGCAAACAATATAAAGAGCAAAACATCTGAAGCAAGACTCGGTACTAATTTAATCCAACAGCCCGACAGAGCTATTGGACTAAATTATTATTGAACCTCTCAACAAACCAGAGTGGTTTCGCCCATTTTGTCATTGACTGTATTGGCTGAAGTGATACCTTCCGGGACACTGTTGAAATGGATAAATATCGATAAGAGAAATATATTATTTTTTTCTAGGATCATACAATAATAGTGTGCGTGGTCATTTTTGTTTTTCCATATACAACTACAGATGGAAGGTATTCGGTGATACACTAATAATTTGGGTAGTAGGAGAAAAACTTACACAAAAACAATTGTCTGCGCTCTCCCCTGTATTGAGAAAACCAGCGCCCAGTTGGGGAGTCTCGTGAAGTCGAGTGGACAGTTTCCAAATGAAAAGCCGACAGAATTATTATAAAGTACTTCGGTGAAAATAATTTATGTTAAGATTATGGGAGGAGATAAACGAGATCCAATTCCTTACCAGAACTACGCACCGAAAGTGGAAGCCGATGTGGCGAAGCCCCCAACCAACGAGAAAAATGATTTTTCCCATGTTACTCGCTTCCCTTCCGCAAAAAAAACGAACCCGAGCTCCTCTGGTTGGAGCGGGACAAGTGCTTGTCGAAAGGAGGTGCCGCAGGCCACAGACTGGAAAATAGAGAGGAAAGGCATTAACTGGTAAAGTGCTGAGTTTTTTCTGACAACAAATCAAAGCTCATCATATACTGCTCTATTACATTTAATTGGATAGTGCCTTATAGGCGCTATCCAATTAAATGTCAGAGAGCAAGGTATTGTATAAAAAATCTGATCCATATCAGGGACAATAAAGGCTTCCTCAGGCAGAATGTAGCTACAGATAGTTATTGCCTGTCACTTTTAGTAAAGCCCAAAATAGGGCTTCCAGCACTCTACCAGTTAAAAACACACACCGCATTCCTTCATGCAAGATGAAACACTTCCTTTGGCTACCTGTGCCGTTTCACAAATTTATTACACGCCAGTTCTATGAAATACACACCTACAGTAGCAATAAGCCACGCGGAAGTGAAAATCCTCGCCGTACATATTATGCGTGGAACGGAAATCGTAGAAGAACTATTTTGAATAGAAACGAAATGTCACTTCTTGAATTTTCTACAACTCGTTCACCGAAATGACAATTTGAATCGCTAGCGACAGCCAAAAATCGCCCCCTGAGTTTCAATGTGTTCTACGCGCCACTCGGATAGAACACATTGGAACCCAGGAAACGAAATAGTAACACGGGTTCTCCTTGCAAATTTGATTGGTATTAAAATGTGTTTTGTTTTGTTAGCACTTGTCAAATGAATTGCTGAGTGCCCTTCTAATAAGTGTTTTGATAAACGGAGAGGCGTGTAATAAACACAGAACGAAAAGCGCGTTCGAATGTGTTAATCTATATGGCACTTGTGCCATCGCGGAAGGATAAAACTCGGCCTCTCTTTTTATCATTCCGCGCTGGCACTCGTGCCATATCGATTAACCCATTCACACGCGTGTGTCGTTCTGTGTATTTATTTACAAAGACTGTCACCAAAAGTGCCTACATTCGTACGATTACCATTCTAAAGCCCATGGACACAATTAATCTATTGTTCCCGTGAGCTATTAAAAACAACAGTGAAGTCTTATTCCACTGAACCTTCAAATTCCACGAAAAATCAAAAATAAAAAGGTGTCGCCCTATACAAGCACACACGCACAGAAACACCTACATACATAAACACGTATATATATATATACTTTCGATAAAATTATCTCCCCTACATTATTAAACGGTCGAAGAAGGACCAATTTAGAAGTATGTAATTGTTGAGGAAACACCAATAAAAAACAAAGCGAAATTTCCTTTTGTTACTTTTAATAAACGAAAACAAGAGTCTGCTCTCATTTATTAAAGGTTACAAAAAGAAACTCAGGTTTTTATGGCAAGCTAATTAAAAGCAAATAAGTGCAGTACAATCTGGCTCTTTGTTTAACTGGAAGAGTGCGGAATTATTTTTGGTCATCAAAATTTGTTCACATATATTTGCCTTGTTACAATTTATGGGAGAGTGCCAATAGGCACTCTCCCATAAATTGTAACAATGCAAATCCTAACAGTCTAAATAATTTCACTTCAAAGGTGATATGAACAACATCCACAGAATATGAAGCCTTTAAGTTGTAGTACCGACACTTCAGAATAAAGCCCAAATATGAGCTTCCAACACTCTACCAGTTAACGAATGTGTTTTTACAGTAATTTACAAGTTTCTATTCGTCCCCGGAAAAAGTGAGCAAATGTTACCTCCTAAGTATTTATATTAATGGACAGGATAGTGCCTGCATTATGAGTCAGGATGCGCCGTTGGTATAATGGATAGAAACAAAGTTACAGAACATCAAAAGATGGCAAAAGCGCCGTTTTGTTATTTTTAAATGGGCGTCAAACGTCCAAATTGATTTGGAACAAAATGTTGTAAAAAGCCAGCTTCTTTATTTTTATACTACTTCACAGCAAAATGACTGAAGTTTACGAAATGATGCAAACATCGATGATACAACGCCGCTAACATTTCGAAAATTTCATTTTTTATACGAAATTTCCATACCCTTGGTGTTTATAACGTTCTGACAACTTTAGAAAATTAAGGGGAGCTAACTTTCCGGTAAATCTCTTTCGGCTTTTAATATTGAAGAGTAACTCATGGGGTACCGTGTCGGAGGCCGAGCTTAAGTCAAATATTACAAGAACACATTTTTGATCATTATACAAATATGAGTATCTACTTTCAACTTATAAGTTTGTGTACTGTGGTGTTGTCGTATTGAGACAGATACTGCCAAGGTCAATAAATTGCTTTTCATGGTATGATGAAATTTTAATATTTCCGAAAGCAGACGATTAAAATTACATTCAAAACAGTTTGTTGTTCAACAGTCGCGTGACTATGTAGGGGTGTAGCCAAGATTATTCAGGGTGGATGATAATTTGGGTTTTATAGACACTCGATGATAATTTGGGTTTTACTGACAATCGATGATCGAAGGTCACCCGCAATGGCCACCTTCAAAAGCCGGGGGGAGCTCGAGAGGGATGTCCCCTCTCATTAGTGGGAGTCCGGGAGAACTCCCAAGGAAATGTTTCGAAATTCCATGCCCAAGAGAATAAATGTGTTCCCGAATGGATTTAAATGAGTAAATTTTATTGACTGAAATAAAGTCCAGCAGGTATTCAACAATATTGCTTGGATTGGGAACTTTCAACCCATGTTCACCGTGTCCAAATTTGTATCAAAAGGCCGTAATACAATATTACGGCCTTTGGGGCCAAGTTTAGACTAATGTTTACCATGGGTAGACATTTTTCAAAATCGGAGGTCACATTATCCATATTACCCACCCCAACTGCACCCGTGCTGTGCTGGCTGGATGTGTCGCACGCCGCAGAATATGTCGTAATGATTTGTCGAACAACAATACAGATCTAACAAACAGCTGGTGTTTGCAGTATATACACGGAACAATATTAACACTTCCAGATATTTTGGCATATCCCGTGTACAATAAATGTAACACAACAGCGGAAAGTGAATATAGGTTATTACCACAATGTGGGCTTCCAAGAGGGTGTATTGAAGCTGAGACCGCGTCTCTGGGCAAACATCGACGGGCCCCACAGGACGAGTCGAAATTTGACCCAGAGGCGAGGTCGAGACTTCAATACACCATCTCGGAAACTCTCTTGATGGTAATAACCAATTTATTTTTCATTATTCCCCCTTCCGTGACTTGTTTGCATATATTTTGACAATCATTCGGCGTCTATGAATAGATTTTTTTTATAAATGATAATCATGCCGTTACCCAACGCAGACGATTTCAAAATTTAATATTTTAAATATCATTTTTAAAACATTTTTTAAAAAATTTCAACAAAACCATATCATGTGACCCCTCTTTGGAACGAGGTCGACGAGCTCGTTCCAAAGAGGGGTCACATGATATGGTTTTGTTGAAATTTTTCGAAAAATAATATTTTTCAGCTGCAGAATTTGCATATAGTCGCCTGTGTGCTAGAATGTCCTATGTCCCCTAAGGGACATAGGACATTCCAGCACTCAGGCGACGATATTTCGCGGGCGGATGCGGGCGATTCATTGGGTAAAGGGTTAAGTTCTTGAGCTGTGCATGATGTAATCCCCATTCATAGTTCCACTTGTACTGTTACAGCCGAGGTTTATGGTAGTAGTGTTTCATCTGTGTGTTTCTTTGTTTTATTTTTCGGGTTTAATGCACGGTAGGCCTAAACAAAAATGCCATGAGGGCATAACATTATCTAATCTAATTTATTTCGCCGAGTTAGCGATTTACTTGTCATTTAATTACTGTTATCAAAACGTTGGCCTAGACTTGTACAATAAGCTTTTGATGAATGCAGGTAAAAAATGTTCTCTTTCTGACTCGGATCATCGCACGTGCTGTTGCTACCCACAATACAGATTCGTATTTTGTCTAGACGTGTTTACTTGTATTTGGGTAATGCGTTCTTGTTGTAAGATAAAAGAAGATATTCATTATTTTCAGTAACACGCATATAAGCGACATTCATATTGGCAATCTGATATACTAATTATTTCCTCACCTACTTTCCGAGAAATAGATTGCGGACCGCCTGCATAAAAAAGGTTGTGAACCAATAGAAACGGGAGATAGTCTTTTATCCTTAGACTTATTTATTATTTATTGGGGTTTAACGACACTTTCGACAGCTAGGATAACCTCGTGCCGGACAGTTGTACGGGTGGAGGAAGCCGGAGTACCTGGAGAGAACCACCGAGCAACAGCGAGTAATAGTAATTGTCAGACTCCCCAACGTACTAATTCCACACAAGCAGGATTAGCACTGTTTGAAGACAAGTGCACCATCGACTGGCTGTCCGATTTAGTGCACAACGACACCGCGCCCCCACGAAGGAAACTGGGATTGGGTGCCTTGTCCAAGGACACAACGCAGTTGCCGCAGGTGGGATTCGAACTGATGTCCTCTCGTATTGCAGCCTGCATCTCCACTTACTGAGCCACCGAGCTCCCTATATCACTAGACTTACATGTCCTCCTGGATTAAGTTGAAGTCACAGCAAACATTATTCCTCTGTTGATAAGCTGTACGTTCAGGAAGTAAATGTCATCCCACTAATGATTTTGTCAGCAATTTGTACTTAATCTTCAAATCCTCAGATATTAATTTTATGACAATGACGCCGTATCTATTTGTGCGCAGGTGCAAGCGACTTAACAGTGTTTCTACATTATTAGTGCCCGCCTGTACAGACAACCATAATGCTGTAAAACAATGTCAAGACAAATGCAGCCTATCAGTAGAATTAGTACACTCTTAACCCTTTACCTAACGTGAAAAGCAGACGACACTTGCAAAAAAAATTCTTGAATAACTAATTTTTTTCATTTTTTGTCTCAAAAACATAGGTTATGACCCCTCGTTGGAACGAGCTCGACGAGCTCGTTCCAACGAAGGGTCATAACCTATGTTTTTGAGACAAAAAATGAAAATATTTTAAAAATTAATTGGCGATTTTTGAGAATAGCGCTGGCCGGTTTTGGCCGTTACGTTGGGTAAAGGGTTAAATCAGCTAAGTTACAAATTAACCCAAATCAACTGAGTTGTGTGAATATGAACCCAACTGGGTACGTATTCACTAAACCCAGCGGATTTGGGTTGATTTTTCACCCAACTGATTTTAGAGTGTGAGGAACAATACACTTCGAACAACATTTTGAATGCAATATAAAAGGACGGTCTGTGTTTGTTAGGGGACTTGCGGCTTAAGGGATATTACTTTCTTTTCTTACACGGTGGTTTATTCACACAGAAAATAATTGTCAGTGGTCAACTGGAGTCAGTTTTCAAGGTAAGATCGTGGTTTATTGATAGTGAAATATCTAACAGACAATGACTCGTAGAAATACTTCATTTTGCTAAGTTCTGTCGGGAACGGCATATCCTCGACCCCCCCCCCCGACCCCCCACACACACGTTCACTAAAAGACAACCCTACCAACTCCACCGTTAGTCAATCGTCTATAATATTTGAACGGGATGTCTAGGGAATTTAGTGAATGTTTCGGGTTTCTCCTAATTTATTCCAGTGGAGAATACCATATTTTCAAATCTGCTTTCTTACAGACTATAAACAATGTTGTAACGGTTTGTAGTATTCAGGCAGTGTTCTATTTTTGTTTTAATTTTATTTTATTGGCTTTGGTTGGTGGCTGGGGGTATGTTTTTCTCCTTTGTATTTTTTTTTATATTCAACTCATTATTTTATTCTCTTCTTCTTACTATATCGTGCATTTAAATTTTAGAAACATATTTCAAACGAAGTCAACAAAAAACTACACCAAACAGAATCACCTATACGTGCGGCAAATAATAATAATACTGTAATGAGAAAAGCAGATATAGATTTTCAACAGGATATCGACTTGGTCTCAACTTTATTCCTATTTTCAGAATAGAAATGCTCCCGTGTGAAGTTGTATTCGCGATATAGCATAATGGAATGGTCTTGTGATTCAACTGCGTTTATGCACATTGCTTTTACATATATACTCAGTTTATCGTGGATTGTGGGTTGTTTATGCCCCCCCTTTCTCAATTTCAAGACTATCGTTACGAATTCTCAAATTAGTGAACAAGGAGCGAACAGTGTTTTTTTTAAAAAAAATCTCATTCAGGTAGGGCTCAATCGTGTATTTTTCTTTAAATTATCTACATATTCGTAGTTTGTCTGAGTGATAGCCGAGCATTGAGGACTTGATTCATTTTCGGTATTTCTAACTTAACTGAGGGTGCTTTCGTGAGTAACGTAGTCGGCACATGTTGACGCTACTGTATATATCAAAGATTGACTGCCTCTGACACTTTTACATCTATTTCATGTATTTTAAAGCACGAAAAATAGCCTTATGAGCTAAGAACTAAATCGTCGGCCAATAAAAAGGTGATTAGACATTCGCTTCTGATACATATCAGGGTACATGATCTGTCAAATGTTTACCAATATCAGGAAGAAGGGTGAAATAATATATCCTTGTCTAACACCAATAGTTGATCGCTTCAAAAGACCAATGCTCACTCGCGTCTGTGCGCTATAAACGATCGCTTTATACATAGAAACTACAATTTCGAAAGTGTCCTCACAGATACCAATATCTTTCAATTTCTTAAACAAATTGAAGCACCCAGCTGAATCAAATGCCTTCCGAAAGTCTATGAAAACAGCAAACCGTGGTTTTTCATCATTCCAGCGTCACCGTGCCCCACGTGGGCAATCGGGATTAAGTGTCTTCACCAAGAACACAACGCGGTTACCGGAGGTGGGATTCGAACTGAGGACCTCTCGGTTGCAGCCTGCATCTCTACCTACTGAGCCTCCGCGCTCCCCAACCCTCGTTAGACTAATTGAGTGAAGGATTTTGCTTCTTTTGATACAAATTTTCAAATAATGGTCAGTCTGGTGCGTTAAGTGTCCCACAACTCGCGCATGTTCTGGTCAGGGTTACCCTCGGACTCCGCCCCCCTCAGTAGCCACTGGGCTCTAGCGGAGGTGTCCTTGATATATACAGGTTATTACAACTTACAGTCAACTGATCCGATCGTCAAATTCCGTTAAGCTAACGAGTAGGATCGGGCAGATCTGCCTGATCTTGTCCCATCAAGGAGTGTAACAACCCAACTTGATTGACTTTTATAACGGTTGGTATGCTATATAACAATGAGAATCTTTCCCTTTATCCAACGAAGGCGATATCAAAATTTATTACTTTAAATATCATTGTTTCAAATTTTAAAAACAATTCAACAAAACTATATCATATGACATCTCATTAGAATGAGCTCAATCAGCTCGTCCCAATGAGGGGATCACACGATATTGTTTTGTTGAAATAGTTTGAAAATCATTTTTTTCAACTGCTGATTTTGTATATTACGCGGGCAAATGCCGCCGATTCGTCAGATAAAGGACTAAACATTGAATACCAGACATGAAATATGAAAAATAGACATTGAATTTACCAGAAACAATTTGACTCACAAAAGTAGAAATACCCACTTCATAGTAATCTTTGAGGTTCCATATGGAAGCGAAGGAGTAGATCCATGTTCCACCTAGAACCGCGGGTTCTAGACAGGTTCTAAGGCCATACTTTCGTTCTATACAGCATCTTCGTTATCTTTCCTGGTTCTTGAAAAAGAGAAGTATTCAACTGCAGGCGGGGCACGATTAATATAATGGCACTAAAATTATCCAAGACTGTCAACATCGACAGGGGTGGGGGTGGGGGTGGGGGGGGGGGGGTGGGGGAGTGAATTTGCATGGATGCTACCTATGCTGTTTGTTTTAACAAATCCGCCAAAATAAATAGAAACAATTAACCCTTTACCCAACGTAACAGCCAAAACCGGCCAGCGCTATTCTCAAAAATCGCCAATTAATTTTCATTATTGTTTTTATTTTTTGTCTCAAAAACATAGGTTATGACCCCTCTTTGGAACGAGCTCGACGAGCTCGTTCCAAAGAGGGGTCATAACGTATGTTTTTGAGACAAAAATGAAAAAAATGAGTAAATCAAGAATTTTTTTTCAAGTGTCGTCTGCTTTTCATGTTAGGTAAAGAGTTAATCACTAATCTGTTGTACCTGCATGCTGGATAAACTGATTTCAATACCTGCAGGGGCCAATACTATAAAACTTTTACAATTGTATTTTCCCGAATTGTATTTTCTAAAAGTGAATATAAAGGACGGAAATGAATTATTAGCATTTCAAAAGACGTGGCAGTTTACCTACCGGTAAATGACCACATCTTTTGAAACGCTAATCGTCCATTTCAATTAGTTATTTCAGACATAGAAAATACAGTTCTGGAAAATACAATTGTAAAAATTTTGTATTATTGGCTTCAGGTGAACGTTTGGAGAATTTGAATGAATGTACAGTCCTTCTAAAACGTGTTTTGACCACAGCGTTGGATTGTCTTTTCACGTGGTTTTAACACAAATAATGGCGTACTATCATAACCAATTCTTGGGAATAGACATTTATGCCTGTTTGCAAACATTTTCTGGGGAAGGCTATTGAACCATTGCATCGACGCCCCTGTTTGTGCATTCGGCCCTTATCCTTTCCACATTTTTCGGCTTTCAAGCTCGTGGAATCAACTTCCATTTCCCAGGTATTGAATAGCAGTGCTTAAAATAACTTTTTTCTCTGCGTATCAAAATGCTACACATTTCCAAAAAATGAATAGCATTTTGTAAAAATTGCATAGCTATTTGTGTATACCGGAGTTATGTTATGCTGTTTTGTATTGAATTCTTCTAAGTAGATAGAATAGTTTCCATCCATTTCTGAGCATTTCCAAATGATCTGCAACACATGAAACATTTACTATGTTTTTTTAACTGAACTGCCTTTAAGGGTTGCATGGACTTGGATATTTTCAAATGACGTCGTGGTTGTTTAACAGAGTTCTCAAAATGGAAGTTGGGATTTTTAACTTGATGGGCTTGAAGTTATTTTTAATGGACATTTTATGCAAAATGTCTTAAAAACAGGAAGAATTTAAACCAATAGAATTCATCTTACATATGAAGTTGCTAATGATGCTTGATGGAGAGTTAATCTGAGTTATGCCTGGAATGTTTCACAATCAGAAGTAAAGCATTAGTGAACTAGTTTTCAAATTTGTTTGCAAATTTTCATTTACATTTTGCGATACAAGATAATCAACTGCAGCCTAATAGGCTGCAGTTGATTATCTTGTATTGCAAAATTCTATACATAATTGAACATTGTGTAGCTTTTTGCAAGTTTTGCATAGCAAAAAGCGACGCGACTCCGCTTATTTTGAGCCCTGTTGAACAGTTTTCACAAAGAAAGTTCGAAAATATGTAGATTGTGTGTTTCGAATTTTACTATAAATTATATCTTGTTTTGTACCCACAACACTTCCAGCAACACAGCCTAGTATCCAACGATATCAGTTTATTGAATAAGTGAACATTTCGGCATTTTTCAGAAGATACATTCTGAACATGTGATTAACATGGCGCATTCTAGTTGCCATGAATATTTCTGTATTACGATAGCTCATGGGAGCTATCGCTTCAAAGTCGGCCGGCGCGTAACTTACCACTTGTTTGATTTTTCGCCGCTATCTTTTAAAGATGATGCAACAAAGACATGTAACAGAACAAAATCAACGTTTTCGAAGCACGCGTAATTAGGCCAAATATTTTGAAGTAAGTATACCTAAGTATATTTGTGTGTCTAATGATTGGTTATCTGTATATATAAAAGAACTGGCAGTTGTCACGGCCCGGTATTTTACATAGGCCCAAATTCTAAGTTTTATGTGTAAGCAGAATCAAACTTTAAACAATTCGAAAATGGGAAACAATTGAAATTTAATGCGAAACGAACACCACGAAATTGCGTTTTGTTCCCATACAGTATATACAATAGATTGTCTTCCGAAACTCATGACCCTTAATTATGTTTAAAATATCAAACCATAAATACCGAAACTCATGACCCTTAATTATGTTTAAAATATCAAACCATAAATAGAGGATATAGAATGAGTATTTTGGTCGCTTGATATTTATGAAACGAATAGAAGAAAATTCGTAGACGAGTTTCATAAATATCGAGTGACCAAATCACGTATTTCATATTCTGCGTATCATATGACGCCACAGTTTCCAAAAACACATCTTTTAGATAGAAAAGGGTTAGAGAATGGAATTTCATCTTGAACGTCATGCATTTTTAATCAATATAACATAAGTACAAGAAAGTCCAGCTGATGTGTTGAAATAGCATTATTTATTTATTTATTGATGTTTAAGGTCACATATTTATGCACAATGGCTAATCATGACCGTGACAGTTTTACGGGTGGAGGAAGCCGGAGTACCCGGAGAGAACCACCGAGCAACGACGAGCAGCTGCCAGCTCCCCAACATCGGAACTCCGCACTGCAGCACAGGCAGGGTTAGATTGGTTGACGACATGCGTACCATCGGCGTGCAGTACGCCTTAGTACACGGCGTCATCGTGCCCCCACGCGGGCAATGGAGATGAAGTGTCTTGTCCAAGGACACAACGCGGTTCCCGCAGGTGGGATTCGAACCGAGGACCTCTCGGCTTGCAGCCTGCACCTCTACCTACTGAGGTTGAAATAGCATTAACCCTCTACCTAACATGAAAAGCAGACGACACTTGCAAAAAGAGAATTTTTGAATAACTATTTTTTTGAATTTTTGTCTCAAAAACATAGGTTATGACCCCTCGTTGGAACGAGCTCAACGAGCTCGTTCCAACGAAGGGTCATAACCTATGTTTTTGAAACGAAACATGAAAAATTAATGAAAATTAATTGGCGATTTTTGAGAATAGCGCTGGCCGGTTTTGGCAGTTAAGTTGGGTAAAGGGTTCTTTTTTTTAAATTGACCAATCAAATCAACTGAAGGTGTTATGAAGCACTAATCAATATTTATCGAAAATATGAAATGGTAATAAACAAAGAAAATGGAGAAGTCGTATGTATAAATATCATATATGTATAAACGGCTTCAAACTGAAAACAACCGGGAATCAATGTGTATTTGACTAGGAGTAGTGGTCGGCATAACGTTCTAGTCGGAACAAGATGGTATTGAAATAACTTTCCTTTCAAAATAAGAAAATCGACAAGAAATTGTTTTGTTTATTTCGTACAGGTAAAGTGATTTGGGAGGGACGAATGTCTCATGTAGCAAAGATATAAAAATGAAAACAGTTGAAGAGAAGATCCAAACGTATAAAATTTTTATTAATAAATTATTTTTGTGCTCGTAATTATTCTGAAATAAAGCCATTTCACAAGAGGAATCAAAACTGTGGAAGGTGGAAAGGAAATAGTGTGATTATTGGGATAGATCATTGAATAATAGTGACAATTAATCGATAATTATTAACACTGGACATTTCAAGTGTCGATTTATTATTTTTTTTTTACATTTTCACGTCCAACGTCTAACAAACTGTGTTAACGTGCACTTCTAAAACAATCTGTAGCAAAGTTTGATTATATGTTGAAAGTTTTTTTCTTACACTTTAAAATGAGATTTGAGCATCAACCCAAATCAACTGGGTAGAATGAATATGAACCCAATTGGATTCATATTCCCCCAACCCAGTTAATTTGAGTTGATTTTTATCCTAACACATTTTATTGTGTATTTTTTGTACTTTTATTTTGTTAACGTATGTAAAAAATGTGGTTTGCGTTTCTTAGTTCCGTTGATTGGCGTTTTTAGACAGGATTGGAAATATTCTCCATCCTTTTCTATCCGAAAGTTCCAAAGAAATGGGGTTAAGTACTGGAACTTTTAACAAAGAAGTATTTATAACATAAACTTCTTGCATGTATCCAACAACATATTTCATCTTTCCACATGAGGTATCCACCCAACTGCAATATATATTTCCTTTCAGCGTTCATGATATCGTATGAAAAAAACTATTTCGAGAATAATCAAAAGATTTATGACAGAACAAATATAATTTAGTTCTTGTCGGGAGGTGGGGGAGAGGGGTGGTGGTGGTGTGGGCCAGGGAACAAATTTTGGCACAAGGCGCAAAAAATATTTTCCGACCCTTGGGAACCCCTAAAATATGGTTTGTATTGTTCCAGTAACCATTTTCGACATTTAATCTACCCACAACCAGCTCATGGAGATAAAACAGAATTCTCCTGTTTGGAACTGGAACTGGAATTTGGGCCCATTTCTTGGCAAGTTTATGAATTTATTTAAACTTTCTCATAGACTCTTGGTAATCAGTATATTCATGGGTAATCAGGAGAGTATACAGCATGTACTGGCATTCTCCCTGAGCAGTATTAAGACAGGTGTAGCGGGAACAGGTGTAAAATATGTTTAAAATTTTGATGTTTTACCTGGTTTCACCACTGTATTTGGTGCTATTTCTACCGATTTCTTTCTGTTTCTACCCATTTCTACATTCGATTTTAGTTTCGTCAGTCTTGTCTGAATTTATTAAGCATTATCAAGTGCAGAATTCGTAGAGGTAGTCAATGTGATGAGAGGTGATTCTTTGATATCGGAAATCCATCCCTCATAAACTCTGCACTGTTGCACCTTACCCAGTATGAGCACTGCTTCATTTGATGGAACAGTTAGGAAGCTTTGATCAGACAGTAAGAGGGAATTCCAACCAGGTGGCCCATTTATTACTGCCCAGAGGAACACCCACGGGTAATGTGTGTGACATAAAATGCTATTTTAAGGAACCAACGTTACCGGTGTTTTCTCCTCGATAGCAAATGAGCCACATGGTTGGGATTCTCTCTTAGTGCATGACCAAAGTCAAATGAAGCACTACCCATATCGGCCCGGGGAAAACAGCACAGAGTTTATGGGGGATTTGTCCGTTTTGTGTCACACACGTTGCCAAAGAATCACCCTGAGTCTCAAACGTAGTCATTTTGGTTTTTCAGTCTAAGAACGTGTTTCATATATTATCAATAATTCTACAAAGTTGCTTCATCTCAGCAAGTCAGATGAGAAAGTGAGAAATAAATGGTGCTGATGTAAGTTGAAACGGTCTACCACATCTCTCCAAATTTGGTCAGGATGCATTATGGAAATTTTGCGGCTCTGATGTGTCGAGTGACGCCCTTGTGATTTATATAATATTACGTTTTACGCAATGAATGTTAGGGTTATCCTACAATATATCGGAGGCTGTTCATCCAAATCAGAGGCTTCAAACCTATTTGCCCAAAATCTGTTACGGGATCATTGACAGGACAGTCACTTTCCAAGTAGCTTTCTGCAACATTCAGCTTGATCTCATTGGAATATAATACACATGCCCATCCTTTCTGACTCAGATGATTCCAACACACTTTATTCTATTAATTTTATTCTTTGTTACAACAGATTGCTATAGTTTATTTTAAAAGAAGTTAATTTTATTTCTGTTATAAGATAATCCAACCAGGTGGCTTATATGTGTTTGCAAAGTTATCAGATCTCATATACCAGATTTCTCTCCAGACAACCAGTATCTTCCTCAACATGTACTATACACTATGGACCAGCGGTAAATGGCTGAAATTAATATTAACTAAACTGATTACCTATTAAAAACTGTTTATACCATTATATAAGCTGTTTGTTAACAGGGATTCGGTTTTCCTTGATAAACTCTTTATCAATAAGGTAGAGAGTTTCCACTCTTAATAACCCCTCTATCAATGAGATATAATGTCCTGACTAGGGCTGTCACGATTTTTTAATTTGGGAATCGATTAATCGTCGCAAACAATCGATAATAATCGATTAATCGTACCCAGATGACCCCCCTCTCCCTCTCTCTAAAGTCGATAAAAAATAAAGTTCAAGTCAGTTGATCTACCTCCGGTAAACAACGAAGACGATCCTCTTTTAGGTACATTCAAAGCTTTGATGTTCTGAACTTTTGAACCGTCAGTGTAATAATCAAGACCGGTCGCCAGTTGCGAACTTCGCAACTGCCGATCGGTCTTGATTATTACACTGACGGTTCAAAAGTTCAGAACATCAAAGCTTTGATGAATGTAACTGAATGACAAATTCTTCCAACGGCTTCTTGGGGTTTAACATCGATGTTCTTAACTCTTTACCTTTAGAAACAATAGTTTTTTTCATAAAATTTTCTTTTAATTATTAAACGTCTAAAGCGGGATACAATTTACCGATTATTCGATAACGAAAAATACTAATCGATTTCGCCGTGACCGATCAACAATCGATTAAACGATTAATCATGACAGTCCTAGTCCTGACTATTTGATGGTTCAGCCTTCTCTGACAGTATATCACAAATTGAAGGGAATTGGTTTGAAGGCTACCCACTAAGCCTAAGGCTTGAATGACCAATAACAACCCTGTGTTTTGATCATACACGCATATGACTGAAATTCTTAATTGCATAATGAGAATCTGTGAATGTAGTCAGTTGCATTGGGAAATGGCATTATGCCACTGTATGATGTCTATACTATTCATGGTGAGATTAGTCCTTTTATTGTCAAATCTGGTTAGATTACATTTATGTTAGATTACTTAAATGATAATTCGTTTATATTGCTTTAACATTTTTCAAAATCATGAACCACTTATGGTATGATGGGGAACGGTGATCGTCTGTCCACATTCCCATGCTGCTAGCCCCTACCCAGTACTACTAGTTACCCCGTGTTATCCCAGAGGAGATGGATTAGTGGCAAAAAAGAATACACAGATGTCCCTGATCAATTTTCATCACTTATTTGACAGGTAAGATCTCAGGGGAAAATTTTTTTCAATGCATGAGAAAACGTGTTTTCAGAGTCGCTGATTCAACCACCCACCCACCTCCGTCTTGTGTTCGGAAACATTGGATGACCACACCCTCTGTCCTGGTCATTCTTTTTAGAAACGTGGAAGGTGTAAAATTTTAGTTTAAACAGTATTTATTTCCGTAGTATCTTGATACAAAAAGACAATAAAATACAAACTTGTATAGCTTACTTAACAATAGACACAGGAGGAAATGGATTCAGCAACAAGCTTCAAGCTTATGCGGGGCTGTTTCCATGATAACAATTCATTAAGTTTACATTTAGGCAGCTTTTGCGTTTAGACACAAGGGACCCAAGGCAGGCGTAGAACAAAACAAGTACATGCACGCGCCCTCACATACACACGCACATTCACGTATGCATGCAAACAACCTGCGCCAGCACATGGGTCCCTATTGTATAACTGAACAGTATTAAGTATGATACTATGGATGAAAACACTATTTGAATGGTGGGAGGAACATGGGGGTATGAATAGGTAGACTGTATTGTTGGTAGTGACAGTAAACCTAATAAGGACACCTACATGCGAATCAGTGAAATGTGCAGAAATAGGCAGGCCAGCCAGAGATGGCCAGTTGGCATTCATATTCCATGATAAATAAAGATGACTAGACTGGAGAAAGTTCTGGGGCATCAGGGAGGTCACATAACTTCGCTAACTCCTTGGTGGGGGAAGGGGGGAAAGACGGTTGACGTTTTTAAAAACTGATCGTGTTTATATGGAGACTTAATGGAGTGCCCTGTACAGGATGAATTACATCTGAATTTGGAAACACTGACAAATTCAGTGTTTCAACTAACCCCAAAATAATGTCATATATAGCACAGGAAGCAGCAATGATCGTACACGGGATAATTAATGCACCCCCCCCCCCCCTCCTAAGCCACACAGGACATGTTTATATGATGTATACGTTTGCACGGTTCCCATTAGCCATTATCAGACTTAAACCTTTTTGTCAATAGGATAAAACTATGGACCGATTCAAAGACTTTTTTGTTAACTGTTGGGGTGAAAAATTCACTTCCATATAAGAGGGTGTCAACATTAATTTCGATACTCAGGGAGCCGATGGTTGCGTCTCGTACATTGCTGTGATGCGGACAAAACAATAAAAAGTGTTCGATTGTTTCACGTACGCCACATCTGCAAAGGTATGTCTCGGTTAGGTGATTTGTATACAAATGGTCATTCAAATTGCTACATCCTAGACGAAGTCTGCAGTGTGAGATCTGGGCTAAGCGTGATTTGTGGCAAGCGTAAAAGGTTGGTATAATACGTTTGTCCTTGTTGAGGAATGATTTAAAATTTGTAGGATTTGGGTTGTTTCTGACTTCGCTTGGGGTCTCGTTCCAAAGGCTAGTTGTTGCGGGGAGGAAAGAGGTTTGGTGGCTGTGTGTGCGGCATCTAACATTGTTCAGGTTTGAGCTGTTTCAAAGGTTGTAGTTTTGGGTTTCACTGACAGTTGGGGGACCATCAGTGATATGTAGTGAGGTGTTAGTCTGTGGTACATTTTAAAGTATTGCATCAGTTTGTGTTTTTTTCTTCTCAACTCCAAAGTTTCCCAGCCAGTTTCAATATACAAGGACTGTTTACTCGCACTTTTGGTACCTCCAGTCACAATTCGCGCCGCCTCGATTTGGATTTTTTCAAGGCCGCTTGCTTCTTCAGCAGAACAGTTGTCCCAGACCACATCCGCATATTCTAATGCTGGTCGAACGAAAGAGAAATATATTTTTTCTAAGACTCTCCTGTCGAGTCTGAACTTTAAATTCCTAATCAGACCTATTCGTTTCCATCCTTGGGTAGTTATATCATTTATATGAGATGCCCAACTACCACGTTCGTTAATAGTCAGGCCCAGATGTTTATGTCTAGCGACATTGTTTATATTTTGAGAGAACATGGTCAGAGGGAGGTGAATTTGCTGTAAAATCTTACGCGATATCACCATTGATTCAGTTTTTTGGGGTTAAAATTGACAAGCTATTGACGAGACCAGTCTTCAATTACTCTGATATCCTTGGTGATAATTTCAGCTGCCAAACGGGGGTCCTCAACAATGAGATACAGGGTTGTATCATCGGCAAAAAGTCTTATGTTATTATAAATATCATCAACTATGTCATTAATGTAGATTAAAAATAGAAGGGGGCCGAAAATAGAGCCTTGAGGAACGACAGCAGTGACGTCCTTCCAAGATGACGCAGCTGAATTTAAACACACCCGCTATTGTCTGTTTTCCAAGTAGCATTTGAACCAATCTAGTAGAGGACCAGTAATACCTATGCATTCAAGTTTAAACAAAAGACCTTTGTGCCAGACTTTGTCAAATGCTTTGCTGACATCACAGAAGACTACGCGGGTTTCTTTACCTCCGTCAAGAGCGGAACTAAATGCGTGATAAATTTCGGTTAGCTGCAGAACGGTTGAGTCAGAAGGGAGAAATCCTGATTGGAGAGGAGTTAATAGGGAGTTACTTTGTGTAAATGAAATAATCCTTTTCAAAATACACCGTTCAAATACTTTGCTTATGCAACTGAGCAGGGTTATTGGACGATAATTAGTTACTGACTGAGGATTCCCGGCCTTGTAGACTGGTGCAACATTACCTCTCTTCCACTCACTGGGAAAAAACAACTAATTGAGCATCATGTTGAAGGCAATTGTTAAAGGAGGTGCTAAACTAGTAGAGCACATCTTTAATACTCTTGGGCTAATATTATCTGGACCACATGCTTTCGAAATGTTAAGAGAGTCAAGTGCTACTTTCACCTCATCAGAGGTAAGGGTGATCTGACTTATTGTTGGTCGGTCAGGACTCAACAAAGCTGTGGGAACAGGGTGATCTTTATCGTCAACTGTTGAAATATTGCAAAAATAATCGTTTAGAATGTCTGCTTTTTTATCGGGTGAAATTACTTGATCATTTACAATGATGTCGGGAATGGACGACCGATTTTTAAAAAGGATAAGTGTCAATGTTTTCCACCACTCAGATGGACTCGTTGAGGGACAGTTTAAAACATGGTCAATTTTGTTGTTATAGTGTTGTTTCGATTTCCGTATTTCGTTAATAACTTCATTTCGTTTTTTCCTATATTTTTCCTATGATTGTGGAGAATTTGTTATTTTAGCTTTGTGGTGGAGACGTTTTCTTTGGCTGATTAGACGCCTGAGGTTATTATGGAACCATTTGGGTTTTAGGAGTCTTTCAGTAATCATTGTGTTGGGTACAAATTTTGAGGCTTTACTTATTATTATGCTAGAGAGTTCCTGTGCAACGGACGTAATGCAGAGGCCCGCGAGGGGGTCTTGCCAAATTATATTGTCGTAGTCTCTGTTCAGTTCAGAGAAGTTAGCTTTATCGTAATACCAGACTCGACGCTTATGCGATTTTGTATGTTTCTTTCTGAAGTCTATGGTGGCAATAACAGGGCAGTGGTACCTGACAAAATCTCCAAGGAAGGGGGTCACCTACAACAGTGGGTAGAATTCGAAGGTCACTGTTTACGAGGAATAGATCTATGAGTGATGACGAGTTCTCAGTATAATAGGTTGGCTCAACGATCAGCTGTTTCAAACTAAACTGGGCAGTAAGTCGGCGCATCGGGCCAGACAGGCCGTTCTCCTGGTTGTCGTTAAAGTCTCCAGTTAAAAGGAGGTTATTGATTCCTGTGTCGAGTACTCTATCTATGGATGTTTCAATCAAGTCCCATAAGTCTGTGCAAGAATTAGGCTGTCGATACAGGACACCAATGAGAATCGATCCATTGGTAGTATATATTTGGGCCCACAAACACTCAAGATACGGAATGTCCAAGTCTGGGCGGGGCTTAAATGGGACACCGTTCTTAATATACATTATCACTCCACCGCCTCTGGAGCCACGATCTTTTCGTAATGGGGCTTGGAAACTGGGGAGTAGGATGTCTTCTTTATTTACATCTGGATCGAGCCACGATTCCTGTGAACGTACACACGTCGTAGGGGAGCATTTTGCAACTGAGCGTATCAAGTTTAGTCCGTATACTTTGTACGGTCAGGTGAAGAACCGAGAACCCATCCGTAGCCACAGATGGGGAACATGACAAGGAGCTATGTGACGAATTCGGGGAAGAGGTGCTCGGGCCAAGATTTTCTTCAACATCTCCCGCCATGTATAGGAGTAGTATGATCCAGGATATGCTGGTGAGGAAACAAACTAAGACTACCTTTTTGACAGGCATGGACAAGAAAGAAATACGACATCTACTTGTAGGAGTTGTTTGTTTTGGCATGAGGGAGATTAATTTATCACTTCTTTTATTTACGTTATCTTTTCTGTTTAGTACAAGCAATAGCGCAACCATTACGGTAAGTCCAACTAGACCTTATGACGAGGTGAGCATTACCAGGATGGAACTAAGATAGGCAAGCTTCTTTTTATGATGTACCCCAGGGCGTGCTTTCGTGACAAAGAGGCCCACTCTCATCCGGTGTAAAATTTTGACAAACGAACTCTTTGAGTCGACAACTAACATTTGGGATAAATAGTGGTGATAATACATTTCCTTCAGACTAGGATGGTGATTGTGATGGAGGGAGGAAGGAAGGAAGGGAGGGGGAGCGATACTGATAAAAGTTTGGTTCATTAAATTTATAAATTGGGTTCTTGATTGTTTCCACATAGAACCAAATATGGTTATTGTTGCACTCTAAAATCAGTTGGTTTAAACATTAACCCAAATGAAGTAGGTTGAGAGAATACGAACACAACTGGGTTCACATTCACTCAACCTAGTTGATTTAGGTTATTGAATAGATTACGGCTTCACATTGGCACGCGCCCTCGAAGATCGTTCCAACGAGAGGTCACGAGCTATGTATTTTAGTGCAAAATGGATTGACCTTTCATGAGACACATGCAAAAATGAAAATTTGCATATATACCAGAACTTTGGTTCTTACCAGGTACAGCAACATGAAGGCTGCTTAAAGAGTGCGAGCAAAGAGGTTTTTTTTGTTTCGCGTGGCTTCGTTGGAGTACACCAAAGAAAATAGATTAATTTCCGGTCTCACAGTTGTGAAATAATTTGGGAATTTTCTTAAGCAGAGTAGATTTTTTTCTCTCAGTATTTGTCATTTGTTTATTCCATGCGCATTGGAAAGAAAGCTAATCATGAGTTTGAAACTGCAGTTTAAAAGGCAGATGGCTGTTCGTCCTTCATTTGCCTGTACCTCTAAATAATAAAAATTGTTAATAAAACAGTTATTTTTTAATAAATTAAGGAGTAGTTTCCCAGTTTAACACCAAAATCATTTATGTCCTTTGAACTCAAGAGGCCACTTTTCCGGGCCAGGAGCATGACGTGTCATACTTTCGTTACATAGGCTGGCTGCTAAGTTAAAATGTGGGTAGATCAATCAATATTTTCCATGTGCAGACATGAGGCTGCACGCTGAAGATATTAATTGGTCAACCTCCAAATAATAAATGCAGTCCCTTCCAATTGTTTCCACTGAACTGACATGGAAGGTACCACAGGCTCAAATTGTTAAAATTGCCACAAACCAATGACATACAATGAAACAAAGAAATGAACGTTAACCAGAAGTAACTCCGAAAGTATCCTAGTTATAACATTCCCTATAAGGTAACGCGAAAGCGCAAAAATATTTCTCCACGTCAATTGATTCGATAGATATTCAGTTTTATTTCCAAATGAAACAAAATACTGCATTTTGATTGGCTGAGAGGTACGGTGTAACTTGCAATCCACAGTGGCTTTTTTATACCGTGTTTAACCACGGTGTAAGAACAAAAATATACAAGAGCAAGTTATATGGCTAAAAGTACCCATTTTTAATTATTAATTGATACCTTCTGTTCGGTAATGTTCGAACAAAAATAAAAATACAGGAAATTTAATATTTATGTGCAATAAAATATTACAGATATGGATGTCATTGGAACTGGCTCACTGAGCCAGTTCCAATGACATTCATATTTGTCTGGTTTTATTTTAGAAACTTGCAAAGTACAAATTTTCTGTCAGTTTTTGGGCATAATGTAGGTTTAAGTACTTCGTACACCAAAATTCTTGGAAATCAATCCGTTATCCTTGTGTTTTCCAGGGTGTATGTGAATTTACACCGGTTTGGGAACTCATACACCCTTCGGCTTCGCCTCAGGGTGTATGAGTTCCCAAATCGGTGTAAATTCCCATACACCCTGGCGCCGAAGGGTGTATGAGCTCCTAAACCGATGTAAATTCCCATACATCCTGGAGAACACAAGGATAACTAACAATATTTCCCTGTTGCACTGCGAGACATAACAACACCCCTTTGTTCTTTTTCTGCTCTCTAAATTCGAATTTAAAGGAAAAGAATTAATACAAAACATATAATAAGAAGAAAATCTGTGGTTTTTAACTTACCTTTGATTTACTTTTAATCCTCAGGCCAGGTAAGCTATCGCTTGTAGTGGTAACTTACATTATTTTCGGCCTTATTTGGTACACATTCAACTGCCTCTGTTTACAAAGTTCAGTTCATCGGTGTTTTGCTCTCCGGGCTCTGTTGAGTGGTGACTGTTTACACTATTAACTTACACGCATCTTGGTGAAGACAGTTCCAGTTTTTTATATTTCTTGAAATAAAGTTATTATTACACTTCTTGTATTTGTGATGTTACTCAAGTACTTTATTGCCATGACCTCTAGTGTGGCCTTTTCAGTGTGGGTAATTCAACCGAGTCACACTCATTCAGAACTTTGTAAATCTGAAGCCATGTCATTTCTTTCTCTTCTGTATACATGTGTTGGTGATCCAATTTCGCGACATCCTTCATCGAATAAACGATCACTATTTTACTAATTTTGTTGCTCTTCATTGCACGTTCTCTGTCATAATATTGTCTCTGTGGGGCAGCGATGCCAAAACAAAAGATAAACCAACTTTTAATGTTGGTCTCAAAATGATGTATATATTATCAAAAACACAATCTTTTCTACATAAGCATGCGTTTTCTTCTGTCATTCCATTTTTTTACTTCCCTTCTTTATTATTGATGCTATTGATGCTATGAGTGTCGTGAAGCTCATATTATCATCAGCCGTCGCCCCTTTGTTCTTCTTCTCTTTCTGTAGTCTGTGTAATCGCGATTTCTCAGTATTCAGAGCCGCAACTAACAAGACTTTTGGCGGCGAGGTGGGGATGTAGGACGTTGGTGCCCGACAGCTCGGTCATATCGCCTAACTATTTTGAACATAACTAACTACTTATATCAAAGACTTTAACCCTTTACCCAACGTAACGGCCAAAACCGGCCAGCGCTATTCTCAAAAATCGCCAATTAATTTTCATTATTTTTTTCATTTTTTGTCTCAAAAACATAGGTTATGACCCCTCGTTGGAACGAGCTCGTCGAGCTCGTTCCAAAAAGGGGTCATAACCTATGTTTTTGAGACAAAAAATGAAAAAATTAGTTATTCAAAAATTATTTTTGCAAGTGTCGTCTGCTTTTCATGTTAGGTAAAGGGTTAAGCTACAAATATACTTTACATTGATAAAATACTTACATGGCAAGGAATTTATTAGAGTGTTATGACACTGTAGTCAATTGCACACCGGCAGGGTAGAGGTGCCCGACCATCTTGGGGCTTTCAAAAGGTCATAGCTATAAACATTATTTGTTATTAGTTACTCTCTCCTTTGATATGGAATTCTACCGATATAATGAGTCGGGCATTTATTGTACTTTCCAATCTGAATCTTAGTTTGCGTTGAAGGGCTCGCCGCGATACGCAATATTAAAACCATCTCGACTTGATACACGTTTCTCGATCAACACAAAGTGGTGATAACATATATTTATCCCATAAATGGCCGTTTATTTGAACAATAAAAGCCTTGGATAAGTATTTGCTTTATTCACCTAGTAGGGTGATAAATTTTCCCCATAGGTTTAACACTAAAATAATCTATTCCCCTAGTAGCGACGGACTTGTTGACCTCTGGCCTCTACCACATTTGTCTAGCATAATTAAAAGTTCGATTGTTGATTTCTTTAAATCTTTTTGAAAGTATTACGCAATGCCAGTAGAAAACGCCACCGACTGCTCATATAATAAAGTATTTTTGCAAGTTTAGCTCAAGTTTGTAGGGGAATTATTTTTAAACAGAAATGTATTACTGCGCCTTGTTTATTTTTACCAATTTTGCTTGTCGAGCGAATAAGCCAATTTCGAATGTGACATCTTTGATGTGAAGGTCAAGTTCACGAGGTGCAAACCACGTGACTAGCAGTTTACTTCCATGTTTACAGTGTTGAGTTCAGTGTCCACCAAACAGAGTTGTTTTGCGTAATATTAAGTTTTAATTTCTCAGAATCTATGTCATCTTTTGAAATACAATCTTGAGCCCATCGCATGACCTGATCGAAAATTTCAGGCTGAGGAACAACAGGAATCTTTTCCTACTCAACATGTCATCTCAGCCGCAGTTTGGATGAAGAATAAGAAGTGGTGACCCATGAAGTTATGTCTTTTAAGACTTAGGCCACAACACCACCTACGCAGGGTGTAGGGAGGCCTGTGGGCGATGGAGGGGGGGGGGGGCAGCTCAGGTGGGAACACCTGCCATCGGATGAAACAGGGGGGGGGGGGGGATAGAGTATGTTGCCCTTCATTTAAAAAAACGGGTAGCGCTTGATCCAGCGATAGGGGAGGGACAGGGGGCTCAAGTGGGGGAACCCACCATCGGATGACTCAGGGGTGGGGGGGGGGAGTAGAGTATGTTGCCCTTCGTTAAAAAAACATAGCGATCGGTCCAGGGATGAAGGGGGGGGGGGGGTGGGGATAAACTACATGTATTCTTTGGAAGGAAAAGCAGAAACAGAAAAACCTACAATATTTTGGGGGATTTCTGAGGAATAACTGATAATTTGATATTATCATCTATAAATGATATTTGGTATTTATTCACCCGGAAAGCCTAGAATATCCCCACCATGTAATTTTTTTGTCCTAAAAACACAGCGAGTAGGCCCTCATTGGAAGGAGTCATATACCCTCATTGCCAATTCACTCTTCACATTTACATGCAGTATGCCTGCTTTCTTTTCTATTGAATCCCATTCTATACATGTCTGTATGCGTAACAATCCATTCATCGGTCATTTTCAAGACTTCATGCTAATTTGCTAAAATTGAAAAAATTAATATACATGTAGTGCAAGAAAAATAAGCTGCAAGTGTTCCTCTATGAACTGTATGTCCTATGTTGATAACACCAGATTTGTTTTAACCCCCCCCCCCCCCCCTTGTGGGGCTTTCTAAACAATAATGTCAGAACCTGGTGTTATCGTAGAAGGAGGACACATGGTTTATAATGGTTATATTACAACTTATTTGGACTTGTTTGGTAAATTGTAACTACACTCACCCAGCAACACAGCTGCAAAATGCATTTATTTTTTCTCCTGTGTCCTTGGGAGCACACACACACACACCAGGTGTGGTGGTTCGTTTATCCTCTGTGAAGGCATGCATTGTGCCTTTAGATAACAATAATTTGATTCCTCTTTTATGTTGTGGAATTCAATATTCATAATAAAGTTAGAAGAAAAATAACTGTACCTTTTTTGTTCCTTATAGTCACAAAGAAGTCGTTTTGTTAAGGAAACTTTTTCGTTATTAGTGTCATGTTTTGAAATGAAAACACTTATGTCCTGTATCATGACCGGTGGCCATTTGTCTATTCCATCGGTTTCCTTTATCCATCATTCTTTTAGCTCCGTGATGGAGTCGGGGAGGTAGCCTTCGTCTGTTTTCAGTAAACTTCTGTACATGTCACGCCGTTCGACTTCTTTTTCCTGTGCAGTTGGAAGTGTTGGGACTTTCATCTCCCAAGCCGAGAAGCTTCGTGCAACAAGTGTTTCCTTGTTGCCACTCACATTGAGACCCCGTCTCCGTAAAAACGTATTTAAACCGGCGATATCCCACCGTTTAAAGTCCTCTATGCTTGTCTCGTCGGTTAATTCAAAAGATGGCATCGATTCTGATAAATAAAAACTCAATATTACACATAACAACTAAGTTTGGTGGACACTGAACTTAAAACTGTAAACACGGAAGTAAACTGCTAGTCACGTGGTTTGCACCTCGTGAACTTGACCTTCACATCAAAGATGTCTGATTCGAAATTGGCTTATGGGACAGATGTGCTCCTCACTTCTCGCTGTGTTTTTGTAGCGAATCATAGCACGATTTTGCCGCGACTGCCCTGTAGAAGATTTATGGGATAACCAAAATAAACGTATAGCGTTTTCAAGTAAAAAAAATATTCTGCTCGTAGAATTAAGAATGAAAATGGCGAGCCAGAGGCTCGTCAGTTTCATTCTTAATCCTACTCGTAGAATAAATTTTTTACTTGAACACACTATACGTTTATTCTATATGTATGTCACAATAAAATCGCAATCTGATCACTATTGTGATCTCATCACGGTATATATTTTATTTCTGATGTTGGAGTTTATTATAGGTGTTAGAATAAAGTTTCAGCTATATTCTCCATCTGTCTGTGAATCATTTGTGTTCCGAAGAATCCATACGAAATACATGCACATGACAGCCAAAAAATTTCCAAGAAAAGTGTGCGCCAAGTAAAGTAACATCTCGTATTTAATTTACTCCTTACGCCAATTTTAGCGTGTATAACTCTAGTGCAAAATGGTAAATCGATCGTCCTCCGAATTCCAATGTTATGTTCCAGTGGCACATAAAACACATTGGAGCTCAGATGATGCAATGTCTGCCGAACTCCCCTTCTTTTATCGCTCTGTAAACCAGAAAATAGAACTTCCAAGAAATATAGGTTCTTGACTTAATCATATTGTGTCGTAGTATATATGTCTGTAACATACAGCACCTATTCAGCTTTAAAACGAAACGGTCATAAGATCAAATCACATGATCTAATGAGAGGGACAAAAATAGTATTTGTTTAGTAATCAGGTCAACTTTTTGGAAAAGTATCCAAACCAACTTTCCGAGAAAGAGCATTGAGGACAAATGTTAGGAACTAATGGAAAAGAGAAACTAGTATATCTACATAATATACTATCTTGGTTTAAGTAAACACAAAAGTATACGGTCTTTTTTCTTCTGGTATGTTGCATTTTAACTTACTAAACAATGACGTAGATACGACCGAAGCTGAAGAGGCGAACGGTCTCCAACTAGGGATTTTGTTGGAATTTTATCTTTTTTTTAATTGAAGCCTATTACACAAATGTGTGCTGCAAGGGCGCCGACAGTGGAGTGGGGGTAGGGTAGTGCGCAGCAGTCTCTCGTGCCATGAGGCCACGAGGCAAGGGAGCTATTCGTGCCCTTTTTCTCCAGTTAAGTACACAAGTGGAATAAACTTTACTTTCCGAGAACCGTCACTGAAAACTCTCGAGTATTCGTTTTCAACGTATTTTGTGGGTGCCAATGCTAATGAGGGAGGGGAGAGGTATCAGGTACAAAGACAAACTGGTCAATGATCACCGAACAAAGAAGCTACACGATCGGGTATCGGGGATGGGGATGAGAACCGATACCCCCCCCCCCCCCCCATTGACGTTGCCCATCCCACACAATTGACATGCACGTAAGGTACTATTGAGTGTTACTTTACAATTTATGATACGTTATCAACACCATGTCTTAACTCATGCTCAGAGTTGAGCGCCCTTTTGATGCCACCTTCGCTTCAGATGCTTCAGGCACCGTTCGTGTGCTCAGAGCGTATCGACAGACGTGGAATTTTCAAGATATGCAGGCCTGCTGCGCGTCTAATACCCGCCATAACTGTCGACGACAGCCTTCACCACTGTCTTTAGAAAAGCCACAATTGAATTCCTTGACGTCACAGCATTATTATTAAACTTTAAATTGCTCTAACAAGTTAGTGACTTGATAGTTGTGAAGACACACACTGTCTAGCCTTTGGATTTCTACTACGCATCCCAGCCCCAACACACCTTCCACAATAAGTCATGGATGTACCCCTCTGTTCAAAGCTCCCAAATGAGATTATTGCATTCAATGTATCCACTCCTTTACTTTTAAGCAAAAGGTATTTTACCCTTTGAAGACGTCTCAAACATTTAACTTCAATATTGAAGGATAATTTATCAATTAGATTTCGGCGATAGTGTATCAGATTTGTTTTGGACCTCATGTGATCACAGAAGGGGTGTGTTATTTTTTTTCCAAATGGCAGCGTTCTAACATATGCGATTAATAAATATTTGGAGGATTTTTTTTTTCGTTGGTACCAAATTATTTTCAATCCAACATTAATTATGTAAGTTTATATCACGTGACTCTACTTACTGAACCACGCACGCCACTCGCGCGACCAGAGTTTTCGACACCAACCGCAATATGAATCTGGACTAAACCACGCACACCACTCGGCCACCACTCGGCCACCGATGCCGAAAGTGTGCCAGCTCCCACCATTTGATGTGCACATTTTTATCGACAATGCAAACTCAGGTACAGTTCCTTTTAATTGGTATACACACAAAAGAAGTGCTGGTATTGGAAAGAGGATACAGTGTTCTCAGTTGTCGCGCTATGCTGCCAATGAACATCGTATCGTTTGTTCACGTAAAAGCCCTTACGCTGTGGCTACAGCCACAGCATATCGGCTTTGGTGTGTTCTCAAAACGTCGAAAAACTAAAATTCACACCCAGTAAGTTTGTTTTGATAGTAATTATAGTTTATATCTAATTAGTGGTCTCTCGTGAGATGTGTCTGCGTTCAGAGATCAATCAGAGATATGGTCGGAAGGTTTTCTGTGTTCCGTTAACAGAGTATACTGAGTTGTGTAAGATATATATACAAAAACGTACAAGTCATTGGTATCCATATAGCGGATTCCCGTCTCTCTGTACCTAATGAAAATAACACTTCGACCCGCCGCTGATCTGTCGCGATTCTCATGTGAGAAGGCCATGGGTTACCCCTGTGCTCCCAACTACCCTCCTATTACCACGCTTCTTCTCTCGTCCCAACACTCGGAGACGAACTACTTGATGACATCCCGTGCCCCATTCTTCCCAATCTGTCCGATAAGCATATTAACCATCTCCGTTGTATCACTTACTAACCACATGTTCAAAATTCTTGAATAACAATTTTTTTTCATTTTTTGTCTTAAAAACATAGGTTATGACCCCTCGTTGGAACGAGCTCAACGAGCTCGTTCTAACGAGGGGTCATAACCTAAGTTTTTGAGACAAAAAATCAAAAAATAATAAAAATTTATTGGCGATTTTTGTGAATAGCGCTGGCTGGTTTTGACCATTATGTTGGGTGAAGGGTTAAATAAAAAAAACAAACTTATGAATAGAGATATAGTAAAATGAATAAAACTGGTTTCTGTTATTCGTTCAGAGAATCTTCCCGCAAAACACCCGATCCTAATTAGATATATACTATAGCCTGAAGCCTATTGTTTTCTTGTGTAAACACACCGGTACAGATTTTCATTTTTTCAATGTTTGAGATAAAGCCTCGGCTTTCACACCAACAAGCGTCACCAACGAGAGGAGTGTCTGGCTATCGTTCATGTTTATGTTAGGAACTGTGTGAGAACTCAAACTCTAAAATCACTTGGGTTAAAATGAACTCAAATCAACTGGGTTGAGTGTACATGAATTCAATTGGATTCATATTCACTCAACGCAGTTGATTTGGGTTGATTTGTAACCCAAATAATTTTAGAGTGTAAAAAGATCATTTACAATAGATAAAAACGAAAATCAATAACCTTGGAATGATTTTTTCGCATTTTCGGATATTTTGGCGAATGTTGTCATAAATATAATAAACTACATGACAGGTATACAGATATGATAACTTTCATCATCAGAAGTTACATAGAAATGATTGTTTCAAATTACTGGAACAATAATTAAGGTTAATGTAAAAAAAAAAATGAACAGAAATGGCCTTTTCGGGAAATACTGTTCGAAACTAAACAATTTAGTAACGGTTATTTGTGGAAAATGTCTCTTTTATCGAATACAATTGAGTCTGTATATGATAACTATATATATGCATGTATTGGTCTTTTCATTATCGTTAATTTGACACCCTACTTGTTTGGACAATCCTTTATCTTGTGAATGTTTGAAATAAAAACAATATTTTTATTCTTTTTCAAATGTTATCGAAGACAAGCAAACTGCATTTTTTAACCGAAAATGCAGAGGCTTTGGCACTTAAGAAATGGATTTTCAGAATTAGCACAAAATTCTGATTTAGAAGACACCATCTACAAACATTTTGGCCTCAGACATGTGATTAAAAGTCACGTATCTCTTTAACTCTTTACCCAACGCAGACGATATCAAAATTTATTATTTTGAATATCATTTTTTTTAACTTTTTCAAAAAATTTCAACAAAACCATATCATGTGACCCCTCGTTGGAACGAGCTCGACGTTGTTGAAATGTTTTGAAAAATAATATTTTTTCAACTGCTGAATTTGCATATTACGCGGGTTGATGAGGGTAAAGGGTTAACTAGTTGTGGTAGACAATAATGATCAATGGAATGCAACTCTAGGCCTTTATACCATCACTTTCTCAGATGGACAAGAGTTTCGGCGGGTCAGAGCTGGTTCGGTTTAACCCTTTACCCAACGAATCGGCCGCATCCGCCCGCGAAATATGCAAATTCAGCAGTTGAAAAATAATTATTTTTCAAAAACTTTCAACAAAACCATATCATGTGACCCCTCGTTGGAACGAGCTCGTCGAGCTCGTTCCAACGAGGGGTCACATGATATGGTTTTGTTGAAATTTTTTGAAAAATTAAAAAAAATTATATTTAAAATAATTAATTTTGGTATCGTCTGCGTCGGGTTCACTTCAGTTTTTTTATGGGTTAAGAACATAGTGTAAATAACACTTATTTTGAAAAACCCGTAATAGTTTATACGCTTCTACCCACCACAACAAGAAGCTCTATCTGTAAATATCTCCATTCAGTTCAGCCTAACTTCCTTTTGATCAATCTAGCGGATTGCTAGGACTATTGACTGAGAAAAAACCCATAAATTAGGGTAACACATGAACAACGTTCATCTAATCGATGTTCTGTTAACATTGTCACATTTTCTCCCTCATTTCCTCGTCCGGTGGGCAAGTCTATCATGGAGATAATGTAAACACAACGTATTCGTCCCATTGCCAAATGGACAGACTTGATGACTAAAGACCATAGGGGCCACTAGTCCAATTCCCCCTAGTAAGGTTGTTTGGTTTGTGCACAAACAGAGTGAAACCGTTCGGCTGGTTTTTGCTGAGTCTAAATATTAGGTTTTCCGGCTTGACGCCAAAACCGGAACCGAACCGGGAAATCGAAAAACCTCACAGCTCTTATGCGCGTTATGATACTTTCTTGACCGAAAGACACAACCAAATGGAATCCAGTGGAGACTACTCTCGCACAAGCGAACACGAAACAGAAGACCTCACCAGGAGACAATACTATAAAACTTTTACAATTGTATTATCTAGAATTGTATTTTTACCCATTAATATTACTGACTAAAATGAATCATTATCATTTTGACTGGCAAACTGCCACATCTTTGAAAATGCTAATGATTCATTTCAACCCATTTTAGTCATTACTACAAATAAGAAACATCAACAAAATCAGAAAGCTACTTGACCAAAACACTCTGAAAACTTTTATACAGTCTTTGGTCCTGTCCCGTTTGGACTATTGCAACTCTCTCTATTTCGGCCTTCCTCTGAAATCAATGTACCTGCTTCAACGTATTCAAAACACAGCAGCTAAGATCATTACCGGTGCGAAAAAATATGACCACATTACACCAATCCTGAAATCTCTGCATTGGCTGCCAGTTGAGTCTCGTATTAAGTATAAGGTATTGGCGGTGACACACAGCATCTTACATAGCGACAAAGCACCAATCTACCTTAAGCAGGTCATCAAAGTACACACACCGTCGAGGAATCTCAGATCAGCTTCTGCGAGTCTCCTCGTCGTATCGCGAATTCGATCAACGGCAGGGAAGAGATCGTTCCCTTTCGCAGCTCCCTCACTCTGGAACGCCCTCCTTCAGAACCTTAGAAAAACCCTAAATGCATATCACTTCAAGAAAGCTCTGAAAACCCATCTCTTTCAAGCAGCCTTCGGCCGCTGATTATACCATTGTTACCGTCACCTATGTTTTCAGTGCTTTTGAGCAGCGTTTCGCTGGGAAAAGCGCTATATAAATAAATAAATAATTATTATTATTAAATTATTATTATTACTAGAGACTACAATTCTAGAATATACAATTGTAAAAGTTGTATAGTATTGGTCCCAGATGGACGTTTGTACCACGCGCGGACAGTAACAACCAGACGACACCCTAGAAATCCGATACGAGTACCAAAATGTCCGTTCTTACTAACACACGATCATGGTAATCAATGACCGACATCAGGAAAAGAAGAACATGATCACCATTAAGACGTCGCAGTCTTTCATATCCACAAGTCATTATAACTTTTATCTTGTTCGTATGTTTATATTTTATTGTTTATATATTGTCTATTATTGTTTATATTATTGCTTTTTGCTTTTTCATTTCTCATTTTCGGGAGTTTTATTCCGTACCTACGACGTTTTAACTTGTGCGCACGACTTTTTGTGTCGCATTTCTACTCCTTCTAAAACGCAGCTTGAAATTTAAACCTAATTGAATTTTCAACAGCAGGTATTCAAGGAATCTGATGTTAGCATTTACGTAGAGTATGGTAAAATACATCACACATGACACGGACATATTTTTATGTCAATTAATTATGTCCATATACAGTGTGTCCATAGGCATTGGTGTGGATACCATTTTCGTAATTTGGAATAACTTTCGAGAAAGTTACCTCCCGTTTTGCGAACTGACGTAGACATGCTGCAATCTAGATATTTGTTTAGTTGAACCATTTATTGAACATTTCATAAGTATCTACAAATAAATTTCCGAGAAAAGTATTGCGGAAATCCTGTACAAAATATTGGGAACCAATGAAAACAGAAACTTGAGCACATACATACTTAATACTCTTTGGCGTTAAAACGTCATAGTATACATTATCCTTCTACTGATAATTTGTACATTAAAATAGAAAGCAGTTGTGCAGACACAACATGGACAGCAGAAGCGAATGCACCTCAATGCGGCATTTGTCGGGATTTTTAGTTTTGTCGGATTTATTACTTGCGGCTTTTACACAACAGGTACCATGCGAACATGAAAGTAAATTAATACATAATAATTTATTATTCCTCAGTTTTTTTAACTTTGATATATAGAGATTATGATGATAGAAACTGATCTGGTGTTCTTGATTCTCTTGAGTTGATGAGAGTAGATCAGCCGGGTGGTAGATGGTCTGTCGCCAGGAAGCAGTTTCATTCAACGCGTTTCTCAGGTGTCTTTACTGATAGACCAGTTCATGATGCAACATTTTCGAGATTTTCAAATCATTCAACAGCTTCAATCACGAATCTCAAAATGCGGGTGATATTGTACTTTTTTGTACAGTCGTGGGATACAACTGATCTGCTCTCATTAACTCAATGGAATACTCCTAACTTTTACCCGACTCCTGATTGTGTATTCACAAATTGATAAACTCTGTTATCCTATGCTAGTTAATATGTGTGTTAATATGTGTGTTATGTGATAAAACAAGCTACTGAAAATGGGATGCTTATTAGACGGGAATTATTGAGAAAAAAGCACGTCGTTCCCCAGCCTTGCCCCCCCCCCCCCCCCACACACACATCACACCAAAATTAATTTCAACATAGTCTGTTGAGAGGAAAAGGCAACTGTTGTGCGGACCTACTGCAGTAGCGTCAAATGTTTTGATAGGACAATGTCTCAAAGGAGACGGTTGTTGAGTTTTTGCAAAAAGATATTTGTCAGATACAGCAACTTACATATTTCGAATAAATTATCACATATTTTGTATACACCATGTTCATCCAGGAAGTCAAATGAGTTTGCTGACGTAGCTACCTATACTCTAAAGAAATCGATATGGCGAATGTCATTGTTGGTAGTCTAAATTGCCGAGGGCTTGCATCAGATGAAGTAAAACGCCGTGACATTTTCTCACAGTGCAGGGACAGATTTGATATCACGTTTTTGGTCGACACGCACTCGACAAAGGAAATTGAACAAATTTGGAAAAACGAAAGGGGTTATGAAGCCCTGTTTTGCTCTCACACAAGCTTAAGTAGGAGAACAGCAATTCTGCTTAAGAATAGTTTTTCGTATATAATACATAACACCGTGTATGATAACCAAGAGAATTTTATTATTGTTGATATCGATATACAAGATCATAGATGGACATTAGCTGCTATATATGGTCCAAATGATGACAACCTCGTGTTTTACGATGACTTTTTTAGTGAGATACAAAAATTGGGAAATCTATCTATTCTGATTGGTGGAGACTGGAATGTCTCATGCAACTACGAAATCGATACTTACAACTACAAACATAGAAATAATACGAGAGCAAATGAAAAAATTACACAATTCATGGAAAACTTGGACCTCCACGATGTTTGGAGACTAGAAAATAAAGGTTCACGACGTTACACGTGGAAAGGACCGGGTAATAAAATGGATAGGCTAGACTATTTTATTGCCTCGTCCAATCTACAAACTCTCGTGGAAGGTGCCGATATACATATTCGTTACCGTTCTGATCACAGTCCAGTTAGCATGAAGTTTTCTTTTATAGATCAAAAAAAAAAGGAAAGGGATTTTGGAAATTCAATAATAGCCGTTTGAATGACCTTGATTATGTTACCTCGGTTAAAAACACAATAGCAGAAACTGTACTTCAGTATTCGAATAATAATAATAATAATAATAATAATAATAATAATAATAATAATAATAATAATAATAATCATAATTTTACTATAAGTGATCAACTATTTTGGGAGACGCTAAAACTAATGATACGTGGTAAAACGATATCATACTGTTCCTACAAAAAGCATAAAACCGAACGAACAGAGGCAAGAATTACAAATGAATTAAAGGAACTGAATATTAAATCGGACAACGGAGAATTGAATGTTAATCGTGATATCGAAACCTTCGAGAACAATCTCAGGGAAATTAGAGACAAAAAGATAAGTGGTATGATTTAAAGAGCGAAAGCAAGATGGAAAGTTGAAGGTGAAAAACCAACAAAATATTTCTGCAACCTCGAGAAAAGGCATTTCACCGAAAAAAATATTGCAAAACTTATTAAACCAGACGGATCTGAGACAAGAGACTTGAAAGAAATAATATCTGAACAAAGAAAATTCTATAAACATCTTTACTCAACAAAGCTTTCCCTCTCAAACATACATAAAGAAAGTAAACAATCTTTTTTCGATGAGGAAAACCCATTCTTAAATTTGTTTGCGGAAGACGAGAGTATGGCACTGGAAGACCAACTAACAAGTAACGAATGCCTATACGCCCTAAAATTAATGAAAAATAATAAAAGCCCTGGTTCTGATTTCTTCACTGCAGAATGTATAAATTCTTCTGGAGAGATATTGGCACATTCTTGATAAATTCACTGAACTACGGGTATTCTTTCGGGGAACTCTCTACAACTCAGCGCAGTAGAATTGTTACTTGTATTCACAAACCTAATAAAGCCAAAGTATATATTAAAAATTGGAGACCAATATCGCTGATAAATGTGGATGTTAAAATAGGATCAAGTGCAATCGCAAATCGTTTAACCCTTTACCTAACGTGAAAAGCAGACGACACTTGCAAAAATAATTCTTGAATAACCAATTTTTTTCATTTTTTTCTCAAAAACATAGGTTATGACCCCTCGTTGGAACGAGCTCGACGAGCTCGTTCCAACGAGGGCTCATAACCTATGTTTTTGAGACAAAAATGACAAAAATAATGAAAATTAATTGGCGATTTTTGAGAATAGCGCTGGCCGTTTTGAACGTTACGTTGGGTAAAGGGTTAAAGAAAGTTCTGCCTAAACTAATCTCAGATACACAACGTGGTTTCATGAAATCTCGGTACATAGGAGAATCTACCCGCCTAACTTTTGATTTGATTGAGAACAGTAAAGAACAAAACATTCCTGGAATGATTGTTCTATTAGATTTCGAAAAAGCCTTTGACTCACTGGAATAGCATTTTTTTGAAAAAACATTGGCGTTTTTAAAATTTGCCTCTTCTATGATTAGATGGTTCAAAACGTTTTATACAAACGTCTACAGTTACCTACTGAGCAATAGCCACTGGTCAGAGAAATTCGAATTACAGCGCGGCGTCAGACAAGGTGATCCCCTTTCACCCTACTTATTCATACTGAGTGTCGAATCACTGAGTGCCGCTTTGAAATATAACCCCGATATTCGAGGGATAAGTATCAATCACTCTGAGTATTTGACCAGCCAATATGCAGATGACACTTCTCTTTTCCTTGATGGAGATAAGTCATCTCTGGAGGCAGCTTTGGATTCAATAGATCTATTCGCGAAAGTCTCTGGTCTCAAGATTAATTTTGATAAAACGCAGGTAATATGGATTGGATCCAAAACGGGTTGCGGCGCAGAGTTACATACTAAGGCACCACTACAATGGAATCATAGAAATGCGTTTACTATGTTAGGGATACAATTTAACCTATTCACCGATAATGATGTAATAATTATCTAGACAAAATGAAAAAAATAGAGAAACTGCTCAACGACTGGTCTTTTAGAAATTTGAGTTTGATAGGGAAAAGTACAGTAATTAAGACACTAGCCTTTCCCCCAGCTGATTCACTGCCTGTCAGTTCTCCCTGACCCAGATGCATCGATGTTGAATAAAATCCAGCAAATGTTTTGTAAATTTCTTTGGTCTAATAAAACCGACAAAATAGCACGCAATGTAGTCATCAATAAAGTAGACAACGGTGGCATAAATTTTCCTCATGTTGAAGGTTACAGCTATGCCCTGAAAATGACATGGATTAAAAAGATTTTTGATCCATATGTCACAAGTCCACGGAAAACCCTAATAATAGACGATTTAGAAAATTTTGGGGGTCACAAAATATGGTTCATGAAAACAGAAGGTCTCCAAAAAAAGGAGAACAGTTTAACCCATTCTGGAAATGTGTAAAGAGTGCTTGGTCAACCTTAGAAACAAATGTCGCCACAACCCCTGCAGAAGTTTTTTACAACAATAGCATAAAAATCCAGAATAAATATTTTTTTAATAGGAATTGGATGGAAAAGGGGATTTTCTTTCTAAATGATTTATTGGGTGAGAACAGGACATTCTTAGATTATGAAACTCTCTCTGTAAAACATGATATAAGAACACCTTTCACAATATATCAAGGAACGATCTCAGCAATCCCAAAGCAATAGAAAGAAATAGCTAAAACGCACACAAAATTGGAAGACGTCAGAAAGGATGAACTTCAAAAATTAAAGGTTTGCCCCAAAACATGCAAAGTATTTTACCCTTTATTTCTGGATCTATTCGCAAAACCACCCCGAACAAGTCAATCCAGGTGGAAAGATGTTTTGAATATTGATGTACAATCCGATGACTAGACACAAATATACAGAAGGTCTTTCCAGCTAACCGATGACTCGTATCTACAAAGGATACAATTTAAAATTTTGCACAGATTTTTATACGCAAATTTCGAAATTATTTACGTGTAAATTATCCGAAACGGAATTATGTACTTTTTGCAACGAAGCAAAGGAGACTCTGTTGCATCTGTTTTTCGAATGCTCTCATTCAAAAACAGCTCTCTTGAATTTGGCTCAGAAATTTCGAGAAAAGTGGAACGTTCTCCTTCCGACAACGCCAGAGTATGTTCTGCTTAACCTGGAAAAATACGAGGACCGTAACACATCAAGTGATACAGCCGACTTCTGTACACTGGTATATAGAAAATTCATCTATTCATGCAAGGTGAGGAAATGTCTTCCAAGATTTGAAAGGCATGTAGAGCAACTAAAGCAATTTAGGAGCGTCGAACTACTTCCCTCAAAAGTGGCTACCACCCGAATGAGATGGATGTTGTTGGAAACATTCTTTGAATCGTAGTAATATATTCGTGCGATTCAACATATTATTTAACGCAACTGATGCAAGTCCCTCAAAAGACAATAATAATTTAATGTTAAACTGGTGTTTACTTAATTTGCGTAAATATATATATAACTGCATGTATATATCTGTATAGAACAACTATAAAAAACTTCCTGTAAAAGAAACTTTGTTGTAGTTTTTGTATCTGAAATAAAAATTATGAAAAACAAAAAAAAAACAAAAAAACTCAATGGAATACGTGTGATAGTAAAGTGATCTGGTTTGTCGAATTCCGTTGAGCTGACGAGGTCAGATCGCCGGATCACACGAGCCGCCGAAAGGCGACAAGAGTGATCCATCGATCTGACCTCGTCAATGAGACGGAATGCGACAAACCAGATCACTTTACCGCCATAAGGATGTGTTTATTATGTGCTGTTATTGAAATTCACATTTCACACGAGAAATCAAAATAAGGGTGAATAACGTGCACTTGTAGCAAGAACTACATTTATTTTCAAACAAGAAACACTTGAAAAATTATGCGGACTTCCCAAAGTAGCGTTTCAAAGTTTCCAAAGTTGAGCACATTCAGCATTTCATTCTTCTACATCAGAGTCAGCTTCCCGCATTAACCCTTTACCCAACGTAACGGCCAAAACCGGCCAGCGCTATTCTCAAAAATCGCCAATTAATTTTCAAAATATTTTCATTTTTTGTCTCAAAAACATAGGTTATGACCCCTCGTTGGAACGAGTTCGTTCCAACGAGGGGTCATAACCTATGTTTTTGAGACAAAAAATGAAAAAAATTAATTATTCAAGAATTACTTTTGCAAGTGTCGTCTGCTTTTCATGTTAGGTAAAGGGTTAAATTGGCAATAAAGTAAGAAAACAAAGATATGTTATAGTGATTAATAGGGGTTAGTTAGTACATATAAACTTGGTTAAGAACAGTATTAGAAATTCACGTTATTCGATAGTGTTTATTTACACAAATGAAGGTTACCTAGAAACGATTGTTAACCTGGGCGGACTCGATTGATGTTCTCCAGTGCCGTCCACATTGTGGGATCGACAATCTGATATGGAATCGGAAAACCACTCAATGTGATCCGGGGATCAGGATACGATGGGTGAAAAACATGGCGTATCACTGATAGGTATATGGTAATAATCCTTTCTTATACATCTTTACAGCCAGGTAAAACACATGGGAAATAATTGATTTAGGCCAACACACGTAAATGAATTCCTAAACACGTTGCGTGGATAATAGCCTATTACGTCATTATCCACACATCATTCCATCATCAAGTAAATGAAGTAGTAAAGTAGCCTACGTCACGAAGATGTCGTAATCTTTAAGTTGTTTCTCGTCGTAAAAACTACTACAGATAACACAAACTGTTTATATGTTTTACAATTTTAATTAATGGTGTTCAATTTATTGTTAATATTTACGTCTGGCATTCAAACGTAAATGATCTTCCGATTGCACACAATTGGCTGTTTATGGCACATAACACTTACTCCCCCTGAGCCCAGGTAAAATGGACCGTAATCGAACGTAGACGTTTTAGTTCCACAGCCTCGTTTGAGAGGGTGGGCGATGTGTTGGGATAACCACACTCTCGTTTTCAGCCAGATCGAACTGAAGGGGTCCAAGATAGCGGCATCGGATTGAGTTTCGTGTAGAGTATCAAATAAAACAATCTCTCTTATTTGAGCTTTGGTGTTGAACCTACATGTAAGTCAATGAATAGTCATTCGATTGAGTAGAATGAGTCAATAATAACATTGTTAATGTAGTTATACGTTTTGAGTCCAAATACTCAATTCCCATTGGTCAGCTGGATGAAAACGTCAAGACCAAATGTAATTCATTTTCCAATGAATACATTTGATCGAACTTTGACCCGCATTTACGGTAGAGCGCAGTTGACAGAATGTAATTCGGGCGGTCTTTGGGCGGGTTTTTAACTTTTAGCGCTTCTGGCAGTGATCAACTCAGCTGCTGTTTCTTTGGTGACATTTCCCAACTGTGGCATAAAGCCCGTTACTAAAATATTCGTTTCCATTTCTAAAGTTGTGAAAATTAAAGCTTATTTGCTTTTGGGGTATCACTTAGACGGAACCGGCGCTCAACTCAGAGTTGTGCGCTTTGTCTTTTGTGTGAGGGTGGTTTTTCACCTCGTTCGCTCTCACATGTTTTATTTCGTCTTTCTGCTTTGTTGTTTGGTAAAAAGTAGTTTAAACAGTTACGGAATGTAATTATAAGAATTGAATGCATTTTTTATAATCTTTATTGGAGTATGAACATGTGGGAATGGGTACAAATTGTATGAATCCCTTCGGGATTCATACAATTTGTACCCATTCCCACATGTTCATACTCCAATAAAGATTATAAAAATTGCATTCAATTCGAAGGGATTCATATATAATTTGTACCCATTCCCACACGTTTGTACTCCAATAAAGATTATAAAAATTTCATTCAATTCTTAAATGAATTCACCATTCACTGCGGCTCTTCAGTCAATGTGTCTTGCCCAAATCGGTTAGACATACTTATGATCATCGCGAGAGAGAGAGAGAGAGAGTTGTCGTGTTAGCATGTAGACATCAATAGTGTTCATTCCATGGCGTACATTTTGAACAGTCTTGTTATCTAGGCAGCCGATTTGAAATGGGCGTTTTATGCCTCAGAACAACGTTGTCATGGATTCGAGTTTAACGAATGGAATTTGTATGAAGATGGTGATGCAGTTGTCTTCATTCCTACTAACAGATTCCGACGAGAGTGGGACCGGACAGGAGATGCAGGCAGGGGAGAAACTGACGCACACCTCCGTACATTTTCCAGGCACTCTAAAATCTGATGAGTAAAAATTCAGCCCAGTTCAACTGGGTAGAGTAGATTTGAACCCAATTGGGTTCATATTCACTCTACCCAGTTGGTTAGGGTTAATTTTTATCCCAATTAATTTTAGAGTGTAATAGTCCAATAATTTGGAGCCCTGCGAATCTTCGAAATTCGACGCGATTTGAATTCGGCTCATTGATTCGAGTTGCCGGATTCGGAAATTTTCGAATCGTTACGATGTTCAAAAACCCAGCAAGTGTCTCCTCTTGAGCTCTTCTGCACAGTAGATCGTTAATAGTAGAAGGGTTCAAGAAATTGCGCTTCCGAAACTACTACCGTTCTGGAATAATTTTTTGATTGACTTGCCCAAACAGAGGAGTTTGAATACAATACTTGAGCGGAGACTGACAATATTTACAGGTGTAAGATGGTGCAATCTTCAACATGAAAGACGGTGAGATTTTACTCCAGATTCGATTCGAAATCTTCTTCCTGGGTCAATCCGGGGTTCGATTCGATCCGAAATTTGAGATTATCAGAGCTCTACAATAAAACATACGACGTGGGTATCGTCGTTCTCACCAACAAGTTTTAATTTTGAGCCTCGCTAACTCCTGATGCCATTAATCCCACGAGCAAGGGAAGGGTCGTTTATGCACAAGAAGAGCCCCTTAAAAAATACGATTTGTGTGACAATGCGTTGGCCTAAAATACTCTGGTATATCAGAGAATTATGTAACAATACCATGTTCTACCATGCTGCTTTTGTACAAAGGGCTTGCAGAAACTTTCAACTTCCGGGATAGATTAGCGGCCTTAGCTATCTTGTCGCTCAGTGAAATAACTCAACATATATCGTCCACCCTGTCCTTCACTCAATCCTTAGAGTGGCGCCAATGTGATCAAGAGAGGCAGTAGAGGCTACACCCCGCCCCCATCGGAAGGTTGCCCCAAACCCCATTATGTCGCCGAAATCGGCTAAATTCGTGAGGGGGATAAAATTATGCAAACACCACGCAGATAACACTCCCGAAGACCCGATATACGAGCACAATAGGAATAACCCGACCGGCATATAATTACTGTGGCATCGGCAAAGTTAATAACATTGCGAGAGTTCTATTTTAGTCCGATGCCAGAAACGTTCTTCACAATCACTTGCAGACAGATGTGAGTTATTTATCAAATTTGTGATTTGTGGAACTTGGTCGACACACTAGATTGTGAGTTATATCGTACTTGTTAAATTTGTAGCTTCTGGAACTGGAGTATCAAAACAGGCGCTTCGCCATGACACCTGTTTTTGATACCCTAGTTCCCAAAGCCACATTTTTTTGCGTTTCGTTTCGACTCGCCCAAAGCCTAGGAATCAGGGATGTTGGGACGTTTTCCAAATTAACATAAACAATTCTCACGCCAGGCCCAACCATGATCGGGCCGTTGGGTCCGAGACTCTCAACCCCTATCGGGGATCATAGCCCCCGCGTCGGGAATCTTGTCACCCACCCCTTGACCATAATTCCTGGTCCCGCCACTAATAATGCGGTTTGTGTACCGTGTATTCAAATATATTCAACATTGTGAAATTCACGAAACTCATCCAATAAATGTCTTTATACTTCGCCAAATTCGTTGCGCATATTTCGCTATAAACTTGGTACTCGTAGGAGAATATGTACATGTACAAGATCATATGTAATAGGGTCAGCGAAATAATTACTTCGGCCTGGCTGCCCTATAACGGTTTACCCCAAACCAATAGTAGACGACACTTGCGATAAAAATTATTGAAGAACTCAAAATTTTAATTTTTGTGCCTCACAGACATAACTTATGACCGCTCATTGGAACGAGCTCAAAGAGAAAATTTCAGTCGTTACGTTAGGTAAAAGATACAACTGAAATTATATGACTGAAAACATGAGTCACTCTCCTTTTCTGGAGATAGGACTGGTTTAGAAGATTAGCCGATTGCTTGTTCACGACCACGGTGTAAGCATTTTATTTGCTCTACGTTTGCATGTTATAGCCTAACTGTCGAATTCGGAACAAACATTGGAACCCAGGGGACGACATGTCAATGGGGTAAATGTCCAAGGACATGTCTAATGGCAAAATGTCGGAAATGATGCACACTCCGAAACTAAGCAGCCTTGAGAAAAAATAATGTTTTAAAAGACATTTGAAGCATTGTACTCAAATCTTGAACCATTGTTGAATATTCCAGTGAGAAATGAGGGACGATTTGAGGAATTTTGGAGCCCAATAATACATTTGACTATTCGTGCGTTTTTGATTGGAATTCCCCGATATTCAGAAACACCAAGAGACGGTTAGACAATTGAGCCATAGATGTTGTTTCTTAATTTGTAAATGAATGTGTACTAATGAAGAATTATAACATATAATGATAAAACACCGTAAATCAAGTCTGAGTACAAGAATCGGCACATGCACGGGTCTTCAACGCCGAGCAGATATTCTACCTCGCCCCTCCACGTGGTGTTGGCCCCTATGCGCCATATCACTTATCTTTGTCTCCATGGAGGATCGGGGCTCCTTTTTACCCCGAACCATTCATAGTCTCAACTGTTTTAGGTTATTCGCTCCCCTCGAAAAGTCCAAAATCCTTCCTATCTTCTACTTGTGTAGGTTCCGGTAGTTCTCCCCCATTTCATTGAGACCCGTCAAAAAAGTCTGAATTTGTAAAAATCCTCGTGGTATTATCACGAAAGGAATGGTTTCACGCGTCGAAGGCGCGCAGGGACGGTATGGGGAAAAAGCCCCTTTCGACCCTCAGTGACTGTAAGTGACTGTAAATAAGTGGTATTATGGGGAACATTTACTGCTTAAATTTAGGTATTTTGATATCGGTGTTGATAGGGTTCATCTAATTTAATTTTCAATTGAATTATTTGTATTTAATCAATCCAGTGTCAGCACTTTTTGACACACTTTTAGCTATTTTTCTTTAGACATTACGTCCATGAACTTTTTGTCTAAATACCATTGTCGTCATTTGAAATTACTCTTGCGAAACTTTTTCACATAACAGGTCTGCAGTGCGAACTGACACCAATAGTCTGAACAAGAACACATTTTGACATTTCTAGAAGTCAAAGTTCGCAAATCTTACTTGTACCTGTGAATCCTGGTGGCATCTTCCATGTAAGTTCAAAAGAAGCAACCGGAAGAGTCCATTCTTATGATTTTGGGGGACAGCAATTAATATTTTCAATGTGCAGTCGTGGGGCTGAATGTAGAAAATATTGATTGGTCTCCCCACCCCCCCCCCCCACCCCACACACATACTTTAACTCAGTAGTCATCCTATTTAGTGAAAGGATGACATGTCATGTTCCTGGACCGAAAAATCGGCCTCTCGGGTTCAAAGGGCTGATAGTTTTTCTTTGCAAAGACCACAAAATGAGCAAAATTGTATGTGGTTCCCTTTGGGATTGTTTAAGGGCAATTTGAGTAAATTCCTTTTCACATTAACCCTTATCCAACGTAGACGATTTCAAAATTTATTATTTTAAATATCATGTTTTAAATTTTTTTGAAAAAATGTCAACAAAACCATATCATGTGACCCCTCTTTGGAACGAGCTCGACGAGCTCGTTCCAAAGAGGGGGTCACATGATATGATTTTGTTAAAATTTTCGAAATATAATATTTTTTCAGCTGCGGAATTTGCATATTACGCGGGCGGATGCGGGCGATTCGTTGGGTAAAGGGTTAAAACGGTAGCTGCTAATCCATTGTTTATTTATTACATCCCCTGAAATGACAAGGGTTATATTTATGGCACGATGTTCGTTGCACTGTCAGAAACATCAGACGACAAAAACATGAAGACCGCACAAGTGCGAAAATAGTATTTTTACAATTTCGAAATGGTTTGAATGATTGACAACCGACATATTTTCAAGTCACCAGTAAAATACATTTGAGAAAAAAAGCCGCTCGTAAAATGTTATTAACAATATTATATCATTGGAGATATATAAATGCTGCAACAGCGTTGTCTCCTTGGACAATACACTTCACCCCCATTGCCCATGTGGGGTCACGGTTGCGTTGTGTACTAAGGCGTACTACACGTCGATGGTGCACATGTCTTCAACCAATGCTAACCCTGCTTGTGTGGAGTTAGTATGTTGAGAAGCCTGATAGTTGCTCACCGTTGCTCGGTGGTTCTCTCAGGGTATCCGGCTTCATCCACCCGTAAAACTGTCCGCAACGAGGTGACCCTGGCTGATTGAAGTGTCGTTAAACCCCAATAAATAAATAATCACTGGAGATAAAAAAAGCTGCTCGCAGTGCGCACATTGCTGATTCATATAATCAATATTTTGAAATATTAGGAAAAACTAAAAATCTCTTTCTGCGAATACTGAATTCCCTGGCGGGTTTATCCAGATGAGAGATGATAACATTCCCGAACGTCATTCTGAAACACGGCTCCGTTTCTACCCAGCTGAAACTATTTTTTTCCACACCTCAATTTTGATGACACTCTCCTTGACTAACACCTTACTCTGGAGTAAGAGACCGCAGTACTCCTCTTTTCCATCGCTTTTGCGCCCACTCTCCCTTCCCCGGTTCATTCCTCATCGCCGAAGAACCTTATGTTACCTTCATTGTGCAATGTTCTCTCCGCTTTAACCATTCAACCAACGCAGACGATATCAAAATTTATTATTTTAAATATCATTTTTTCAAATTTAAAAAAAAAATTCGACAAAACCATATCAAGTGACCCCTCGTTGGAACGAGCTCGACGAGCTCGTTCCAACGAGGGGTCACATGATATGATTTTGTTGAAATTTTTTGAAACATAATATTTTTTCAACTGCTGAATTTGCACATTACGCGGGCGGATGCGGGCGATTCGTTGGGTAAATGGTTAACCCTTCACCTAACACAAACGATATCAAAGTTTATTATTTTACATATTATTTTAAAAAAAGTTTCAATAAAACCATATCACGTGACCCATCATTGGATCGAGTGCGACGAGATATCCCCGATTCGTCGGGTAAAGGGTTAACTCTAATCTATTCCTTCATTTTATGTGAAAACCTGTCACCCTGATATCGGACTTGGTCTGGAAAGGTGTAAATGTCGTGTCAACAACTCTGTCGGTTGAAGCTTAATCAGAAAAGGTTGCTTTTTTTTAAAAAAAGGATCACATAACTAAAAGATACCGGGTGGAGGAATTTTTCAAAAAGACATACAGGTTATGGGTTCAGTCCATATACCACTTATTATACCCGCTGATCCATGTGCTGAAAACTATTCTATTGCTTCCTTTGCTTTGCTGACGGAAATGAAACATAGGTATCGCGTGAAAAAAACTACCTGTTATTTGGTATAGCAATCCTCTCTATTCTGTTTTTCGATATTAGAGGTAAGAGATTCGTTTATCAACATCACCAGCGCAACCTTGCGATTGAAATCAATTGTGAACAGGGAGAAGTTGAAGAGTGGTGGCTAATTGGTTAGAGCATTAAATGAATTACATATCGAAAGGTCGTAGGTTCTATCCTGATCCGCGTCATCTGTGTTGTGTCCCTTCGTGGACAAGGCAAAGGTGAGAGCGCGGCTGTGTAGTCTACTAGTCTGTTGATGCATACTGCACATACATGGTGCGCATGCATTCAACTGCTGCTAACCTTACTTGTGCAGAATTAGTAAGTTGAGTCTGACAGTTTCTCGCCGCTACACGGTTGTCCTCTCTCGATACTGCGGCTTTCTCCACCCGTCGAACTGTCAGACACATGGCCCTGGTTATTGAAAGTGTAAATAAATAAATAAATAAATAAATAAATAAATAAATAAATAAATAACACCAACTTAAGCTTACCGCTGATAACAACTGGGAACATGGCAGTCTTGATTGATGTCAGCAATTAATGCCTCGTGGTTAAGCGTTAAATTCTGTTTGTCAAATGTTCATGAGCTGAACTGGCAGGGTACCGTGACCCTTTCCTTCCTTTTGAACACGCGCGAAACCAGTCACTGCAGCTTCCGAACTGACCTGGGTCAGAATGCGAGTTTAGTTCTTTGGATGGATTCATGAGGTCAAATGGGAAAATAGTCTGTCAACGGAAATCCGTATGGTACACGTGTTCCGTGAGGATTTGTAAATATGGAGGAGTGGGAAATGTAATAGGCGTGCAATAAACATCACTCAGATGCCTAATGTCCAATTAGATGTATTCTTACATGACGTTCTTGCGCGTAATTCGGATTCCACGCATGGAGTATCCAGATCATTTCCAAGTGTCTGCATTATATTGCGGAACTTTGAATTCACACATCAATCATGGTATAAAAATGTTTACTGTTCCTAACGATTATAACACGTTGTATCGGAATGAAATAACTTGTTTGATAATCACAGAAAAGATTTACGCCATATCCCGATGTGACAGGAATGGAAGTCCGTAGGAAAATTAGTCCCTCTGGACTATTATTCCGCGGAATTATAGTCCTAGGTCTAACATTTCTAGGAATAGTAGTTCGCCGGACTACTATTCCTAGAAATGTTAGACCTAGGACTATAATTCCGCGGAATAATAGTCCAGAGGGACTAATTTTCCTACGGACTTCCATTCCTGTTACACCGGGAAGATCGATGAGTCGGAATTCATCCCTGACATATCGTCAAAAGTTATCTCCCTTGAAGTTTTTTGACGTGTGATGAAGGCCTAATTAAGAAGCAACTTTTTGTTGAGGAAACCCCTACAGTTAAAACTAGAAGTCCTGTGATGAAATTCGCACAAATAGTACGTCGATCTGCGCGTTAATCTACGTGTTATGACCATAGTAAGGCTATCACATTCTGTACATATGGCCTGTGCACAAGCAATGTTTCAGCCAATGGACCTCCGGGTAACCCGGAGGTCCATTGGCAGAAACATTGCCTGTGTTTGCTATGAGTAACCAGGAGAACTTGTCGTGGTTCGGATGTCATTCGATATGGCAATTGCGCGCAATTCCTACGCGCAATTAAGCCTAGATTAGCGCACAATTCGTGACATGACTTCTAGTTTTAACTGTATGACATTGGTAGAATATAAAGTTAAGTTTCCTTTTGTTACTTTTAATAAAGAAATCAATACCCAACTCTCAGAGCTGCCAGTTATTTTCGTTCATTAAAAGTGACAAGTGGCAAGCTAATTAGAAGCAACTATTTCACAGATAATCCGCCATTAAGAATATCTATTAGCGTTTCACCCACCAACACCAAAGTATCTTTGGCTATTTGTCTAGCGAATGTGTTTTCATATATATTTGCGAGTTTTTACTCTTAATCCGGGGAAAAAATAAACAGAACAACACACGCGCGTGTCCTTCTGTGTTTATTACACGCCTTCACGCCTATAAAAACAATTATAAGAAGGATACTCAACAATTCACTTGCTTGCCAACTATCAACACAAAGAACACATTTTATCGCCAAGCAAATTTGCCAGGGGAACCCGTGCTACTATTTCGTCCCATGAGCTCAAATGTCTTCTATGTGCCTACTGGCACATAGAACACATTGGAACTCAAGGGACGATTTTTAGCTGTCGCTAGGGATTCAAACTGTCAATTGCGGTGCACGATTTGTAAAAAAATTCCAGTGAAATTTAGCTTCTATTTAAAAATAGTCCGTCAACGATTTCCATTCCGCACATGTGTGCGGAATAAATTTTCATTTTCCGCATGGTTGAGTGTTGCTGGAGATGGGGTTTCATAGAACAGGCGTGTAATAAAAAAATTAGCAAATGCCATCTCCTGCACTTTTATATTAACCCTTCACTCAACGTAACGGCAAAACCGCCCAGCGCTATTCTCAAAAATCGCCAATTAATTTTCATTATTTTTTTCATTTTTTTGTCTCAAAAACATAGGTTATGACCCCTCGTTGGAACGAGCTCGTCGAGCTCGTTCCAACGAGGGGATCTTAACCTATGTTTTTGAGACAAAAAATAAAAAAAATTAGTTATTCAAGAATTACTTTTGCAAGTGTCGTCTGCTTTTCAGGTTAAGTAAAGGGTTAAATAATCAACAAACATACTCAATTTGCTTCTATTTTGGTTCTCCAATTTACCAATTTTCACTCATTTTCCTTCGTTTGGGAGGTCAAATGTTATAGCCCCCCTGTCGGAGAGGTCAGCCCCCTGTCGAGAAATCCCTGGCGCCACCCCTGTTCTACAAGTGCTTTAATAAGTTTCACTAAAGGGACAAGTTGCATGTTCCTCGAAACCAAAACGGGTTTGTAGTGCAGAAACATCACAACAGAATCCCTCTTCTCGATAGTAAAATCGAACATTGGGGGTATGTACACATGTTTTATTTTCAGTTTTCGGAATATTTTCATGAAAGAATATTGTTCTCACTTTGTTTGTGAGTCTGACTGTTTATTATTACTAACGAAAATGGTCGAGGCGATGGATGAAAGGGAAATTGGCGAATACCATAAATACCGTAGAATATCTGTACACCTCTTTTATCTGTCACGTGATATTCTCATACACCCGTTGAACTTCTACACCCCGTTAGAGTGAAATGAGCTCGTTCCAACGAGGGGTCATAACCTATGTTTTTTAGACAAAACATGAAAAAAATAGTTATTCAAGATTTTTTTTTTCAAGTGTCGTCTGCTTTTCAATTTAGGTAAAGGGTTAATGGAAAGGACAGTGTTTATGTTTTATGCAACGATGCACACACTGTTGATATACCCAACAACAACAACAACAACAAAAAAAATATTAGAACATCAAAAGATAGTTAAAACGCCATTTTCGTATTTTAAAGGGTTTAAGCAGAGAATAATAGTAAAACGCTCAACCTGATTGGGGAAAATTGTAAAAAGCCAGCTTCTGTATTTTCAAACTACTCTTCAGGAAAACGCCCTAAGTTTTTGAAATGGTGCCATGGATGATACAAATTTGCAAACATCTCAATATTTCAATTTTTAACACCCACAGTGTTAAGTTTACTGGCAGCTTTCGGAAATTAAGGGAAGCTAACTTTCTCGTAAATCTTCTCCAATCACGAACATTTTCAGCCATCCGGTTCAAGTCATCAACAACGCTGTGTCTAATTTTCGCGTGTTATCGCGCCCCAAAGGTATGGATGTACAGCTCGGGTAGGCCTGGGGTGTGTTATAGAAATTATAAGCTATATCCTAGGCGCAGCATAGTTGCAAATAGGGCCCGCCATATACAGGTCCGAGAGCACACCTAACAAAATAAACATTCTTGCTTTATTAGGTAAAAGGGTTAAATAGAGCTAATTTGTTACGTAATCACTATCACAACAAATGGCAAAAGGCAGTATTTTTCCAAAAATTGGCAATATTTCTCTTCGTGTGTGGAAAAAGGGGGCACATGCGAGATAATGCTTTCCTGGGGAACGCCGTTCCCCTACTGTTTTTCTGAGGGGGCGCCGTTCCGCCACGTTTTTCAAGACCTGGAACTGATTGATGTTGATCCAACACACCGTGCAGCTAGCAATACGAAGGAGTGTTCGCTGTGTTAAAGCATGACTTCGTCTTGCTAGCTGCATTAACCCTTTTTAGTTGTCGGTAAGTTACTCGTTTTCAAAGGCAATAAAAATGTACACATAGCTCGGATATAAATACACAAAATGACGTCACGAAAGTGGCATGCTTGGTATGTTGCAGGTTTGCTTTGCAACTCAATCATGTCCCACCAGAGCGACATTTCCACGTTTTTTGAATAAAACGAAGTGTGTGTGTGGGGGGTGGGGGGTCGGGGAGGGGGGGGGCGGGGGGGGGGGGGGGTTTGGTCGTCCAAATTATATTCGGCAATCAGAGTATTGGAATTCAGTGCGAAAAACGAGAATGCAATTCTTTTGTAATAAATTTCAAAATTTTCCAGGGAAGACCCCCAGCAAATTGTCGAAGACTGCTGAAATGTTAAACCTCCTGTTCCCCTACTTCTTAATTTCGAAAGGCATCATCCCTGAACACGCCCACCCCCTCTCCCACTCCCGTCTGCAGTCCCGCTTATGTTTGAGGTATTTCACTCTCCTTGTGTCTTATGCCTGGTCAGAGGCTCCATATCTATGAGGACACGGGTTAACAAAATAATACAAACACATGCACCTCATATCAAACGTACACTGATTTGTTTTCAACAGCATTGAACAAAGTTCGAGTGAATTTCAATCTAGTTTCCAAGAAAATGCATGCGAAAAATATTGTTATTAATGAATAGCTAAGGTTTATAAAGTTTTGCAATCGGCATTTTTGTGGGTCAGGGGTCTTTTCGCAGAACAAATATACATTTGAGGAAGCGACAATATATTTCGAATTTTCTGTTTCGATAGATTTTACAAACTGTTACGACAATTGTTTATCTAAATCAATGTATGTTATTAGCATAAAAAAATCAATTTTCTAAGAAAAGCGTCCACGAAAATCCAACACCTATTCTTGGAACCAAGAGCGGGCTGTTCGGTACTAGGTGTAATTTTCTGTTTTCTAATATTAGGGGCCCACCACCCCAGGAATGCAAGTTTCTGGCCAGTCCGTTCCGGAACACCGACCCCTCCCAGGTGAGTTTTGCCAAGGCCAATCGGGGATCCACCCCTTTTCTGACTATTTTCAAAGAAAACGTGCATATCTAGTAGTATAAGGGTGTTTCATGATGCAGATGGCTGGGTAGAAGAGAGCAGCTGAACAGAGCTGGAGTAATATAAATCGAGAACGTCTTGTTACGAAAAGATCATGTTGTACAGAATAAAACTAAGCTTGATAGCTTGATTTTCATGCAGGTACATCTGGCAAGTTTTCGTAAATTTGGTTCATTTTCCTTGTCCGACACATTCCCAAAGTATAATCTGTTCAGGCCACAGTATTTTCTTCAGTACCGAGGCTGAAGAAATTGAGAAGTAAATTTCTTCAGCCTCGGTACTGAAGAAATTGAAAAAAGTGAAGGGGCAGAGGACACTTTCCTTTCCATTAACCCTTTTCCCAACGTAACGTTCAAAACTGGCGAGCGCTATTCTCAAAAAGAGCCAATTAATTTTCATTATTTTTTTTTCATTTTTTGTCACAACAATATAGGTTATGACCCCTCATTCGGACGAGCTCGTCGAGCTCGTTCCAATGTGGGGTCATAACCTATGTTTTTGAGACAAAAAATGAAAAAAATTAGTTATTCAAGAATTTTTTGGCAAGTGTCGTCTGCTGTTCATGTTAGGTAAAGGGTTAAAGGGTTTAAGCAGAGAATAATAGTAAAACGTTCATCCTGATTAGGGAAAAAATTGTAAAAATCCAGATTCTGTATTTTTAAACTACTTTTCAGGAAAACGCCCTACGTTTTTGATGTGATGCGCACACAGATGAAACAAGTTCGTCAATATCTCGATATTTCAGTTTTTAATACCCTCTGTGTTAAATTTATTGAAAGCTTTCGGAAATTAAGGGGAGCTAACTTTCCCGTAAATCTCTTCCAATCACGAAACTTTTCAGCCATCTAGTTCAGGGCATCAACAACGCTGTGTCTAATTTCCAAGTAGACTCTGTAACATTTGGCTTCGCCAGTTATCGCGCTCCAGAAATACGAATATGGAGCTCAGGTGGGCCTGTGATGTGTCAAAGAAATTATAAGTTATATCCTAGGCGCAGCATACTTGCAAATAGGACACGTCTGTTACGACCCGTAATGTAATAAATGCCCATAATGTAATACCTACCCATAATGTAATACAAAAACGACCCATAATGTAATACGAACCCATAATGTAATAAAAAACGACCCATAATGTAATAAATGTAATAACGTGTAATAAATGTTAGGTACCCATAATGTAATAAAAATTTTAAAAAATTAGATACAAAGTACACTTTTCCAGGCCCGTAATGTAATAAAATTCTAAGCTTGATTTTTGTTTTTTCTCTTTACTCCAGCAGTGCGTTCGGCTACTTATGACACATCCTGCGCCTTCATCAATGCTGCCAATGGCCCCTATGCCGTACACAGCCAACATGTGTGGGTGTGTTGGGATTACGATAGAGAGTATTCCGGGACCTGGGGCGGGTATACTCTGCTATGAGTGACAGGCATTATCCCTCTTCCATTTGTACCACCCACGCAAACGACTTCCTCGATAGCCTCTACTGCCCTGCCACAATCATATAGGTCTACCTTACAAGACATTCAATAATTTTGATTCCAGGATGGTCATTTATAACTGCAATCATCATATTCGACCGGCTGTTCACTTGCATAAAAGCAATGCGGGTAGCAGGTTCCTATACTGTTAATAAGTGCAAGCAATTCTGGCCAAAGTTGCTGAGGCATAGGGTGTAGTGGGGTGCAGTGGGGTTTGGGTGCACAATAACCGGATAGTGGGGGGGGGGGGGGGCGTATAGTGTGGGATACAAGGAAAAAGATAGAACAGAAGCAAGACGTTGAGTCAACCGGCGCAGAGGAATATCGGGAGGCGATATGGTGAGTGTACTTGTATTGGAATGGGGGATATCCTATAGCTCGATGGGATTTGGATTAGGCTAAGCGTACAATCTATCCTCTGTCTCTCCAATTTTCACTACCTAAACAAATTAGTAATTTCCCTGTACTGTACTACTATAAGTTCATGTCGCACCCTCCGCACCTTGAAACCAATGAGCCCGAGCCCAGGACCACACTTAATAACGACCACATCATATTCCCGGTCCTGTGATCACATGTGTCAAGTAATATTATCAAATGCTTTCCAGTCAAATAGTTTGCACTTCGCACATGCAAGAAAGACCATACATTTTCAATAAAAATTGTATCAGTTTCAATAGTGACAGCCCTGAGTGAAATGGTTTCAACTCCTCTCAGTGTTATTTTTCTAAAACCTCAACACACCACAGATTGAACACCCTCAATTGATATGAACCGAAGCAAGTTAAACGCCTTGTAGACTGCTATCATCCACGCAGGTCACCTTTGCGAGAAGATTGGTTAAGAGTATGTCATGTTCACCTGTGGCTGTGACCAGCAACTGAGTCGAGTTAATGTGCACATCACTTGGTTGTACAAAGCAGCCTCTTTGTATTGAGCTCAGGGGATTGCATTCTCAAATAAATTTCACCAGTGGTGTGGCATCACTCATAGTATGCACAGGACGAATGCAGATCTATAATAGAGAGTAGTTTTGGTGGTTCTTGAGATTATGTTGATTGGAAAAGCATTCCACAGCATTTTCTGAGCTGTGGGGACTACCACTTAAACCACCTACATTTCCTGACAGTTCCTGGCGGTTGGCAGGAACTTCCTGCCAACCGCATACTCTATCACATCGACTATTCGCGTGTTCATCCCCGCTATTGTGTCATTTTCTCCTAGGCTACACTCAAACAACATACGTAGCTAAACACCAGGTGTAACATGGGCATATCCGTTTGACCGTGAGGTGTGACCTTGACCATCAATCCGGTGACCTTGAACCTGTGTATGGGCCGATTTTTATGAAACTTGGTGTGTGGTTCGGGCGCCCAACAATTTTGCCACACCCGATGCCCGTCATGTGTGACCTTGATTGATATTCACACCGTTGACCTTGAACCTATATCTCGGCTCATGTTGGGCCGATTTGCGTGAAACTTGGTATGTGGGGGTAGTTCGGGGCTCTCTCTCTCTCTCTCTCTCTCTCTCTCTCTCTCTCTCTCTCTCTCTCTCTCTATATATATATATATATATATATATATATATATATATATATATATATATATATATATATATATATTGAGCGTCCTGAACTACTCCCACATACCAAGTTTCACGAAAATCGGCCCAGCATGAACCGAGATACAGGTTCAAGGTCAACGGTTTGAATATCAAGGTCACACATGACGGGCATCGGGTGTGGCGAAATTGTTGGGCGCCCGAACCACACACCAAGTTTCAGGACAATCGCCCAGCAGGAGCCGATACACAGGTTCAAGGTTTCCGGTTTGATGGTCAAGGTCACACACCCGGTCAAACGGATACGCCCATGTTACTCCTCGTGTCTAGCTATGTATGTTGTTTGAGTGTAACTTAGGAGAAGATGGCACAATAGCGGAGATGAACACGCGAATAGTCGATGTGATAGAGTAGGCGGTTGGCAGGAAGTCCCTGCCAACCGCCAGGAACTGCCATGACTGTAGGTAGTTTAAGTGGAAGGCCGTGTGGTGGACTAATAATATTAATTGACACATGTTATCACAGGATCGGGAATATGATGTGGTCGTTATTAAGTGTCATCCTGGGATCGGGCTCATTGGCTTCCAGGTGCGGTGGGTGTGACATAAACTTATAGTAGTACAGTACAGGGAAATGACTAATTTGTTCAGGTAGTGAAAACTGGAGAGACAGAGGATAGATCGTACGCTTAATTTGGAGGAAAGTAGCCTAATCCAAATCCCATCGAGCTATAGGATATCCCCTATCCCAATACCAGTACACCTACCATATCGCCTCCCGATATTCCTCTGCGCCGCTTGACTCAACGTCTTGCTTCTGTTCCATCTTTTCCTTGTATCCCACACTACCCCCCCCCCCCCCCCCCCCCCCCCCGCCACTATCCAGTCTTGGTGCACCCAGATCCCACGGCACCCACTCCACCCTTTGCCCCAGCAACTTTGGCCAGAGTTACTTGCATTTATTAACAGTAGGAACCTGCTACCCACATTGCTTTTGTGCAAGTGAACAGCCGGTCGAATATGATGATTGCAGTTATAAATGACCATCCTGGAATCAAAATTACTGAATGTCTGGTAAGGTAGACCTATATGGTTGTGGCAGGGCAGTAGAGGCTATTGAGGAAGACGTTTGCGCGGGTGGTACAAATAGAAGAGGGATAATGCCTGCCACTCAGAGCAGAGTATACCCGCCCCAGGTCCCGGAATACTCTCCATCATAATCCCAACACACCCACACATGTTGGCTGTGTACGGCATAGGGGCCATTGGCAGCATTGATGAAGGCGTAGGATGTGTCATAAGTAGCCGAACGCACTGCTGGAGTAAAGAGAAAAAACAAAAATCAAACTTAGAATTTTATTACATTACGGGCCTGGAAAAGTGTAATTTGTATCTAATTTTTCAAAAATTTTATTACATTATGGGTACCTAACATTTATTACACGTTATTACATTTATTACATTATGGGTCGTTTTTTATTACATTATGGGTTCGTATTACATTATGGGTCGTTTTTGTATTACATTATGGGTAGGTATTACATTATAGGCATTTATTACATTACGGGTCGTAACACACGTCATATTGATTTATCATGATCCAACACACCGTGCAGCTAGCAAGACGAAGGAGTGCTCGCCGTGTTAAACACAGCAAGCATGACTTTGTCTTGCTAGCTGCATTAACACTTTTAGTTATCGGTAAGTTACTCGTTTTTCAAAGCTATAATATATACATAGGTCGGAAATAAATACACAAAATGACGTCACGAAAGTGGCATACTTGGTATGTTGCAGGTTTGCTTTGCAACTCAATCAAGTCTCACCAGAGTGACATTTACACGTTCTTCGAATAAAAAGAGAGTGTGTGTGTGGGGGGGGGGGGGGGGGGGGGGGTGTTTGTGAGTGTGTGTGCGTGAGGGTTGGTATCGTCCAAATTATATTCGGCAATCAGAGTATTGAAATTCAGTGCGAAAAACGAGAATGCGATTCTTCTGTAATAAATTTCAAAATTTTCCAGGGAAGACCCCCAGCAAATCGTCGATGACTGAAATGTTGAACCTCCTGTTCCCCTATTTCTTAATTTCGAAAGGCATCATCACTCAACACGCCCCCCACCCTCCTCCACTCCCGTCTGCTGTCCCGCTTATGTTGGGAGTATTTCACTCTCCCTGTATCTTATGCCTGGCCGGAGGCTCCATCCATATCTATTAGGACACGGGTTAAGAAATAATACAAACACATGCACCTCAAATCAGATGTACACAGATTTGTTTTCAAAAGCATTGAACAAAAGTTCGAGAGAATTTCAATCTAGTTTCCAAGAAAATGCATGCGAAAAATATTATTATTTATCAATAGCCAAAGTTCATAAAGTTTTGCAATCGGTATTTTTTGTGGGTCTCGTGTCTTTTCGCAGAACAAATATACATTTGAGGAAGCGACAATATTATTTTATTTTCTGTTTCGATAGATTTTGCAAACTGTTAGGACAATTAATTATCTAAATAACTATGTCATTAGCATAAAAAATCAATTTTCTAAGAAAAACGTCCTCGAAAATCCAACACCTATTCTTGGAACCAAGAGAAAAATTAGATGTTAATGTTATGTAGATATGTTTCATCCAGCCGGAAGGCTGTGGATTCAATGGCGGCGCCAAAGTGTTCAGTTCTCTCTCACGCACTTGCTGCATATTGATAGAGTCCAGGGTAAGTAAAACAGCTTGAATGCTATTTGGATGTGATGTTTTGAAGTCGCTTGACAAGTGACCTCGGTATGAATACTTTGTATTCATCGGGTTTACGATAAATTAAAACAAACTGATAGCCACTCGGAATTGATGCCGGGTGGCCATTTGTATGGGAGGCCCATCCTACACAATTTTTACAACTGTATCGGGGGGGGGGGGGGGGGTGGGGGCACTAAAAATTTGCAAGACGTGACGTCCCTATTTTTATTCAGCTCCTTTTTATACCCACCCACCCCTACATGCAAATTTTCTACTACCGTTCTCAGACACCCACCCCCACTCTCCCATTAAAATCCAAAATAAACTTATAAACTTAGTAGGCACAACTGTCTTTTTTTTTTGGGGGGGGGGGGGGGGGGGGTTATAATGTTCTTAAACTGGTACCACAAATTTAAACCTCTGTGGGGCTGCTGTGGGCCCCAATCTACAAATGACAAGCTGTTCATTATCAGGCTTGCTTAGCCAGAGCAGGTGTACATATTCGGGAACAAATTTTCATTTGAATTGTTCTGTCAGTATTCTCAGGTGTTTGCTACTTTCCTTCTAACGTGTGACATTTTCCCAGATTAAGCCCAATATTCTCACATATAAAGCCTCCTGATGTTGTATTTATGTTAAGAGTGTGATGTACAACATCATCTTTAAGGGTTGAAACACAAATGATGGTATATATTAGCTGATATACTGATATAGAGTCGAGCCCACTTAATTGGATATTTCTTAATTGTAGATCCCTGTTAATTGAATATAATTTTCAAACGCAAAACCATTCACCATATCTTCAGTACAAATTTGATCTGTTAATTGCATATGGGTTGTAGAGTAAACTCCTGTTAATTGTATATAAATTTTTGTAATATGTCGAAAAAATAAATTACTGTGACACGCACCAAATTCCCTTTATTTATCAACCTTTTTGTCCTCACTACATCCAATACAGGCATTTATTTTATTATATCTTGTTTGACAGAGCTCTATGAGCTCTGTCAAACAAGATATAATAGAATAAATGCTTAGTTTACCTCCAGAACACATGAAACTGACCAAATCCCTGTTAATTCTACACTCCTGTTAATTGAATAATTTTCACTGGCAAAATGGATATTCAATTCAGAGGATTCTACTGTATTTTTAAAAAATTCAAAAAATTGCACAAGTTGGAAATGCACATTTTTGGCGCACCCAAGAGACCCACCCCCCCCCCCCCCCACGTCACGTCTTGCAAATGTTTGGTGCCCCCCCCCCCTGATTGTATTGCCAAAAATTGAATTTGTTCTATGATTTTAATTGACTGAAATAAATTATTAGCGTTTTGAAAGACGTGGCATGCAGGTAAATTGGCACGCCTTTTAAGACGCGAATCATTCATTTCTGTCATTTTAAATTCATGGGTAAAAAATACAACTTCTGAAAAATACAAATATACCAGTTTTATAAGTTTGACCCACCACGGGATGAGTAAAGTCAGTTGATTTCTACATAGAGCTGATGCTTGGAACTTCGAGACACCTGTCACCAGTAGTCTTGTAAAATCTGCAGTGATTTCTACTGCGTGAAGAGGAGGGGGGGGGGGGGGGGGCTGTTGGGTACCAGGTGTAATTTTCTGTTTTCCAATATTAGGGGCCCACGGTCCAGGAAGGCAAGTTTCTACAGTCCTTTTCGGACACCGACCCCTCCCAGCCGAGTTTTTGCCAAGGCCAATGGGGAATCCACCCCTTTTTGGCAATTTTTAAAGAAAACGTGCATACCTGGTAGTATAAGGGTGTTTCGTGGTGCATGGGGCTGGGTAGGACAGAGCAGCAGCAGCTGAACAGAGCGGGAGGAAATAAATCGAGAACACCCTGTTATGAAAAGATCATGTTGTACAGAGTACAAGTGAGCTTGATAGTTTAATTTTCATGCAGGAACATCTGGCAAGTTTTCATAAATTTGGTTCATTTTCCTAGTCCGATATATTCCTAAAGTGTAATCGGTTCAGGCCAAAGTATTTACTTCTCAATCTCTTCATGCTCTGATACTTAACCCTTTACCTAACCTGAAAAGCAGACGACACTTGCAAAAAAAATTCTTGAATAACTAATTTTTTTCATTTTTTGTCTCAAAAACATAGGTTATGACCCCTTGTTGGAACGAGCTCGACGAGCTCGTTCCAACGAGGGGTCATAACCTATGTTTCTGAGACAAAAAATTAAAATATTTTGAAAATTAATTGGCGATTTTTGAGAATAGCGCTGGCCGGTTTTGGCCGTTACGTTGGGTAATGGGTTAATTTGATTCAGTTTAGGGCTGTTTTGAATATGAAATAACTCCTTTACATGTATGGTATCGGTTTGGTACTCGGTATCTGACTTCATTGAGATTTGTTGATAGAATCAAAGGAGAATTCATACTTGGAAACACAGAATTGTATCATTCTACCACAGCGCTCCAATACTGCCAATAAGCTCAATATTGGCATTCTTTTGCCAACACAAATCTCATATCTACAGTAATTGTGTGACTTTTTTCCAAACACACCTTAACCTTTAAAGGCATATTTCAGGCTTCTGTGACCTCAGAGCATGTGCCACCACCATCAGGGAGGTCCTACTGACAATATACAAATCTCCTGGGCTGTGATTTCTAGTCAAGCCTCGACTGCCTTTACAGACAGCCAAAACTTGACTGGAAAATACTGCCAAGCAACTGGGCATGAACAGGTTGTAGTCGAGTAGGTATTGCCATCACACGAGTGTTGATGAAAAGAAAATCAGTCGCTGCTATTTCATGCAAATGAACACTTCATCTGTTATCAAGCCTCAACAAGGCTTTCAAAATGGCGAATGTAGTCAAATTTGAAAATACCGATGGTTTCGGTATTCAATTATGACTGGTACGGCAGGGGGAGGCCACCAAAAATTTGCAAGACGTGACGTGGGGGTGGGTGGGTCTCTTGAGTGCGCCAAAAATGTGCATTTCCAACTTGTGCAATTTTTTGAATTTTTTAAAAATATATCAATATATCAGCTAATATATACCATCATTTGTGTTTCAAACCTTAAAGATAATGTTGAACATCACACTCTTAACATAAATACAACACCAGGAGGCTTTATATGTGAGAATATTGGGCTTAAACTGGGAAAATGTCACACGTTAGTAGGGGGTGGGTGTCTTGTTCGAAATGTAGAAAATGTGCAGACAATATTTTGGGAACAATTCAAATGAAAATTTGTTCCCGTATATGTACACCTGCTCTGGCCAAGCCTGAAAATGAACAGCTTGTCATTTGCAGATTGGTGCCCACAGCAGCCCACAAAGGTTTAAATTGGTGGTGCCAGTTTAACCCTTTACCTGACATGAAAAGCAGACGACACTTGCCAAAAAATGATTGAATAACTATTTTTTTTTCATTTTTTGTCTCAAAAACATAGGTCATGACCCCTGATTGGAACGAGCTCGAAGAGACAAAAAATGAAAAAATAATAAAAATTAATTGGCGATTTTTGAGGATAGCGCTGGCCGGTTTTGGCCGTTACGTTGGGTAAAGGGTTAAGAACATTATGAAAACCCCCTAAAGACAACTGTGCCTACTAAGTTTATAAGCTTTTTTTGGATTTTAATGGGAGAGTGTGGGGTGGGTGTCTGAGAACGGTAGTAGAAAATTTGCACGTAGTGGGTGGGTGGGTGTAAAAAGGAGCCGAATAAAAAATAGGACGTCACGTCTTGCAAATTTTTAGTGCCTCCCCCCCCCCCCCCCCCCCCGCCCCCTTGGGTACGGTTCGGATTTTGGACATCTCCATGATATCGGTAACGGTTCAGTTTTTAGGTATATTGTCCCTCCCTTAAACACCCCTGATCTATTCCCCACAATGTGTCACGGTACCAGATTCGAACTTGACTACAGGAGTTTTTTTTGTGGTTAAAGAGTGCAAACCTGTCTTGTCATTAAAAAAAATAACCTTTCCTGGTATAAAAGTGTTAGGGGCAATGACTTGTGAGAAGAATATATACACAATTGTTTCTGACCCTATTCCAAGTACTCTTGTTGTTTCATATATCTAGATTATAACTAACCAATCAGATTGCTTGATTTCTCATAATCTGTATGCAGGGTTATCTCCCTTGCGTATAACAAAAACCTATATCCAATGGCACCACAATTTTAGCACCCTTTTTTGAAAACACCTGTGGCTATGGAATCCCTTTTTGTCATATGTGCTTATGTGAAAAGGCACAATGTGACACAATATGCCCTATCACATAGGCACATGTTTTATGTGCCGATATGTGCTTATGTGAAAAGGCACAATGTGACACAATATGCCCGATCACATAGGCACATACGGGTATTTGAGGATACCTATGGCCTGGTATTGTATTATTTGAGGATACCTATCGGGGGATACCTACTGGAGAATCCCTTTTTGTCATATGTGCTTATGTGAAAAGGCACAATGTGACACAATATGCCCTTTCACATAGGCACATACGGGTATTTGAGGGACACCTATGGCCTGGTATTGTATTATTTGAGGATACCTATTGAGGATACCTATCGAGGATACCTTTTATAGGATACTTATCTGAGGATACTATATAGGCTGTACATATCCCTATAGGTCTCTTGCTGGCCCCTAGTACTATTAATCCACCTGATGCATTATGTTAGGCCATAGTCTTTTAACTGTAAAACTCTCACTCACGATGGGATCCTGGATGTTGAGAGTGTGGTTAAACCCCAATAAACAAACAAATAAACAATGAACTAGTCATATCTTGGTACTGTTTGATATACCAGAGTATTTGAGAACAATATCATCGTATCTAAGGCTACTTATCTGTTAGGGGAGAACAGAACCCTCAAGTTTAAAGAATCACACAACGATTTAGATTGGATCCCACGCCCTCCACCCCTCTAATCACAACTGATAGGGTGAGTGTGAGTGAACACAAACAGAATCCAACAGATGTTTGGTAAACACTAAATTTCTCTTGACTCACCAGCCTAAATGCATCGGTATTTGAAATATTAAGTCAAAGTTTGTCTGTGTGATAACGTGTGAGGGAGGGGGGGGGGGCGTGCCTTATGTCCTCCCTCACCCTCTTTTCAAACCCGCCGTCCCAGCTCTACTCCCTCACATAATATCATATCTGAAAAGACCTACGTACCTACATGGGAGAACTGTGGCGATGTGTACTAAAGCGTACTACGCGTTGTCTTCAACCAATGCTAACCCTGCATTTGTGGAGTTAGTACGTTGAGGAGTCTGACAGTTGCTCGCCGTTGTTCGGTGGTTCTGTCCGAGTACTTCGGCTTCCTCCACCCATAAGACTGCCCGACACGAGGTGACCCTAGCTGTCGAAAGTGTCGTTAAACTCAAATAAATAAATAAATCTGAAAAGAAAATTGGGGAAAACCTTCCGAATTGTTTGTGAAGTGAGGCACAAATTGGTATAAAAACTCGTTGCTTTAATCCTTTACCTAACGTTACGGCCAAAACCGTTCAGCGCTATTCTCAAAAATCGCCAATTAATTTTCATCATATTTTTCATTTTTTTTCTCAAAAACATAGGTTATGAAGCCCTCATTGGAACGAGCTTGTCGAGCTCGTTCCAATGAGGGATCATAACCTATGTTTTTGAGACAAAAAATGAAAAAAATTACTTACTCAAGAATTGTTTTTGCCGGTATCGTCTTCTTTTCATGTTAGGTAAAGTATTAATATAAAAGTCTAAGCGTTGAGATTTACTAGTTTCTTCCTTGGAAGCACAAAAAAACTTGCAAATTACTGTAAATACACATTCACTAAACAAGGAGCCATGGCGGATGCTTACTTATTGTTGGTAGGTGTGATCAGTACACTGACTGAGATTTCACTAATTATGTAGGTTCCTGGGCACCTACACGCCCTGAAATAATATTAGAATAGTATAAACGCTGTTCACCCCCCCCCCCCCCCGCCCCCCTCCACTCCTACCAGGCTGCCTGACCTGGTGATGCTCGATGCTGGCCAAGCTCGACTCACAAATAACAATTGTTAATCACATCGCAACTCCAATCTAAACATAATCCATTATCTACACAGGGACAACGCTGGAGGGCTTTCAATGGGGTCTATTTGATCAGGTAGATTTCTAACTGGTGTAGGGTTCCTCGGTAAACGCCTACGACATGTTGTGCTGGGACCCCATCTCCTTTGGAGAGGGGTTATCGCCCTCTCAATGGTGGGGGTGTGGGGGCCATCCCCGGGGGAAATTTTAGATTTTTTAACCCCCCGAGATTGATTCTGAGACTTCCCTCTCGCTTAAATCCAGTCATTTTATCCACAAGATAAATAAATGCATTTCCCCAGGAAGGTCCATGGGGTTTCTCTAACGCTGACTAGGCTACACATGGAATATAGACCGGCAGCTATTCAGCCAATACCTACTCTTTCCACTGACTACTTCGAGTCGGAAAAAACCCGACGGTAACAGATTCGAGGCAGAATTTCGGAAAAGTGTGTTAGCTGTTTGGAAAAGTCGGAGAATTTGATCGAAAATTAGAAAATCACTTTGGCTCTGACCGAAAAATATAAAAAAATATGACAAGAACAAATTAAATTGATATTAATGAATTTCCAACTTTTGAAAATTACATCACCGCATTTCCAACGTTTGGAATATTAGGCGACAATTTGGGGTCCCCCCCCCCCCCCCAACTACGCCCCTGCATCTACACACTGTAAAAGAAATGGATTTTATTGCACGCCCATGCTTTTATTTCAATACAATACACGTTTTTTTCTGCAAAAACCGCAGCGAACAATATTTTTTTTTTGTATTGTCCTTGAGCAATATATCACGTGCACGGACTATTTCTCTTTTTACGTTTTGGTATTTTTGATAATACTTTGTGTTTTTAATATAGTTTTTTATTAAACTGTAGGCGTGCAATAAATAGAGAACAGCATACGCGTTCGAACTGCCATTTTTTACCGCACGAGATGGATTTCGGCGGAGGGATAATATTGAACAAGAAGCCGAAGGCTTTGAGTTCAATATTATTCCTCCGCCAAAATCGAATAATATTGTTTTAGTAAATTGTAAGCGTGCAATAAATACAGAACAGTATACGCGTCCGAACTGTCATTTTTTTACCGCACTCGATCGATTTGGGCGAAGGCATAATATTGAACTCGAAGCATACAGCTTCTTGTTCAATATTATCCCTCCGCCCAAATCGAACTCGTGCGGTAAAAAATGACAGTTCGAACGCGTTTCGAATGCTATTTAGTCTATATCTAAAATCATTTAAGTCAAGTATTAAAACGTACCTTTTCCATAGGGCATTTTGTACAGCCATAAAGCACCATGTGTGGATTTTAGGCTATAAAATTATTATCATATTATTAGTTATTAAATCGCCGGAGAGGTGTCTCGCTACAATCTAAAAAGCGGAGGGGGCGGGGGCGTCTAAGTCGAAGTACTGAAGAATACAGTTTTTCTTATTTCCAGAATTTGTTTAGTAAACACTCCAATTATACTTACTTGTAAGCAAATCGTATGATCAGAAGCGACTAAAACAGGGAGTGGATCAGTAGGCACCCCTCATCAGGCACACACTTCTTCCACACATATTTTGCATCATTTCAACTCAATGAAATTGTGAGTGCGCACAAATGTGAGGATACGTAGGCAATCACGAGAGATATTATCTGCAAATGTAACCAAATATAGTTGTATTTGGCCATTTCACCTTCGCCAGTTTGATCCATTTCTTTTCCTTCGATCATTTTTCAACCTTTCGGATTAAAAGTTGCATTTCATATACGTTAATGCCACCATGTTGGTTTCTGAGATAGAGTATTGAAATCTATACCTCGTCGGCATATAACGACGAGTCCATTAGGGCGAATCGATATACGATCCGGAGGCGAGGTCAATACACCGTTGTGGAAACCCACGTAGTATTAATCCTACAATATTCCCCTCTTTCTTGACTTGTTCGCATAATGGGAGATGGGGGTGGGGGTGGATGGGGAGGGTGGGGGCACAATTTTAACGGCGTGTGTTTTGACAATCATTCAAGATCTATGTATTTTTTATGAATGAAAATCATGACTTCATGGTTTTTCGTTCTTACGTTGTGGATGACGTAATCCCCATTCATTGTTCTACTTCTACGATAACCGCTGGAGTGTCAGTGTATAGTAAGCTAGTATTTCAGCTGTGTGTTTGTTTGTTTTATTTTTCATGTTTAATGCATGGTAGGCCTATATAAAATATCATCATGGCAAAAAAAATGATCTCGTCTAATTTTTTCGTTGAGCTGGTAATTTATTTATCACTTAATTACTGTTACCAAAAAACAGTAGCCTCGAAGTGTGTAATAGATCGATACCAGTTGAGTGCAGGTAAAAATGTTCTCTTTCGAGCAATCGCAATTTCGGTTGCTATCCTCAATACAGATTTGTGTTTTGTCTAGATGTTTTTACTTGTACTGGGGGAAATACGTTCTTTTATGTAAGATAAGTAGAGAGTAATCAATTTGTTTTGAGCGTTACGGTAAATAATTCATCGAGAGACGGGGCGTGAGTAAATCACGAGGGCGTAGCACGAGTGATTTACGAAACAGTCCCGTCTCGAGATGAATTATTTACCGTAACGCTCAAAACAAATTGATTACTCTGTTTATTACATGACATTTGGAATAAAGAGGTCTTTCACTATAATAATTCAACCCAAACTATTGTCAGATATAATCCAATTTAGTTTAAACACGGAAACATTTCTAAAATTAGCAGGAAGGAAATACGAAATAGTCCTGTCTCGAGGCGAATTATATACCGTAACTTGCCGTAAGAATGGGTCACTCTCTTTAGTACAGGACATTTTAGACCAAAATGTCTTTCATTAAAAATAGTTCAACACAAAATATTCGCAAATGCAACTCTGAAATACTTCTGAAATTAGCGCGTATGAATACATCACTTTCTGTGTCAAATCTTCGATTGGAAATGGCCCAGTTTTATTTTTGTGACTTTCGTTCGATATTTTACTATTTTATGTGGCGTTCCAGTCGCATTTGGGGAATGGCATTCAGCCATAAGATAAAACATTTCTATTTGGATTTTGTCAATTGTGCTAACGAACCTGTTCATAGAGGAAAGAAATGATTTTTTAAAATATTCAGAAGAAAAATTCATTTTAATTAACTGATGTGGGGCGTGGCTTATATACGTCAGTCGTTCCAAAGTTACTATTGAAGTGACATAATTCACTCGTGACATTACCACTTTTAATCAACATTAAAGTCAATGCAAAACGAACTAGGGAATGTAATAAATATGTGTTATGTGCACAATCTTTTATCGCGACGGGACTCGCTTTTGAGGACGAGCTATGAGTCGTACTTGCGCGGTGAGTAGCTATACCTACCCCAAAACGAGCCGAATCTTGATAAAAGATTGTATACAAGCTCAACGAGAATATGTCACTTTGATCGACCCTTCAATCAACAAAACTCATCCCTAAGATCTTTCAAAAATAGTCACTGACAAACAAAAAGCGACACTCAACCGACCAAAATAATGGGTCTTCATTTTCAATTCTCTCAAAACAACGCCAATATGAATGAATTTGCACATGATGATAAAAAATCAAACTCAGTCAAAGTTAGCTTTTTCCGTAGGGCAATGATATTTCTAACCAAATTCAATTCAATTAATGAGGTCATCTAAGGGATAGGCCGGTGATTTGCAAAGCACAAAGCAATTGACGTTACGTTTCAAACTTTATCGCGTTACCAATTGCGATTCGTCTTCAATTTTTTTCTTTTGTTTTGGTGTTTTGCATCGGTGATTGTTTTTGCATTGGATGGCGCAGTTCTCTGCAACATGGAATGAATGTTGAGGGAAACTAGACGTAACGTTCCTTCCAGCCATATCAGTTTTTCAATGAGAGAACTTGTGATTTCCAGTACCACTGAAATAGTCCGTCGGTCGCGCGTGCGTTCGTTTTTCGTGACGTCATATGACTTGTATTGTTCGTGCAATTACGATACAGGATCTTTTATAGCCAAAGTTTTATCGCTGCTGATACCGTTTACGATTGCGTTTTTTGCTCATTATTCTTGCTCATCGGCCAAGGAGAAGTAATTTAATGCAACATGCACGGCTAGATCTGACTAAATAAGAATCAGTTCACACCTTGAGTTGCTGGAAAATGTTGTAGTATTGACGTTCACTATCCCTGTGGCTAAACTATAGACTTTTTTTCTAATTAAAACGAGGAGGTGAAATGAAGCCGATGAAAAACTATTTTTCTGCTACCATTGAAATGGGGTGAAGGGGACAACAATGCCAGCAGAATAATATTTCGCCCCCCCCCCCCCCCCCCCACACACACACACTTCATTCAGCCTGGATACACATCTGTATTAACCTAATTTATTTATTTATTTATTTATTTTTATTTATTTATTTATTTATTTATTTATTTATTTATTTATTTATTTATTTATTTATTTATTTATTTATTTATTTATTAGGTTTCACGACACTTTCGACAGCCATGGTTGCCTCGTGTCGGGCAGTTTCACGGATGGAGAAAGACTGAGTACCCGGAGAGAACCACCGTGCAACGACGAGCAACTATCAGACTCACCAACGCGCTAACTCCACACAAGCAGGATTAACACTGGTTGAAGACAAGTGCGCCTTAGTACACTGTGCCCCGTGCATATACGTGGGAAATAGGGAATAAGTGCATTGCGCAAGGTCACAAGGCAGTTACCCGAAGAAACGGATAAAATCAAAACATGAAAAGCCACATGGAATCTGAACATTTCCCAGTAAATCTCTAAGATTATAAAGTATGGCGCGACATGAAAGGACATTGTCTGTTGTTTCGAAAGTGAAGTATATTACTCAGCCACCCCAGCCCCTGCAGACGCACACCTTTTAACGTCTTTCGTTGCCCTCATCAAAACTTGAGAGTCAAGCAAGGAGCATTTTGTGCACCATTTTCTTTCTACCATCCCTGAAAATGACAGATTCAGGGCCTCTTGAACATTTGTCACTTAGGCCTTCCCCAGTAGTTCCATTCAGCTTCCGCAATCTGTGTACGAGGGGGTGCTGTGGCGTCGCGGTAACCGGTTCTCGTCAGATCACCGAAGTTAAGCAACGTCAAACGCGGTTAGTAGTTGGGTGGGTGACCATTTCAGCGACTGATTCGTGCTCCCGCGGTGTATCCTTGGGCAAGGCACTTAACCTCGATTGCCCGCATGGGGGCACGATGACGCTGTGTACTAAGGCGTACTGCGCGTCGATGGTGATCATGTCTTCAACCAATCTAACTCTGCCTGTGCCGCGGTGCAGAGTTTAGAGTTATGGTATTAGAGAGCTGACAGCTGCTCGTCGTTGCTCGGTGGTTCTCTCCGGGTACTCAGGCTTTCTCCACCCGTAAAACTGTTACCGACATGATGTGACCCTGGCTGTTAATGTGTTGTTAAACCCTAATAAATAAATAAATAAATCTGTGTACGATTCCATCAGTAATACAATGTGTGAATACATTTTTAAAATAGTCGTACGGGTTTGACATTATATTCTACAGTGTCTGCTGTTGATTATTTTACGAAGAATATTTTAAACACTTAAAACTGTTTTTTTGTAATGAACGCAGGGGGGGGGGGGGGGGGGCGGGGGGGGGCACTGAAAATTTGCAAGACGTGACGTCCTATTTTTTATTCAGCTCCTTTTTACACGCACCCACCCCTACGTGCACATTTTCTACTACCGTTCTCAGACACCCACCCCCCACTCTCCCAATAAAATCCAAAATAAACCTCTAAACTTAGTAAGCACAGCTGTCTTCAGGGGGTTTCATAATGTTCTTAAACTGGTACCACCAATTTTAAACCTCTGTGGGCTGCTGTGGGCCCCAATCTACAAATGACAAGCTGTTCATTATCAGGCTTGCTTGGCCAGAGCAGGTGTACATATACGGGAACAAATTTTCATTTGAATTGTTCTGTCAGTATTCTCAGGTGTTTCCTACTTTCCTACTAACGTGTGACATTTTCCCAGATTAAGCCCAATATTCTCACATACAAAGCCTCCTGATGCTGTATTTATGTTAAGGGTGTGATGTACAACATCATCTTTAAGGTTTGAAACACAAATGATGGTATATATTAGCTGATATATTGATATACAGTCGAACCCACTTAATTGGATATTTCTTAATTGCATATCCCTGTTAACTGAATATAATTTTCAAACACAACACCATTTACCATATCTTCAGTACAAATTTGATCTGTTAATTGCATATGGGTTGTAGAGTAAACTCCTGTTAATTGTATATAAATGTTTGTAATCTGTCGAAAAAATTACTGTGACATGCACCAAATTCCCCTTGTTTATCAACCTTTTTGGCCTCACTACATCCAATACAGGCATTTATTTTATTATATCTTGTTTGACAGAGCTCTATCAGCTCTGTCAAACAAGATATAATATAATAAATGCTCAGTTTACCTCCAGAACACATGAAACTGACCAAATCCCTGTTAATTCTATACACCTGTTAATTGAATAATTTCCACTGGCAAAATGGATATTCAATTAAGAGGATTCTACTGTATTTTTAAAAAATTCAAAAAATTGCACAAGTTGGAAATGCACATTTTTGGTGCACTCAAGAGACCCACCCACCCCCACGTCATGTCTTGCAAATTTTTGGTGCTACCCCCCCCCCCCCCCCCCTCCCCCGATGAACCTGGTATAATAATATACGACAACATATAACAGTGGGAGGGCTGTTTTCATTAATATAAATGAGATTATTTTTTTAGTTCGGAACAAAAAATAAAACCCATTTGGCTTTGGAATTCCGCAATATCTCCTGATAGTACCTGCATTTCCGCGTGCGAAGAATCTTGCTCGTGGAGGATGGTGCCAGCCAGTCCTATGACGAGAAAAAGAGGCACAAATATTTGGCACAACCGGAAGTCCCCCAACACCACTGATCTCTATACAACTGGATCGCCAGAAAGTCGGCGAACACTATGTTTGCACCCCCAAGTTGGCGCCAAGCCAATCAACGCAATAACTCCCCTTGGACTCGTATTTCCCCTGAATACACCACTGTAATGCACTGTTTCACTATGCACCGGCACTTTCGTTATCATCAACTTTGTAAGTTGATTATGTACGGGGAAGGCGTTTAGGTGGGCTATGTCTGTTCTCCGACCCGATTCATATAGAGAAATAAAATTATAGTTTAGAAAAAAGGACTCGTCCTAATCCATGACGTTTGATGACGTGAATGCTGTTACGCTGTGACTGTAGTCACAGCGTAACAACTTTCAACTCATCAAACGTCATGGTATTTATCTAGCACAGAAACTAGTTACACGGTATCAGCTTTAAAATATGTTGTAAACATTCAATTTGTATTGCCGCGAAAAATATGCACATCATCAACACATTCATTTTTCACAGACATGAAAGTATATTCTTTAAAACAGCGATTGCGGGAAATTGAAAACCTTCGAGAATTTTTGTTGTTGTGTTTAATTTTTAAATGTAGCTCCCATCCCATAGGATGGCAGCGATTGGGACAGGTTTTTTTTATATGTGAGCAATGAGCGTTCCAGCAGTCCAATTATATGATGTTCGGTGCCTAACACACGTTTGCAGAGCCAGAAATTCGCGTTATTATTTACTGAATTAACTGTCTGGACGAAATAAGGTGAACGCAGCCGTAAACACAACCTTCTTGTTAAGTATCACTTTGTGTACACATACCATGGGTACTGAAAGCAAATTTGGGCTGCGCTGGCAAGAAATATAGAAAGGCCTCATATGGCAGAAACATTCTCCGACCCCACGCATCTTTAAAACTGTGGCTTAAAATGATGCTATGGGTATGTTTCAGTGAGCTATTCCGGTTTACTTGGTTTATTGTGAGCATGCGTAGTCACACGGAAAAAAAAACAGGTCGTTTTATTGAGCAGTTTATATTCTGGTTTATCATTCTGGATTAAACCAATTAAACCTCCTTGAGAGCAGGGTTATCTGGTTTATCATTCTATTCTTGACATGCGCATTGGAGTACATATAAAAGTTCTAGGCCTCGCACAACAACAATAAAAAATATTCTGATTTCGCGTGTCAAATAAAAAATAAACAATGCCGAGTTCACGAAAAAAGCAATAAATAAAGAGAGAGAAACGATAAAAAGTTAATAACGTTTATTTTGCTCACAAAAGCAGCTTTTCAAAAATAGTCGATTCTCAATGGAAAGAGGGTTTTTCTATCGGAAAAATTTGTTTTGCAACTTTCAGAAGACCCTTTTTAGCCATTTTATTTCTGTGGTAGCAGTAACGCAATTTCTGACACTATCATTGGAAAGTGTCTTATCACTCTTACGCGGGCCTTTTCAAAAATGGTTTTCAAAGATTGTTTAAAAATGAAAGCAGGGATATGTTTCCCACACTTTGGCTATCTCCCCTCCTAAAAACACGTCCCTGCTTCACGTTTTCTAGCGACAGCACGCCAAGGTTTACGTGGAATAGTACTCTCATTAAACATATCATTCCATTGGGATTTCTAAACCTAGTTTAGGTTTACATGGAATAGTAAACTAAGTAAACCGGAATAGTTCACTGAAACATACCCTATATATATCTGTTGAATTTTCTTAATTTATTTGCGCCTATTTTTCCGTGGCAAATGGCAATCAGCTTTTAATTCGGCACACTTGTATTTTCGACATTTTTTTTTATCTTTTTGATGGGGGAGGCAGTAGTGTTTGTTAGTTTGGTTGTTTGTTTATTTTCTTTTTCTTAGTGCGTTTTTTTTTTCACGTTTGGGGGTTTGAACGTCTTGTTTTTTCCATCAAGATATATACATAACTTTTTCTCCAAATCATCTCTTGGACACCGTTGTAGATATGGACTCGCAATTAATTATGCACCTTTCATATTTTTCTCTTCATGTCTTGGTGGGGTCCACGACAACCCCCCCCCCCCCCCACATACCACGACGAAATTCCCCGACGAAATCCCCCCGCAAAAAATATCCCCCCCCCCCCTTCGACAAAACCTTTTCAATGAGTATCAAATGTGACAAAACCCCTTTCACTGAAAAATACCTACCGATATTATTCACCGATTTATACACGAAACATATTATGTTATGTAAGTACACTCTAAAATCAGTTGGGTTAAAAATTAACCTAAATCGACTGGGTTGAGTGAATATGAACCCAATTGGGTTCATATTCACTCAACCCAGTCGATTTGGGTTAATTTTTAACCCAACTGATTTTAGAGTGTACTGTATAACTGTATTTATTACCCTTTTAAAATTATACAAGCTTCCTGATCGGTCAGTAACCAGTTCATCCAGTACAGTAGATTTCACTCTAACGGGGTGCAGAAGTTCAACGGGTGTATGAGAATATCACGTGACAGATAAAAGAGGTGTACAGATATTCTACGGTATTTATGGTATTCGCCAATTTCCCTTTCACCCATCGCCTCGACCATTTTCGTTAGTAATAATAAACAGTCAGACTCACAAACAAAATGAGAACAATATTCTTTCATGAGAATATTCCGAAAACTGAAAATAAAACATGTGTACATACCCCCAATGTTCGATTTTACTATTGAGAAGAGGGATTCTATTGTGATGTTTCTGCAATACAAACCCGTTGTGGTTTCGAGGAACATGCAACTTGTCCCTTTAGTGAAACTTATTAAAGCACTTGTAGAACAGGGGTGGCGCCAGGGACTTCTCGACAGGGGGGGGGGGGGGGGGGGGGGCTGACCTCTCCGACAGGGGGGCTGTAACATTTGACCTCCCAAACGAAGGAAAATGAGTGAAAATTGGTAAATTGGAGAACCAAAATAGAAGCAAATTGAGTATGTTTGTTGATTATTTAACCCTTTACCTTACCTGAAAAGCAGACGACACTTGCAAAAGTAATTCTTGAATAACTAATTTTTTTCATTTTTTTGTCTCAAAAACATAGGTTATGACCCCTCGTTGGAACGAGCTCGATGAGCTCGTTCCAACGAGGGGTCATAACCTATGTTTTTGAGACAAAAAATGAAAAAAAATAATGAAAATTAATTGGCGATTTTTGAGAATAGCGCTGGCCGGTTTTGTCGTTACCTTAGGTAAAGGGTTAAAGTAAACATATTATAATAAGGTCGGGAAATATTTCATCTAATATGAAAATAGGTAAACCTAGAAGAGAACGCAGTCCGGCTACATACAAAATTATAGTGCAAGCAGGCGGTCGATTTCACTAAATTCAGAGAGCTTCAGTTGCGGGAACAGTTTTGTAAAGGTAATCAAAATATTTGGAAAATTATTGTTTTTAAATAACAAGGATCGAATTGTTAAACAATCACTTTCGCATTAAATGTGAAATCAGAATTTAGACAAGTAAACTAACCCGATAAACTTTAAAAAAAATAAATGGCAAATACCACCACTCGCTTTTCCTGCTTTGTTGTTGTTTTGCAGACGACAAAGTCAACATTCTGGGCGAGGACGTTGATTTGATAACCTGGGTCAGCTGACTGAATAATTCATGTCTTAATCCCGCCTTGAACGACTAACTCCCGCCCTAAACATCATTTCGAACGAATGACGCAGCGACCCGCACACGTGCCTCTTCGTGTTTTGATGCTATTTTTATTTCAAGTCATCCCAGAGTTCAACATTCGCCCAAAACTCCTGCCATTGTTTAGCTGCTAACATTGCACGAATATTATTCCTTATAATGTTTAAAATGTACGATAAATCTTTAATGTGAATTGTCATTAAAATTGTATCAAAATTTACTATATTTATTTGTTACAAATACCAATATATATCCTTTTAAATTGATCTGAAACATCGAGCCGATAGTAAAATGGAGAACAGTTCGTCTGACGGTATTTTTTTCAACTTTCCCAGAATTCAATATCGAACGAAAACATGGCGGCCTCCAATGGGTCAAACCGGAACCCGCAATTTTAACTTTGTTAGCTTATAGTTGTCTATGTAACTAATTGGGAAATCACACTCGCGTGTGTTACCTACGGAGCTCACTTCGCGGGGCTCGGACTGCGTTCTCTATAAAGCCAGTTTGACGAACGACATTAAGGAATTTCGTGAGACTCACTATTCTCTATCAAAGTTCCAGTGCTGCACGGGTTCGAGACAGACAAGACGAGATATCTACATTCGATTGTCGGAAATTTCTCGTGAAGTCGGGTTTACGAGACTCTCCGACGGACTGACTAAAAATCTCCGACGGGGGGAGGGGGGGGTGGAACTCTCCGACGGGGGGGGGGGGGGGGCTCTAGCCCCCTGGACCCCCCCCCCCCCGGCGCCACCACTGTTGTAGAAGTTTGAATATAGTATCCCCGATTCTTTGAGACACACAACTCACCACTATATCGAATAAAACACTTATATAGTAAACTTGTGTACCACAATAATAATGACACGTCATTTCCCCAAGCCCTTGAATTGAAGTCTCCCAAAAGTATGTATTCAATGGAAAGGAAATAATTCCTAACCGTTCTTGTTCAATAAAGAAAGATATGTTTCTTTCAGTTTCTCTAATTATTTCTTTTATCAAGGTTTTCGTAACTGGAATACCGTTTGGGGATTATATAATAAACAAAACTAGACAAACTGAATGGACAGGGTAATAAATTCACCACACTGTGTTTCAGTAGTGTGTACGGGAGTGCAGGAACCACGGATCTCAGAAGGGTAGTACAGTCCCGTACAAGTCACAACTCGTTGAAACACCTTGTAACTAATACTGTGCTAGTCTTTAACGGTGGTTCAACAACAATTTACAACATATTTAGCTTTCTATGCACGGATGTCTGAAATATCAACTTCAATCTTGTCCAGTGTTCAACCGATGATCAAAAATGGCCGCTGACCGATTACCGGTCAATTGAGCTCGCACTCGGCTGATTCCGACTGTAATACTGTGCACTACCAGACGAGTCGAGGTTACATTAAATTGAACATATTTCAAAGTGTTCAACGTCGTTGACTCAGGTCGCCGTAAAATGACCAGATGCGCACACTTGGACGGTACACGTGGCTCTCATATATTTAAAATAATAAATTTTGATATCGTCTACGTTGGGTAAAGGGTTAAACCAACTCAACAGCGTGCGCCTCATACCTATCGCGTTTAGCTTACAGATTAAGCCTCAATGCCAAACAAGGCCAAAAGCCACGTCAAGGCTGTCGATTCATTTTCCAAGATGACAATGCAAGAGGACACAGGGCCCGTGTCGCTACAGAGTTCTTCCAGAACATATCATCACTACACTGCCTTGGCCAGCACTAAGTCCAGACCTTTCTCCAATCGAACACGTCTGGGATATGCTTGGCAGGCGCCTACGTCAACGCCAAAAAACCCCTACCAATATCCAGGAACTCGTCACTACACTGCAGGAATAATGGAATAACATCAGTGAAGTTGATATTGGACGTTTAGTGATGAGTATGCCACGTCGGATCCGCGCTTGTCTCGCGAACCGAGGAGGATTTACAAGGTATTAAGGTATTGGACTGAATGTGGTAAATTCTCTGACTGGCTGTCCATGTCTTCTATAGCTCAGTGCGTGGAATGTGTGCTTGTCAAACACCCAACTATTGCTGAAATCATTCACCAGCTGTCACAGTGCAATGCCTCAACTGTCTTTTTGATGAAAATATAAATATATTTCTTCTGATATCTCACTTTTATCAAATATCCCCTACTTTTTTGTGAATAGTATATACAGTACGTGGAGAGTGGATTGTAACTAAATCACCCGCGGAGTGGGGTTATCACCCAAGCTATAACTTTCAAATTGTGTACACATCGACAACAAACACAAGCATTGTTTCAGTCAATGGACCTCCGGGTTTAACCCGGAGGTCCATTGGCTGAAACTTTGCTTGTGCTTGTTATGCTTTGCAACAAATTTGCAATTATTGCTTGGGTGGAATCTCCACTCTGTGGGTGATTTAGTGATAATACACTCTCCACGTACTGTACATATCCGAGCACTTCAGGCTGATCATTCTCAACTGAGACTCCTGGATTGAGACATGGCTATGTATTGAGATCAACTAAAGATAGGTCAATTATTGAAAGTCATTGGTAATAAACTGATAATAGATTATTTTTTCAGACTGTTTCCTGTTCCTCCACTCGTTTTCTCCATAAATGTTTGAAATAATCAAATTGTCAGAAAAATCTCAAAAACTTGCATGAGCAACCGGAAGAAAAGTTTTTAAAGGATGAAAAGGTACACTCAATCAAATACACTAGATAAAATAAAAAGCATTTAACCCCAGAATACCAGATGATAGAAGTATTATGTAGTTTTATAACCGCATGAGCTAATTGTTTAAGTAGCGGACTGTCAAAAATGTTCAATAATAATAATAATAATAATAATAATAATAATAATAATAATAATAATAATAATAATAATACTTTGTCCAGCCGCTGATTTGTACCGGTTCTCGGACGAGAAGGCCATGGTTACCCCTGCACTCTCAACTGCCTCCCTATTCCCACGCTTCTCCTCTCCCCCAACACTCGGAGACGAACTGCTTGATGACATCCCTTGCCCCATTCTTCCCAATCTCTCCGATTAGCATATTAACCCTCTCCTTTGAGTCTCCCCCTAACCACATGTCCTTCATTCTCCCATCCCACTTCCCCATTATACTCCCAGTGAATCTCATTCTTTTAGACTGATACTTTGTGCATTCTAGAAGAAAGTGTTCCAGGGTTTCCGCCATGCCCAAGTTACGCATCTGGCACTCCCTTTCACCGTCTTTCCCAATTTTCCCCCTCAGCTCCAGGGATCGCGACCTCAGCGTGAACAACAGTGACCCCCAAAGGTGCCATCAAGGTACTCTTCAAAACCTGGCCTCTCTTTATCACGCAGGCCACCCAAAGACCTCTTTGATTTGACCCCCTCTCGCCAATTACGGTTACAATCCTTTCTCTGACGATTTTTTTTAGTAGTACACTACCTGTGCAACCTGATCATTACATTCGTGAATTTTGCTATTTCACTGTCCATGTTTGTTTAACATGGTTACAAGCAGACAACTGACTGTTCAATTCTGGAAGTTAGGATTTGCGAAAACAAAATCGTGTTTCAACATCTGATCAACCGTTATCATTTGCTCCATGATCCAGAGTGTAATAATTCCTCAATACTGCGAGGGTATTAGTGTGTAGACTACAACCTTGCAGAAAACTGTGCATATTTTGCAGACCTTTTCCAACACACCATTCTATCAACTTCCTGTGAAGACTGTGGGCAAATAATACTGCAGAAAATGATATAGAGATATGGAGACTGGCCCTGCCAACATTTTAAAACTGCAGTGAATACCGAGTGGGGCGTGAATATTCTTCAAATGGGGTGGATGTCAGAAATTGGGTAGAAAAAACTACCGAAAATGGGGAAAAAATTGGGAAAAGGGTGGGTGGGTGGTCTAACATGTCGAAAGTTACAAATCATAATATGTTCCTGGATGGAGAATTGTTCGCCTCTCCTCCTCCCCCTCCCCATCCCTGCATTCGCCACGAGAAATTCCCATTTGCTATCAGAACCTTTTTTAAAAAAACAAAACCTTATCTGATTCTTTCCTGGACGTGTCCACGCGTGTGATGGTAAATGTTTAACCCTTTACCTAACATGAAAGGCAGACGACACTTGAAAAAACAATTCTTGAATAACTATTTTTTTCCATTTTTTGTCTCAAAAACATATGTTATGACACCTCGTTGGAACGAGCGCGACGAGCTCGTTCCAACGAGGGGTCATAACCTTTGTTTTTGAGACAAAAAATAAAACAATAATGAAAATTAACTGGCGATTTTTTAAAGCGCTGGCCGGTTCATACCCAACAATATTGATTAAAATAATATCTTACGCGAAAATTATCTCCCTTGAGATTACTGAACTTCGAAATCCAAGTAAGAAGGCAGTAAATGTGGGTGGTGAGGTGTGAAATTTCTGAGACTTGATGTGCGTGGATGAATGGCAATGAGGTGTGACACCAATTAAAGCAATTACTGTGTAATTTCTCATCCATCTCTGCGTTATTGTACAGTCCGAGAATGTGTTTTCATAGCAATTTGGAAGTTTTAATTCATCAGGGGAAAAAGATTGGAAAACCACATCTGACAGACTTTTAGATTATTAAAAAGAACAGTGTCTGTATTTTATGCAACGATGCGCACACTGTTGATACAATGAATATAAAAAAGTTATAGATCACCAAAAGGGTCTGAAAAGGAAGTTTTCTATTTTTTTAAAATGGGTTTCAACTGGGAACAATAGTCCACTGTTCAAATTGATTGGGAGAAAAGTGTAACAAGATAGCTTTTATTTGCTTATACTACGCCACAGGAAAAGAACTGTAGTTTGTGAAATGATGCGCACATCGATGATAAAAATACACGAATATTAAAAAAATAAGTTTTTATATGAAGTTCCAATCTCTCTCAGTGTGAAATGTCCGAACAGCTTTACCAAATTAAGGGGAGGTAATGTTATAGAGAATCGCAGCAAGGGAAACATTTTCTTGGCCATGTGGGCCGTTACGGTGGGTAAATGTTTAATGTTGATACTTTTAACGTTGCCTGAGAAGGGATGATTTGACTGCTCCAGAGTACTATGGAACCGATAGCCGTGAGAATCAGATAATTCACTCACAATTGTGCTTACGATGTAGTAAACTCAACACTCACAAAATTAACCCAATACCCAACGTAACGGTCAAAACCGACCAGCGCTATTCTCAAAAATCGCCAATTAATTATCATTATTTTTTCACTTTTTGTCTCAGAAACATAAGTTATGACCCTTCGTTGGAACGAGCTCGTTCCAATGAGGGGTCATAACCTAGGTTTTTGAGACAAAAAATGAAAAAAAAAATAGTTATTCAAGAATTTTGTTGCAAGTGTCGTCTGCTTTTCATGTTAGGTAAAGGTTAACAGATTTTTATCAGACTGTCCGTCTTGCCTCTGTGGGTTTGGGTATAGCGGGGGAGGAATTCGCTAGAATTGTGCACTTGGTGATACCTTCCTGAAATTTGGCATGATGTAAGGGTAGGCATCAGAGATTTCAAAATCGATCGGCTACAAGTTGGCACCATCCTCTAGCCACCACTAGCAGCGAAATCCAAAATGGCCGCCAAGCGGATCGAAAAAAAGCTATTTTCGCCGATCGCACAACTGAAGCTCCAAACCTAACACCATACATGTGCTGTAATTGATGTGAATGATGGAGTGAAGCCCTTGGAACAAGTTGGGGGGAAGATTAATGGATAATGGGATCAGAATTTCCGTCGATGTGTGCGTCTGTGTGTCTGACTGTCAGTATGATCGTCCGTCCGTAGATAAATTAGTGTTGAATGTTTCTCGGGAATGCAATGGTCAAATGAACATGGTATGAGAGATTCCTGTCAACACATGAACAAGGGTACTCGATAGTATGCAGCAGTGGGGATACTTGGACATTTGATAATCCAATTAAAGTGACAGTCTATTCTCAACTTCCGGCATTTTCGATAGATTTATTTTCTAAGAAAATAAAACTATCAAATTTCTAGAGGAGTTCTGGTTCAATCTCAACACCATAGCGACACGTCTGCCAGCAAGGGCAGTGCTGGAATGAACTCGGGATGCATTAGTTCCCGTTGTTAATTATACAATGTTATCTTGCCAGTATAGAACATTGGCAAAATGGGACTAGAAGGGGTGAGTGTATGTTTGCAGTCATTCGAGGTACAGGAATATTTTTTGACTACAAGTAGTATTCTTCATTTTCGGCCAGTTAAGATGTGGTGTGTTCCAAGTCAGGATTAATGTTGCCGACACTTAATGCCCATCCCTCATGGTATGCTACTTTACCAGGGATATAGAGATATAGCCACCACTGGGAGCCAAAACATGACCTTTGATGTCGATGAGTGGTCGAAATGTTTTAGCGAATAACTTATCGAAATATGATCCGGTATGGCAATTTGATACCTTACGTTAGATTTATTAGATCAACTCAGGTATGGATTCATTGAGACATGAGTGCGCTACAAGATGAAGGATTTCCAAGTTGATTTGCTATGGAGTAGGAACTGACTAGTCACATGTGGCCTATGGCCAGAGAAAGACAAGGATACCATAGATGAACACACGGGTGAACGAAGGTATCAACTGTTGTACAGAGGCAAAATAGTTGGGGATATTGTATCATGCTATGCATGAATTAACACCGTCTTGTGCAGTAAATAACAGACTATTTTCCGAAATCTAAAACTGTATTCCTATACCCCGGACAATGTAGCAAGCCACATGGGATGAACATTTGTTAGCAAAATCAACTCAACTAGAAACATGACATGTGTTAACTGGCCGAAAATGGAAAAAAAAATACCAGAATAGGAGATGACTGGTCCTAACATGACAGTATACTACTCAATATTGTTACAACAGCCACCTTCACACTTACACAAAGGTGTGCACCTTAATCCAGCTTTCAAGCATTTGCAATTGCCCTTGCAGGCCTTGGCACAACTACAGTGGAGCATCAGTGCACATGCAGCACTTGCGTCTCCTAGGTGAGTCCAAAATGGGACCAGAATATTGAGACGTGGATTCCACTCCCATCCGTACTGTGATGGGTCTGGCACACATAAGTGTTTCTGCAGAGCACGATGCCAAATGAAAGATGACACAAGAATTACCCTTTTTACATGTTGATACAGAGCTGCTTTGGTGGGCGGGATGTTTTCCATAGACTTAAGGCCATGTGTGAACATATGCCGTCTCGCATCATTGACACGTGTACTGACACAACTGTTACTGTACATCTGTATGGTGAGTTTTTCGATATGCTGCATATGAGGGGAATCCTCTGAAAAGACTTGCGGATTCTCAGTCAATTCTATCATCATTTCAGTTGATGCGGGAAAATTCATCCATGCATTCCATCCTGTCTTCTTCCCAATGCCGAGCATGCTGGATGTTACATCACAACCTGTGAAGGCGTGGAAGAAAGTCAGGGCCTTACAGTAATCAGGTCCAAGTTGTGAAGCTATCTCATGAATTGGCATATCTTTATATGCCTTTCCAATTCCAAACCCAATCCACAGCTCACTGAGTCCAAGGTCACGGAATGTTGCGAAATGGTGCAAAGACAGAATGACGACATCAGAATCAACCGTGCGAAGAAAAGCTATTTTGTGACCTTGTGAGACTGCATGGTTGAGATGAAGCATCATGCGCGTGTCTGCTTCCTCGTGGTTCGATGGAGATATGTCACATAAGCTAACATCCTTATTGCATAGTACATATTCTCCTGATGTCGTTAACAACTGGTACTCGGATGTTGATGTTAATTTCAGCAGTTCAGCAGACAGGAACTTGAAAAATTCGTCTTTATTCTCACTAACTTTCAAGAATGCCTGCCAATTCTTCCCTTTAGGTAAAGGGACGTTCTCGGACACCCGTATCAACCTAACTGCTGTCTCACCGAGGCGTTTTGCTCGCGTCTGATTCTTCAAACTGCCTTCGGGGTAACAGTCATAGATCGCATCAACCCTTGTGGTGTTCGTGTTAATCAGAGATTCGATGTATGGCAATAATTGCAATCGAGCATATTCTCCAAACAGATCCGCTTTCTGTGGTTTGATTACATGGACTACAGCAGGCATATCCAAGATGACAACTGAAGCTTGTCTAGCTGCTGAATTCTTCCCTTGTGCAGGAATAGCTGGTAAACAATTGAGAATTTGAGATTTTGTCCCACTCCGTAGCTTACCTCTATCGGATAATGCTGGCGGATCACGTGCATTCTCGTGCATGAAAAACTCATCCATGTTTGAATCAGGCCGGGCTTGCAGTGAAACGAACATCTGGGTAACTATTGCGGCAGTTGCTTTACTTGACATGAGTTTGTCTCGGCCTTTGTCCAGGTTGGCTGGGGGTGGGTTAAGGAAGGTATATATATTTGCCTTGGGAATAACATCATTCAGGGGTACGGTGCATTCCACAAGCCTTTCCTTCAAGAAAGTGGAATATAAATGCTTGCCCCTTTCGGGTAATGACCGTAAACTCTTACTAACTTCGGGGTCCATATATTCACCAGTATCTAATGTCACCAGCTGACCACTAGTTTCATCATAAGGGTTGATAATGAGTCCCTGATTCACCAGATCGAGGAGAGATTTCAATTGATTCAGAAATTTTTTCTGCTCTGATACCGAACTTTCCGGGTGTTCCGTGTTATCTGATGATGTTGTGTGGAAACTTGCATATTCATACTCATCTATAACACGCAGAACTTCTGACCTTGAAAGCTCAATAACGACTTTCTCTTCAGCCTGGCCATAGAGACCTTTTGGACCACTGTCTTCTTTGAGTAGTTGGATACTATGTTCTTGGCTCTGATCTAAACCCATCATACTGAACTTCCTCTCACTACGCTGGACCACAAAATGGCCTTCCATGAATTTGTTGTGGATTGAAGGATGCCGCCTGGGTAGCTGAGACATGTCTCTCAGAAATACGGGGACCCACCGACAATAATTTGTATGTCCTAGGGCAAAAAAGTAACTGCACAACTCATCGATAGAACACAGTGTACCAGGCCAGTTACCGATTCGTTGGTTCCGAACGAATTGACAGCTTGTCAAGAGAAAGTTCCGAACGATTTCACCCCAATAGCGCGCAGTTGGAGATTGTGAAAGAATCCTCTGTTCCCACATTTCAAATGACTCATGGGGCCCAGTCTGCTGACAGTAAATCTCATAAGCATTCTTTCTGAGGATCTCAAGCCAAGCTAGAGTGAGAAGATATGCCTGTCGCGTCCTCTTGACATGTTTCCCACCAAGTAGGGATGATGCTACACCGGGTGTGAATATCTTTGCGAGGTGAAACATTCGCTCCCAACCAGAACCACCCATAAGCTTACCACCAGCTTCTTGGGTGCACATTTCAAGATGCAGGAATCCAATCATACACACCATTCGATCCTCACCTATCTCCTCTGGGAACAGCCATTGACATTTTTTCTGCCTGGCATACAACGGACAGTCACCTTCAATGACAGGTATCTGGCCGGGGTTTACGAAAGCAGTAGCTTCCCTGACCACATACATAGCATGCTTCTGCATACTGAGTGAGTCCGCTTTCTGCTCACTGAAAACAGGGAATACCCCAATAACTGCACGAGGTTTGACATTGTCTTGATCTTCATGTTTTGAAAAGAAGCCTGAAAAGGTCACAGGGACTTCATCAAGCTGCCAGCTGCCATCAACCTTCCCTTTATTGCTGATCTGTGACACATGAGACAACCAGTCATTCTCTCCCACGTTCAAATCTGCATATTCATTGGGCCGTACATTACATTCATCTGGAGATTCAAGCCTGATGTCCCCACCAAAGTCTTCAACGAAAGGAACAAATGCATAGTCGTCTGGGAGTTCAATTTGTGTGTCTTCTGGAACATCTAAACTCAGTGGTGGGGGATCAGTACCCACATTGTCCCTGCTCAGTTGACCAATGAGTGTGATGGACGTACCATGCATATCAGATCTACCAGATACATCAATGTTATCAGTGGTTCCTATCGAGAAAACATTACGTTTGCAGTTAGCTGGGACTACAACACCTTCGTTCTTGAACCGCAGTGAAACAGCTCTCGCGAAACTCCTGCGAACATCCATTACGCGATCATAAGAGACAGAGAGTCCCATTTGATGAAAATCTCTGATAAGATTTTTCATACGATCATGGGCATGCAACTTCAAACCCACATAAAGAGGCATTGGAGTTTCTCTGTCACGTCTCTGGTGAACATTTTGTGCATGTTCGGAGCGTTTCGCTGAATTGCTGATCAACATCTGTGAAATAGTACAAGCCACTCGAGTCTTGGCATTAACAGTCTCATCATCGCCTAAGTTCTGTATACTACATGTGCCCTCAAGTAGAACTCTAAGAAGAGTCAGGAGTGAGTTGGGTACAGGCTCGCTCAAGCAATAAGATGAAAATGATCCCGTGAAAGGAGCTTGAGATATGAGTATGTGTTTACGCAGAAGAAGACCCACATCAACTATCTTTTTTGCCTCTTCCTCAGACACTATACGAGTTAAAGATTCGGACAACAAGGAGCCAACTCGAAACCTACTTGAAATAAACACATCTCTACCCTGTGTGAAGGCGTCCCAGCCATCGCCCAATTTCTGCAACAAATGTTCTTTGAATCGAGTGGAATGTATTTCTTCACTAAGCCAATCAGAACCGACTTGCTTCAACCTCCGACTGTACAGATTCTTGAGATCGACAAGCTTCATCGCGGAATCGTTGTGTTCAACAAATGTTATGAGCTCTGCCATAACGAGAGGGTCATAGGGCAGGCCTGACGCGGAATGTTCGGCGTTCTTCGACTTTTTAGATTTAGCCGCTCGTGCTTCATTGGCAAGCTTACAATAACAGGTTTTGTGATAGTAAAGATCACTAGCAGCGGAATCAAATGCTGCATTGACCCGAGAAAAAACAACCCAGTTCTCGGCTTCCTTTGCCATAATTTTGAGTTTATTGTTATCAGACATTGATCTGCAAATAGGCTCACTGCTGTCACCTTCGCGTTTGTGACAATAAACACACTGGGGCAGTTTCCTGTCACAGCCAGATTCAAAACTTGTCCGTGTTCTTTTAGGACTCAGCGTGGAGCAGGATGCCACTGCCTCATTTCGCTCTCGCTTGTGTAGCACGCGCTGTACGATGTGAGTCCGAATACTGTCACGGCATGTCTTATGATATATTGCCTTATTCGTCAACAGTGACATCGACATACACTCATCACTCTCTCTCATCAAACAATCAATGGTCAAATTATATGGAAGCTCAACGCCATTATCTAGGAAGCGCGTTATGTCTTCCTCAATAGCTTTATAGGCGTCATGAAAACGAGATTCTCTATACGGACGCATCAATTTCTTGGAACTGTCTTGCTGGCAAAAGCAACAACGTTCCCAGTCAGTACTAGTCCGTACACGAAGAGGATTCTCACTCATTCTGTGAATGATTTTTGTGAACAATCGCGTTCTCGAATTAATTTCGACAGACAAATCAGAATTGCTTGCGGAATTACGCCAAACAAGAGATTGTATGGCAAAGAGACTGCTTCATAAAGAGCGTTGTTTCTCCGGGATCAGCGTCATTCAGGTTTGCCTGAATGACGCTGATCCCGGAGAAACAACGCTCTTTTCAAGTTCCAAGAAATTGATGCGTCCGTATAGAGAATCTCGTTTTATTCTACATCATCTCCCACGTCTGTTTCCAACACGTGCGTGGATCAGAGTTCACTTTCGCGCCCTTACAATCGGATGTATAGTCGGTAGACCGTCGAAAAGGAGGTTCCCTTCAGCCGCTGGCGGCCATTTTGGATTGTGCCGCTACTGGTCGCCACCGGTCGGTGTCAACTTGTAGCCGATCGTTTTTGAGAACCTCATAGCCTACACTAACAGTGTGCCAAATTTCAAGAAGGTATCACCAAGTGCACAATTCACCTGTATGTGACGAATTCCTCCCCCGCTAGGTATGAGAATGAAGAACATTATTTATTTAATGCTCAGGCATCAATTCACGCTGAAAAATTAAGTCATATTCCCCTGTCGGTCGGCAAAACGAAATATCAAAATGATATTTAGAAATCGATATTTCATCGTAGGTTCGGATGACGAATCACATGTACTTTAAACGAGTCAGCACATCAGTAATGAATTCCAGAGTCCCAAATACAAACGAATTCGAATAATTGATAGTGACAGTGACTAAATCAATTCATTAAATCAGCGGTTTCAAAGTTTGACTTTCTCATTCACCTTCCAGCGAACAGCCGAAATCACTTTCAAATTTCTTCAGTTCAACTTCACACGTCTTCAGTGCATTGAGTTCAAAAAAAATAAAATGACGTGTCTTGTTATTGAAAATAAGAAAGTGGTGTTTTTTGTTATTGTTCTATTTCTTCGAAACACATTGCGATTATTTCAATTCGCCAGCCTTGGTAAATCGTAAAGTTAGGGGAGAAATAAGACGGGACTACTTTTTGTGCGGATATTCACACATTCCAATGGTTGGAGTTTGGTTGTTGTAATTTTTGTATGGACGCCGGTTCGGCACATAAATTTTGCGCCTTAATGGCAAATAAAGGCCACAAATTGGAGAGTTTGTAGTCGTAGAGCATTAAATAAAAAGAAAATTCACGAAAATTTTACGGACTGGGCCACTTACGGAATGCCTTATATGTATACAGGGAAAATCTGATTCAACCTTGATCAATGTTATAGTCGAGACTGAGATAGGAATAGTTAGGAAGTAATGGATGAGATATGGGACAGAATAACAGACGCCAATAGTACTGGTACAAGGCCGCAATGGAACAAGACTATAACAAGTTGTAGAAGCTAATGATAGGCCAGATATACCATAGACCTGTAGTGGACTTGGAGCTTTGGCGACAAGATGGAAACGGAATCCCATTTGTGGAATCCCTTTTTCGAAAACGCCTGTGGCTATGGAATCCCTTTTTCTGAAATGAGTCGTCGAGTCGTTCGAGGAGTCACTCGATCGAGCAATTGCTCGTTGGCTCATTTGCTCGATGGGATTCGAGTCATTCGAGCAATAGTTGCGAGTCACTCGACATAAGACGGAATCCCACTTTTGGAATCCCTTTTTGGAATCCCATTTGTGGAATCCCTTTTTTGAAAACGCCTATGGCTATGGAATCCCTTTTTTCTGAAATGAGTCTAAGAGTCGTTCGAGGAGTCACTGGAACGAGCAATTACTCGATAGCTCATTTGCTCGATGAGCTTCGAGTCGTTCGAGCAATTGCTCATGGGGCAATTGCTCTTAGGCTCATTTGCTCGATGAGCTTCGAGTCGATCGAGCAATTGCTCATGGAGCAATTACTCTCTTGCTCTTTAGCTTATAAGGGATATTTGGAGAGGTATGCCTTGTGATATAGGTAATAGTATAATTGGAGAGTTTGTAGTCGTAGAGCATTAAATAAAAAGAAAATTCACGAAAATTTGATGAATACCGAAAATATCTCGTTCGTGGCTACAAGAAATATGAGGATCTTCACTCGCGACTGCGTCGCTCGTGAAGATCCTCATATTTCTTTGTAGCCACTCACGAGATATTTTCGGTATTCATCAAATTTTCGTGAATATCCTCTATATATTTGGTTGTAGGTTGTTTTCCCCCAAAGGCAGGTCTTGATGAACAAAACGGGTCTTGAGAAATTTACATTAAATAACTTGTCATGGTGTAACACTTCACTCTCCTTGATAGAAAACAAAGCTATGCTTTTATCATTTCATGACTTCATAGTGGATTCAAAAAAGTTTCAAGACACATTTGTTCCAAGTGTTAGAAATTAGATAAAGATGAGGACCTCATTTAGAAACTTGGAGGGATGTCTGACCCCCCAATGACAGTGTTATTCCTGCGTCAAAACAGCCCAGTGTGATACCTGGATGAATTACATCTTTTCGATGAAGAATTTGCCTGGTTGTAACGGCCATGTATTATGAAATGTGTGATATCGTCTTTGCACAAAGCACTTGCACCTGATTGTTGTTTATTTGATGTATGGTGGTGGCGCTTATAGGCTATAAGCCATGCCTGTTCGCGAAAGCCAATTTCAATTAAGTGAAATAAAAATATTGTTTACAAAAAATGATTTTTCAATTTTCGATCAAATTCTCCGACCTTTCCAGTCAGCTGACAAAATTTTCCGAAATTCTGGCTCGAATCTCCGACCGGTCCGATTTTTCAGACTTTGAGTAGTCAGCTGGAAGGAGTAGGTAGGCCGAATAGCTGTAAGTCTATAGTCCTTGTGTAGCCTGATTAGTTTAAAGGAAAATTCGCGTGCCTACCTGGGGAAATGTATTTTGTCTTGTGGAAAGAATGATTAGATTTAAGCCAGAGGGAGGTCTCCCCAATGGGGTTGGGACCCCAGCACGACATGCCGTAGACGAGTTGGAAGTCTAACACCCCATTCAATACCCTCCAGCTACGTCCCTGTCTGCGAACCCACAAAAAGGAGATCAAAATGTTCTGCAATAGACCTCTGGCTTTAATGATCAAAACATGAATTTGACTTTCTAGACAATATCGGTGTTCGACGAAACATTCATCGGCAAATAATTCTCAGCCCAGATGATTTTTTATAGTATTTGAATTAAAAATTAAAATGCTAAAATGCAGCACATGTTTTTAAGGAACTTTTCATAACGTAACACCATTTGATAACAGGGGTGGCGCCAGGGATTTCTAGACAGGGGGTCTGACCTCTCCGACAGGGGGGCTATAACATTTGACATCCCAAACGAAGGAAAATGAGTGAAAATTGGTAAATTGGAGAACCACAATTGAGTATGTTTGTTGATTATTTAACCTTTTACCTACATGTAACCTGAAAAGCAGACGACATTTGCAAAAATAATTCTTGAATAACTACTTTTTTTCATTTTTTTTGTTTCAAAAACATAGGTTATGACCCCTCGTTGGAACGAGCTCGACGAGCTCGTTCCAACGAGGGGTCATAACCTATGTTTTTGAGACAGAAAATGAAAAAAATAAAGAAAATTAATTGGCGATTTTTGAGAATAGCGCTGGCCGGTTTTGGCCGTTACCTTAGGTAAAGGGTTAAAGTAAACACATTATAATAAGGTCGGGAAATATTTCATCTATAAAGCCAGTTTGACGAACGACATTAAGGAATTTAGTGAGACTCACTATTCTCTATCTAAGTTCCAGTGCTGCACGGGTTCGAGACTGACAAGACGAGATATCTCCATTCGATTGTCGGAAATTTTTCGTGAAGTCGGGTTTACGAGACTGTCCGACGGACTGCCTAAAAATCTCCGACGGGGGTGGGGTGGGGGTGGGGGTGGTGGGTGGGTGGGTGGGTGTGGGGGGGGGCTGGACCTCTCCGACGGAGGGGGGTGTATCCCCCCTGGACCCCCCCCCCCCCCCCCCTTGGCTCCACCACTGTTTGATAATTATTTACCCATTGAACTTTGGATGCAGGGACGTAGGAGCTATGGAGGCAGATAGAAGCTAGAATCGTCCTACCATCACCCCCTCACCGCCTTCGAATCTGAGGCGTTTGTAGCGTGTGTAGACCCTATATTGGAAACCATTTTGGGGCTGTATGTTGTGTGACATTCGCATTGGGCCAATGGTTTGGTGGCTAGCGAAACTTTTAGGGTTGGGGCAAACTACCTCCCTCCCAACAAGTAGCAACGCCACTGAAAGAAATACACATTTTGTAAATCGGTTGGAGGTTTAACCTTATGCAAACAGCTTAATAATAATAAATAATACTATTAACTGAACCCCCGTGGGAACCCCCGGAAGTTAGGCAGTGCTTGTTTACTGTTGTAAACACGCACCGTTTTACTGGTAAAGTAGGACCCAGTCACTGATGCTTGGGGTGCAAGTCCTCTAAAATAGGCAACATGGGGCATAAAAAATTGACTGACCTTGACTTTATCTCCATGTTGTGGTCATGATTAGCCATCGTGCAGAAGTATGTGACCTTAAACACCAGTAAATAAATAAATAACTATTAACTGAATAAAACGGCCATGGACAATTTTCTAATCATCGAAAGTGTTTGTGTTGGTGGTGCAGAATGCATAATTTGAAAACGTGGAAGTGCAATCCTGAGCCTCTTTCGTATACACACATCTGTCAGCACCCCGAGTGCTGACAGATGCGTGTATACGAAAGAGGCTCAGGATTGCTATAGCATAACATACATCACCACAGTCTACACTCAACCACATAATAAATACAAACACTATTTAGCGAACTAGCCGGTCGTGTGCATAGAACAGCCGTTTTATTTATTTGTACAATTTTGCACGATTCAGTGTGTATGAGTATTTACAACATTTTCAATGGTATACGATCATTAAAATATCATGAAACAATTGCTGAATCCGTGATTTGTCTTCTGACGGATAACCAATACACCTACATTCCCGCACCAAAACCAGAGATAAAACATTACCCATTAGAGTTTTAAAAACTCTGGAAAGCGTAAAATGCCACGTGTATATATTCAAGAGTATGTTTATCCCCGTACACCGATTTCCCGTATTATGCATTTAAAAAATATTACAATATTTTTTGAAAATTTCTGAGATGATGACTGTTCTGAACGACAGTTGAGGCTAGAATGACAATTCGGACTTCCACGTGATCACGGACCACTGCATGAGCAACACCTCTGTTTCTATTGGTCGTCCTGACCAATGCTCCACCTTCTATTCTGCTATGTAACGTTAAGACAATTTTTTCCCGCTAATTCTCCGAAAACGCGGGAACAATATCATTAATATGCCTTTCATTTGATCTCAGCCTTTGTCTAACGCAACTTGAAGATGACACCAGAAATTTTCACCAGATACTAGTACTATTGCTTTTGCAGAACTACTAGGAAATTCTATTTTACTTCCAAATCATAGTTTAGGACTACTCAATGGAAGAGGCACTATGAGCAAGTTCCAAAAAACTTTCTTAACTCTTAGAATCCGGAGAATCAGAATGAATGTATTGAACATGATGTGCCGCAAAAAACTTACAGTAAAGCAGGTGCTGCCTATTCAGGCTGACGACACTTGACTAGAAGCACCTGCTCAGTGTTTAATTCTCACCCAGCCCAAAGATAGCCGAACAGTCACAGCCAGATTACCTGCAGTATTACATCACAGGCAAGAAAACTCGACTCCCGGCTCCTAAGAGTTAATCTGTGGCTTGAAAAAATCTGAAAAAGTGAGGTAAAATTTCTTTGGTATGTTGCTGTATAGATTTAGTCCCTGTTTTTTAAAAATTTCAAATCACAGCAGGTTCGAAATTATAATTGATAGTTTATGGGTGTTTAATGTCATATATTCTGCACAATGGCAGGGACGTCACCCCCCCCCCCCCCAATCCTGGCCAAAATTTCCTTTAGTTGGGTGGTGGGAAGGGGGGGGGGGGGGGGTAAATCCTGGCCAAAATTTCCTATAGTCGGAAATTCGGAGGGAAAGCCATGAGTAGTTGGAAATTCCATCTATCTGGATTTTAGACCTTCTTTTGGTGATGTCTCCTTTACTTCCCAAAATCCCAACTCGACATCAACTTGGCAAAAATTCCAGCTGTTACTATTTACAACTATAGTGTACGCAATATCGAGCTTCATAGGTATGAATGATGTCAGTCGGTACAAGATTTCCATAATACGTTTACTTATCGTAATAAAAAAAAAAATCCTCGAAATGCACTTCAAAAAAATAACATTATGTAAAATCGTTATCCTGAGTGAATTCCATCATTCATAGTTTCAAAATGATGAAACATCCAAAATTGATCATTCCTGCATAAGATCTGGTTTAATGTTACGACAGTGTGAATTGGTCAAAGTTCTCAGCTTGAGCATTTGTTTAGCACATATTCAATTCCCAGAATAATACCAAATAATAATAACCTGATAATTCTATCATAAATGTGTTGGCATTTCAGTTACTAGAATCAATTTTTTGCCCCCTTTCCTGGCTTCATTTTCTTCTCGGTTGTAAATTTCCAAGTAGAGGGGGAGGGACCGGGAGGGGGAATCCCCCTCCCAGTTCCTCCCCCTAGTTGGAAATTCACTACCCTACACCCCCCCTTCCCAAGTAGGAAACATCTAGCCACGTCCATGAGTCCAGTTTACACCCATGTTGCTCATTTCAGAGAACTTCTACCCCGGGCATTGCTGTGCCCGTCCTATTTTACCAGTAAAACAGCACAAGCATTGCTTCACCACCCAGGGTCCCGAAGCAGACACAACAGCTTCGACATCCATATTTCCCTTATTGAATAGAATAATATGTGTGGTTTTAAAATGTAACAACCACTTCCGCAAGTCACCATTTCGTCGATATACCAATAGTAATAAAGTAAATGGCAGAGATACAGTAGGTTTCATTACCTTTTAGTCTCATGATGACGTTTGGTGTAAAAGTCTGTAGTGTTAGATTCAACTTTCAAATCCTATAAATGGTGGCGAAATTAATGCGTACTTTGAAAAACGCCATTTATAGAGTAATGGCAAGACGTGCCGCTTGTTTTTCGACCCACGAAATCAATCAAGCAAGACTACATGTTTAGCAGTCGAGAACATAAACACTTTTGTAAAAATCCTTTTGGACAAATAAAACAATGTGTCCGAAAATTATCAAGATGGGATATAAGAGGCGATGTCCATATTTCAGGGTGGTTGAAACAGAAAAAAAATCTTTGTTATTTGATAAGAGCCTGCCTTGTTTGTAATAATTATTAAACACGTAAGCTCAGATACGCATGCGTGAATTTTTATGTGGTTCACTGCGTCAGTAATGCAGTCGAAATGTATATACTGTAACGATTATTCAACTCAACATCCCATGTTAATCCTTTATCTAACCTAAAAAGCAGACGACACTTGCAAAAATAATTCTTGAATAACTAATGTTTTTCATTTTTTGTCTCAAAAACATAGGTTATGCCCCCTCGTTGGAACGAGCTCGACGAGCTCGTTCCAACAAGGGGTCATAACCTATGTTTTTGAGACAAAAAAGAAAAAAAATAATGAAAATTAATTGGCGATTTTTGAGAATAGCGCTGACCGGTTTTGACCGTTACGTTAGGTAAAGGGTTAAGAAAATGAATGTAGAGGCAACCTTTGATATAGACTTGCAGCAGTGTACAAAGAACAACACGAAGTGCATTAATTGTCTGGCAATTACATCTTTCCCTAAGAGTACTGATCTTCAACAAATTATTTTTTCCGAAATATATATTATATAAATTCCTGCTAAGAAAATTAAATGCATCTGAAAAAGGTTTTCAAAATGGCAGGGAATTCCTTTGGTTCAGACCAAACGTATTTAACATGAAAATACCCTTCAATTTGCAACACAGGTATTCAAATCCACAAACATAAAATTCCCGCCTGTTACGGGGGGGGGGGGGGGGGGGGGCAAAAAATTGCAAGACGTGACGTGGGGGTGGGTGGGTCTCTTGAGTGCGCCAAAAATGTGCATTTCCAACTTGTGCAATTTTTTTAATTTTTTAAAAATATATCAATATATCAGCTAATATATACCATCATTTGTGTTTCAAACCTTAAAGATGATGTTGTACATCACACTCTTAGCATAAATACAACATCAGGAGGCTTTATATGTGAGAATATTGGGCTTAAACTGGGAACATGTCACACGTTAGTAGGGGGTGGGTGTCTTGTTCGAAATATAGAAAATGTGCAGACAATATTTTGGGAACAATTCAAATGAAAATTTGTTCCCGTATATGTACACCTGCTCTGGCCAAGCCTGATAATGAACAGCTTGACATTTGTAGATTGGTGCCCACAGCAGCCCACAGACGTTTAAATTGGTGGTACCAGTTTAACCCTATACCTAACATGAAAAGTAGACGACACTTGCTAAAAAATGATTGAATAACTATTTTTTTTTTCATTTTTTGTCTCAAAAACATAGGTTATGACCTCTCATTGGAACGAGCTCGACGAACTCGTTCCAATGAGGGGTCATAACCTAGTTTTTGAGACAAAAAATGAAAAAAATAATAAAAATTAATTGGCGATTTTTGAGAATAGCGCTGGCCGGTTTTGAGCGTTACGTTGGGTAAAGGGTTAAGAACATTATGAAAACCCCCTAAAGACAGCTGTGCCTACTAAGTTTATAAGTTTATTTTGGATTTTAATGGGAGAGTGGGGGTGGGTGTCTGAGAACGGTAGTAGAAAATTTGCACGTAGTGGGTGGTTGGGTGCAAAAAGGAGCCGAATAAAAAATAGGACGTCACGCCTTGCAAATTTTTAGTGCCCCCACCCCTGTTTCCGAAATATATTTTATATAAATTCCTGCTAAGAAAATTAAATGCATCTGGAAAAGGATTTCAAAATGGCAGGGAATTCCTTTGGTTCAGATCAAACATTTAACATGAAAAAACCCTTCAATTAGCAACACAGGTATTCAAATCCACAAACATAAAATTCCCGCCTGTTACATTGGATACAATGCAAGAGTTTTCAATAGATAAAATTTACACCTACAGTAGAATTACATCCAAGTTGACCTTTGGTGACCTCGTCTTGAATGCAAATTTATCTAAATGGTAGTGAAATTGAGTGAACTTATAGTTGTGAAGTTTTTATTCGAGAGATGGGAATAAAAGAAATATGAATGAAATTAATTCTTAGAATGAAGCAATACTTTTACAGCTAAATAAAGAGATCTTCGCCTCCAATATTAGGACATTCGTGAACAAACTGTCTTGCTACTGTTGAGACATTCGGAAATGTTGTAAACATACTTCACCCAAAATATATCATAATCCACAGCCTTCTCAGAAAAAAGACACAATCAAGAGTCCACTCTTCCAGATTACTATAATCTATGTTGCTTTTTATCAAGCATGCATTTATTTGTAAACATGACTTAGATTGATGAACAATTCTTACCAACATCAAGATAAAATTTGCTCTTGTGCAAAAACAAATAGGCCCAACTAATTTATCGAATGATCACAACACACTTAACAGAACTCGAATCACAAAAAGCAAAAATATAATATCTGTCAACCCATGGCTCATCTCCAACACCAGAATAATTATGAATCATAATCTTGTGTGTCCTGTAACAAGTGTTGTATATCATGTAAAAAAAATAACATTTCATACATACACAACACCTTTTTAACGTTACACCTTTTTCAGTTTCTCAGCATGAAAATGCCACTTTAAAACCGAAGACATCCACAACAGAAAATATTTATGAAAAAAAGCAAATAATGTTATTTGCTTCACTCGTGGTGAAGTGGTGTTAACCGCGCGCCAAAGGCTCGCGGTTAACACCACTTCACTACTCGTGGTGAACATTTGGTACACCAAGCTACTATGGGTATATTCTTTTTATTAACATGTTACAGTGGCGATATACTTGTTACATTTTAAACATATTTAGGTATGTTTTACAGGTAAGCATGAGTAATTACAGCAGGTAGGAGGAAGGAAAGAGGAACTAAATATTTGTAAACAATTTAATCGTCAAATGATTGGGACCAAAATACTGTTCGACTTGGTTTTATAGCTGACAAAACACATTAGAAATTGGGTAAAGCCGAAGAGGATGAAGTTAGTGGAACTTATAGTTGTGATGTTTTTATTCGAGAGATGGGAATAGACGAAATATGAATGAAATTAATTCTTAGAATGAAGCAATACTTTTACAGCTAAATAAAGAGATTTTCGCCTCCAATATTAAGACATTCGTGAACAAACTGTTGAGACATTCGGAAATGATGTAAACAGACTTCATCCAAAATATATCATAATCCATAGCCTTCTCAGAAAAAAGACACAGTCAAGAGTCCACTCTTCCAAATTACTATAATCTATGTTGCTTTTTTATCAAGCATGCATTTATTTGTAAACATGACTTAGATTGACGAAGATTTCTACCAACATCAAGACAAATTTGCTCTTGTGAAAAAAACAAATAGGCCAAACTAATCTATCGAATGATCACAACACACTTAACAGAACCCGAATCACAAAAAGCAAAAATTTAATATCTGTCAACCCATGGCTCATCTCCAACACCAGAATAATTATTGAATCATAATTTTGTCCTGTAACAATTGTTGTATATCATGTAACAAAAATAACATTTCATACAGACACAACACCTTTTCAACGTTACACCTTTTTTTCAATTTCTGTGCATGAAAATGCCACTTTAAAACCGAAGACGTTCACAACAGAAAATATTTAGGAAAAAAGGCAAATAATATTGTCAAGCACCTATGTGATGTAACAAGAACTGGTATTTCTTGTAACATTTTTGTGATGTAATGCCTCTTTCTTGTGTTTTATCACATTATGCAGCCCAATCCCACATATAGCATATTCCAGTACACTAATGAACACTATTTGGTCAACTGTCAAACCAAAATCAACATCACGGGTAACTAGACACGTCTTGGGTTGAATTTTAGACATTCTATAACAGAAAAGTGTCCCCTGTAACGTTTTCAATCGTCACATGAGTTGATAATTACATGGGGTATGTACTTATATTAAAAGTATATTATCTTGAATGTACTCTATTGAATGTATCCTCTATTTCTTATCCCCCTGGAACAAATGTTTAGAACACGATGTACCACTAATCTATTTTAATACATGCTAAAAACTAAAGTGTTAAAAACTGCACTTGAAGTGCTGTATTTAACACTTACTAAGTGCTGAACTAGCACTTTGTTCAAGTGTAGATATCCCAGAACTTGACAGGTGTTACAATAATACCACTTGACAAGTGTAATGTCGCGACACTTAAAAGGAAACAACGCAGATGACGCGGATCAGGCTCGAACTCTCGAGCCTGATCCGCGTCACCTGCGTTGTGTCCTTTTAATTATGTACCCACCAAGCGCAAATCAAATTATGGACGATTCTGGAAGAACCACCAATGCTAGACACATGGGAAGTGCCATCCATTCAAGTTTCAGATATCTGACGATTGTAATGTCTAAGTGCTTAAAGCATTGCACTTTGATTGTTAAAATCAAACCCTAAGAGTTAGAATGGGTTTAACACCTTGAAAGTGTCAGTTTTAACACTTTAGTTTTTAGTGTGTATAGTCCTAACGCTGCCTCGACGTGGTACCAGTCATGGGTTCGCTGAGACCTCTACGGCGTAAAAATGGGATTGCCTTCCCGAAATAGATTTCGGAAGCCCGAAAGGGCGTTTTTGTCGTTTGAAAGAACCTAATGTTCACTGTAACATGTTACATAATCTGTTTCTTCTAAATGTTATATTTCTAAATATATGATGTGTGTAATAACGTCACGGCATTCTTTGTATGATTCGTGAGAGTCGCAATGAAATATCGATTCTTCCGCGGAAATTTAGTTCAGGTTACATTGTTTACACGATCATGTGATAACACGAATATCAAATTCGTTCTATTAATACGGAATTTACGGAATGTATAAACATCATCCACTATGTTCGATAAAGGCCTCGGTAAAACTCAGCTCAAATCGGATTTAGTGAGCTCGGTTTATAAATGTTGTAAGATGGGAACTCATTTGACATCCTAAATGTGATGGTATTTAAATGGTTATGAATATATTAGGATAATATCAAGCTCTCAGATCATTAGTCAACTCTTCGATGTTGTGGCCTGGAACCAGTCTAGCTCTTAAAACTTTACCTAACACGAAAAGAAGACTTCACTTGCCAACAAAATTCTTGAATAACTATTTTTTTCATTTTTGCGTCAAAAACATACCGTATGACCCCTCATTGGAACGAGCTCAACGAGCTCGTTCCAATGAGGGCGTCATAAGTCATGCTGTTGTGACAAAACATTATAAAGTAATAAAATTTGAATGAAGAATTTGTAAATACCGTTGGCCACTTTTGGCCGTTACCTTGGGTAAAGGGTTAAATAGGCCATCGCCTATGTTTAAATTCAATCGTCTATAATTTTTCAGTTCCTCAGTAAAGCGAATCTACAGTTTGCTTTTTTCGACCAAGTGAAACAGTTCTAGAGGATTGAAACTAAAAAAATACTGCAAACATTTATTTTCCTTGAATCAATGCAAGAAATGTTTCTTACTCGAGGCTTGATTTACTTCAAACTTTACTGACATTGTCAGTGTTGTCAGACAGGTTTGGTAAGTACATAAAGTACGCGCAGAGTGGATTGTAACTAAATCACCCGTGGAGTGAATTGTAACTAAACCACACGTGAAGTGGAGTGATCACCCAAAGTATCTTTTTTAAATTCTGTACAAGTGGAAAAATACAAGCAAAGTTTCAGCCAATGGACCTCCGGGTTGAATCCGGAGGTCCATTGGCTAGAACTTTGCTTGTGATTGTTATGCTTTGCAACAGATTTGCAATAATTGATCGGGTGGAATTTCTACTATGTCGGTGATTTAGTGACAATTCACTCTCCACGTACTGTAGAATAGAATGAAGACTCACCACATCTGTAGTTTAGTGATAATGTCGGATAGTTCCACTAATTACTTTTTGATATTTTTCAATGTTAATTGAATATTTCATGATTGGAGTATCTATAACTAGAGCCGAAAGAATATCAGTAAAGGGACATTTCGTTACACCAACGATAGTCTACGCACAAACACCACGACATGTGAGTAACGGAGCAGCCAACAGCAGCGTTGAATTCCTAACAGAATTAGACAGGTGACCTGACAGCTTGGAATGATATAACACAGCATATACAATCTTCATCATGCCACCTGTTTAATTTGACCAATCAACGTGCTCTAAGGGCATCGGTGGACTATGCGGCATTAAGTTATTCAATGTGGAACCGGCTATCGGATTGAGTCCATACACTGCCAGTGACCGTGTATGAGCATATAACCCTCTGCTGGGCGCCATTTTGTTTCCGAATTAATTTTCCCACCTCAAAGTTTCACCTATTTTCGTGCAAATAAAAGACAATTTCTTGATAAATATTCTAAAAATGAAACGATTCGGATCTTTTAATTCAGTATTTAATTCGTTTTGTGGCATATACAGACTCGCCTAATATTAATCTCATCTCGCCTCACTTGACACCATACCTGGCAAGTCAACTTCCTGTAACTTATCATACATGTACAACACATTTTCACTTTACTGACTGAATGGTCCACATCCACACATAGTTGATTTTTTGTTTGTTTTATGACCCGTGTATATTCCAGGGTGAATGAGGATGTTCACTAGTTGTAAAGCTGGTACACCCTGAGGCGAGGTGAAGGTGTATCATTTATCAAACCAGCGTCAATCCCATACACCCTGGAATATATCTGGATATCGATTTACTTCCTCAGTGCGTTCCTTCACTTTGAAGATAAAATTCAGTTATGAAAGTCAGCCATTAAAGAAAATACGCGGAATATAACTTATCATTTGTGTTTGACAGAGCTCTACTGCCAAACAAAATATTTTGAGTTTTCCTAAACGATGATCATTTTCAGGATGAGATGTATCAACGATAAAAATCAGTTAATAATAGGTTCTTTAGAATAATCAGTGAGTACCAGGATGTTGATGAGGTATTAAGACAGACCGAGGGTGGAGTAAGGTGGACAGAAATCAACGACTCGAGCTGAAATACTAGAAAAAAAACTCCAACAAGCATCGTTGATTTCTAAACCCATACTCAACCCGAGTGGTGTTCTGATTAAACTTGAATTCGGTAAGTGAAGCTGAATTTTTTAACCCTTTACCTAACGAATCGGTCGCATCCGCCCGCGTAATATGCAAATTCAGCAGTTGAAAAAATATTATAACGAGGGGTCACATGATATGGTTTTGTTGAAATGTTTTGAAAAATTTGAAAAAATGATATTTAAAATAATAAATTTTGATATCATCTGCGTTGGGTAAAGGGTTAAAGAAAATATTATCTTTAAATTCTTGTTTGAATTGTTTTGTGTTGAAGCATTTCATTAACTTCATAATGTTACTTATATGCGAAACGAGTAACCAAATACGTTCTTTCGAGACGTTCTCACACGTATGCCAAATTCTACGCTCTGGGTCAGGGAGAGGGTGGGGGCCCCGAACTTCGAGGGGGCGGGTTTGGCCAGGATTCATGGGTTTGCCCCCCCCCTCCCGACCCCAGTCCAAAAGTGGCCTGAAAGACTGTATTTTATTTTTGGTTTGTACGTCCTTTCAAAGGACGTACCAAACCAAATAATTAAAATACGGGCTTTCAGGCCAGGTTTGGACTAGCCGCCACACAACCTCAGACTGATGTGGCAATAGTTAAGAAGGGGGCTGTATCGTGAATGGAGCTCTGCACTTGACCAACGGTTGGAATTTTCAACTGCATGATTCTTGAAGTAATAACTTTATTAAATCAACTTACCGCAATAAAGAATTGTGCAGTCAAAACCTATGACTCTATAGGTAACTAGATACTCACCGAAGACCTCGGAAATGTGAAACATGCTGATAAAAAACGTCATTTTGACGGGCAAAAAATAACCCAAATAAACTGATTGTTTACCCCCACATCTGCCAAAAGTCTCCATTTAATAACTGATTTTACAATTTTCTTGGCGGGGGGGGGGGGGGGGGGACCCCACCCCCTTAATAAATCGTGCCTTCGGCACTCGGAAGATGCCTTGGGCATCTGCATCATTATCCCGACACATTTTAAAGGGGCCCGCTGTCGAATTAATCAAGGGGCCCGAATTTCCTCTCCTCGGCCCTACTTACGCGTGATGCACGCAGCACACTTCTCAATATATTGTATCGGATACAGCAATTGCGACATAAAAATGGATGCTCATGAATTTTCCTTTGTGGTAGACCAATAGACGAGAGCTAATAAATGCTGTCCAAATAATATTTTGAAGACGAAAACAAATACTTGAAAACCCCACAGTAAAATATAGTTACATTAGAGAATTAATTTTCTGTCACTAATAACACTAAACTAAAGGGTTTTTTTTTCTTCTAAGAATAGCAGTTACAAGTTAAATGCATATACCTTTAACATTATAAGTTATTGTGGTGAATTGATGGTAACATGGTCTGAGGTTTGCGACCCGCGGCTTAAATTCAACCGAGACGCAATGCATCGAGGTTGAACATACGCTCCGAGTCGCAAACCCCAGACCATGTTACCATCTATTCACCTCAATAACGTATATGTTCCTATAAGATCCAAGGCAAAAACCACATTGTGAAATGAACTAGAAAACTTTTAACAATAACAAGTTTACTAAATAAACCTCTTGTCGTCCACCCCACGACTTCATTGGAAAATAATCAATAATCCAGATAAAGGGCGAGGTCACTCCACCTTTGTTCAAATCGTAAATTGATTTTAATTTAAAAAATACTTCAACAGGCGAAATGGACAACGTCATTTCAGATATTTCGAGTGGTGACGCCAGACGGTAATATATGCTACTGGAGCCGTAAACATAGAAGAAACTACGCAAACTCTCACCCATTCAGAGGGCGAGGATTTTAGTCTGATTGGAACATAAAGAGTATATGATAGTCAATGTTGTCGCATTACTTTTGCAACGGATGAGATAGAATTTACAATTTTACAGCGTTATGGGTAGAAAAACGAACAGATCATTTCCTCTGGAATGCTCTATCCACATATGAAATCACAGTACCGTAGCGATTCAGCGGTTAAGAAGGTAGGGTTGGGCGTTTTTTTCTTCTGTTTTCCAGTTTGGTTCCGATTTTTGCGGCAACCGGAAAACCGAACTGCAAGAAGGCCCCGCAAAAAAAAAAAAAACAACATAAAAAAAAACGGCCGAACGCACTTACTGCGTTTGTGCATAAACTGATCAAACTATCTTTCAGAGAGGGAATTGGTCTAGCTATCACTATGGACTCTCGTCAGTTTGTCTATCCAGCAAAGGGACAAATATGTAGTCTTCTCATTGACACATTTTCTCCCTTATTGACTCGTCCAATTGACACGTTACAATGCCCTGCTGGACCCCTTTGTCTGCACCGGTCCGGCCAAGCTATACACCAGTGGTGGTCTGGTCTGGACCGCGGTCCAGTTTTTTTGAGATCCGATTTCCATCACGAGATTGGAGATTGCAAAGATGGCCGTCGCTAAGGATTAGGTGGGGTGGGGCGGGGGGATAGAGGGAGCCGCCTCCCAATGAATATTTTTTCCTAGGCGGGACTCTCTGTTCGGTGTGGAATCTTATATATTGATTTGCTCTTGCTAGTAAGCATGTACTTTTTAAAAGTCGAGATTTGAAACTTCAACTTGTGTAAGACACACCGTCCGTCATACAAATGGATGTTTTTAGCACACTCTTTGGTCTGCTGTGAGCCCAACGTGATCAATTTAGAGCCCCTGTTATTTAAGTGTTATTAAACAAGGAAACGGCGTCACAATTGCTACATGTATATTTTATTTATCAGCAAATGAACTTCCAAGAAGTCTTGAGCTTTTTTAATTATAATCCCGACTGACTAATATTCAGTCTTCATCATCAAGGCATGCAGGGCAGGGGAGAGGAAATTTCGTCTGCCGGGTTAATTCTGTGATGGGCCCCCTTTCGAAAGTTTCGGGATACTGACGCAGATGCCGTTCTTGAAGTGAAGAATTCTTGAAGTGATAACACCGGATCTGGTGCATATGTATATAGATAACATATAACATTTTCCCAAAGAAACGGCCCAAACCGGCTAGCCCTATTCACAGGATTTTGCCATTCGATTTTCATCATTTTTTCATTTTTTTTTTGCCTCAAAAACATAGCATATGACCCCTCATTGAAACGAGCTCATTGAGCTCGTTCCAATGAGGGCCATAAGCTATGTTTTTGGCGCAAAACTGAAAAAATACATATTCACTAAATTTGTTTGCAAGTGTCGTCTACTTTTCATGTTAAATAAAGGGTTAACAGATTGAGCATCACCACGAGGCACCCCATTCCCTCTTTACACGAGTGGCAACTAGTATTTCAATACGACGGGCAACATATCTTGCTGATTCTTGTTCGGGTATCGAGGGGCCCAGGCTTGGCACAGGAGTCAGAACTTTGGGGAAACCCAGGCCTGACCCAAGACTTCTGGGCCGACCCGGGCCCCCAAAATTCCGTGCTCCCTGGCTACTACCCCCGGACCCCACCCTCTCTCAGGCCCTGAAGGATGCCTTTGAAACGGCATGCCTTGACTATGTGGCTATAATCATTTATCAATCGGGACTCGAGCTATCACAGGAGGGACAAATCACCCCCCCCCCTTCTTCCTCACCCATACCCGCAATCGGCCATCTTCGAGAAGCCCCTGATTCCAAAGAAATTCCTCTCTGGTTTAAACTTCATTTACAATACAGGCCCTGTAATTGATTCTCGAGAAACGCTCAGGGATAGCTTTCCCAGAATCAATATTTGAGGATGGTACTCTTAATGAAGAAAAAACAAGAGGCATAACCTGTATTTAGCTTATTCTCAAAATTGTTCGATCTTTACTGTAGATTCATAAACTCTTGAGAGTGATCTGCAATAAAATCAAAAGTTAAGGTTTGATAAGCCCCAAAATGATTCCGTAATGTAGTCCGGGAGATAGGTACAACCCCTATTGACCCCCTCCCCCAGAATCGAACCTGACCTATTTTTCCGTGTGCTAGGACACCTCTACAGTAGATTTTCAGATGTTAACTTGAAATCATCCCGGTTATACTATGTGAAATTGAAGATGGCAGATGACAAGTTTTCGCCTCTACCCCCTTTCTTCAATTTCTCCACATTATTCCAACTTATGTCATTGAACATGGTCTGTCTTTTCTTTGCAGAATCTGTTATAAAATTCCAAATATATTGCTGCGTTGTCTAAAAAAATGGCTGTCAAAGTGGCCTACCCTAAAATAAATCAAATTAAATAAACGACCGACATTAGCTGAACACAAAGTAGAAGGGAGAAGTGACGTCACAATTCACGTTACCAGTGTCGACACACAGAGTTGCTAAGGTAACCTGCAGGAGCGGCCATGGTGTCCCATTATTACCATAGCGATGCATGGTGATTGTACCCATGCGCAATGCATTTTGATAGGGTGACACGTGTTCCAATTTGCGCCACAGAGGCCACCGCTTTGGTTTAAAAAATGGTGCGTGGTCGTTATGAGTCTGAAATGCTTCCAACGGAATGTGTTTGAAGGTGGTATTCGATTCAATGGGAGTATATCAAATTACCAAAAACGACTCAAAAATGATTAAACTCACCAAAAATCCTGATTTGATTGCGCAAATCCAGCACTTATTTTTCACTATTGCACATTTTGTGTTCTAAATAAAGACACCTTTAAAATGAGAGATTCTTTGAATCATGCACCAACAGTAGAAATGTACAGAAAGCAATGAAAATCTTTATATTATTTTCAGGTTAGTACGGCAAATTATCTGGAGAGTTTATGTAAGTGTTACACTATTGACGTCAGTGTCTTGTCCATTGGTCGACGTTTGATATGGGAATGGGAACGAGGTTAACCAATACTACTGAACAGGTAACGTCCCACTATCGATAAGGTATCCTTTCAAATAAATTACGGTTTTTCAGGGAAGTCCGATTTACTGCATGGAATATCTGCATTAAGATATACCCATGATATCCACACAGCAATACGTCCACTGAAAGAATCATAATGCTGGCAAGAGGGTTCTTGTTCGAACTATATGATTTTTGTTTATTTAATTGCGTTTAATGTTAATTTTAGCATATACGGCTACATCATAACCACAGCACAAGTATAATGTAAGGTTTAGCAAATCGACGAAACATTTGCAGCCCACGTATTTATTTATTTATTTATTTATTTATTTATTTATTTATTTATTTATTTATTTATTTATTAGCCACTGTGCATAAGTATATGACCTGAAACACCAATAAATAAATAATATTTATTTATTTATTTATTTATTTATTTATTTATTTATTAGCCACTGTGCATAAGTATATGACCTGAAACACCAATAAATAAATAATATTTATTTATTTATTTATTTATTTATTTATTTATTTATTTATTTATTTAGCGCCACACCAGCAACCAGGGTGCATCGTGGCGATAAAAAGTGATGTCGAGTAAAACAATTCTTTCATAAAGTAAAGTATATAAGGAAAACATGAAAAATATACATGATCTTCATTGATCTTCACATTGAAATAAATAGCGAGAACAGTAGTGAAAAATGATACCAAACGGATGCCGATATCATATTGGTCAGACTTGAGAGTATTCATTTAATCCTTTACCTAACATGAAAAGCAGACGACACTTGCAAAAAAAATTCTTGAATAACTAAATTTTTTCATTTTTTGTCTCAAAAACATAGGTTATGACCCCTCGTTGGAACGAGCTTGTCGAGCTCGTTCCAACGAGGGGTCATAACCTATGTTTTTGAGACAAAAAATGAAAATATTTTGAAAATTAATTGGCGATTTTTGAGAATAGCGCTGGCCGGTTTTGACCGTTACGTTGGGTAAAGGGTTAACTTCTCACGAAGCTCCAAAATGACATGGGGTTGAGTAAAGGTAGTGAAGAGGAAAGAGAGTCGGAAAGGATGACCTCCTTTCCTGTACATTCTAGATGTGTTCAAGTGCTCGGTGTAAAGCCGAGCTCAGCCGTGAAAATAGAACTTTTATTTGGTATTCTGACTGAGGTGACGTGACCACCAGTAAGAACAGTAGATGATACTTTGTCACCATCTTTAGATCCATCTGTATAGATCCGTTTAGGTGTACTGTACTTAGACTTTAATTCGGCATTTATTTGTTTGACCTCCAGAGGGTTTGTCTCAGATTTTTTTGAGAAATTAAGGTCCAAAATGACAGAAGGTTTCCTTAGTATCCAAGCAGGAATATGTGGTTCACGGTTCTCTTTTATCGATTTAGATTCAAGTATAGGAGATTCTATATAGGGTGTATTTCTAATGCCCAATGAGGGAATATGTTTCCTGTGTCTGTTAAAAAATTCGACATGTTCAGAGCAGGGTCTGAGACACAATTATAAGCAGGGCTTGATGGGTTAGCCACCAACACATTAGAGTGATATATTAATTCTGCGCTTCTCAAGAGAAGCCTCCTCTGCCTCAACGAGCGGCGAATCTATTGGTCATGTTCTAAAAACAGCCAGGATAATTTTATAACCACTATTATGAATTGTATAAATGGTGTGAGGTATGACTTTCTCGCAGAACTGTAATCTACACAACTACTCTCGAGTGCCGAATAATAGTACAGGGCAAAATAATAGTACAGGGTAGAAAATGTCCTGAAAATTAATAATAGTACAGGGTCGAATAATAGTATAGGGTGGAAAATTCAAAGATGTGATCCAACCGCTATGCTCTGAAACGTTTTCAGACGTCTAATCCTCTTGAAGTGGTGAAGGACTAAATTACTTTCGGTTATCATAATTTTCGCATGGATTTGATTTGTTACAATTTATGGGAGAGTGTCTGTAGGCACTCTCCCATAAATTGCACCAAGGCAAAACCTTATAGACTAATTAATTCTGTTTCAGTGATGGTATGAAGCACATCCACTGGGTACTAGGTCTTAAAGTTATGGTAACAGTACTTCAGAATAAAGCCCGAATATATGCTTCCAGCTCTCTACCCATTAACATTTCCATTGCATCCTGTGTTTCTTGTACATGTACCTTACTAGTTTGTTTGGTGAACTTCTTGAGATAAGCAGCTGCTCTGCACATTTGATTGCTGAAAATTAATAATCATACAGGGTCAAATAAGGATCATACAGGCGGGAATGTTATTCAAAAAAGAATAATCATATATGTATGATTATTAGGCACACAAAAGTATTATCTAATTTTGATCTAAGAAGTCATCTATAAAGATTTATTATGCCTCACGTTTGCAACATCAGCCGTGATTGGTTAATTTGACACCTTCTAAAAGTCATAGTACTGGAGGTTTGGGGCAAAACACGGGTACTATCGGAACATTCTTCCCTGGAGACAAAAGAACAAAGAAAATGTAAACTCCACTTCCATTGATCAGTGTGGATTACGCACGCCGTGATTGGAATTTCTCAACACCAAATGCTGGCGCCGTTTCCGTTTAGCTTTTTTGGTCACTGGTAGACACAAACTTACCAACAAATATATCATCTTCAGTGGGTGTGTTTTCAATTTTAACTGCAAATAATGAATTCAAAAGAATCAAAAATATTAAAAACTCACGTGTTGTTCACCACTTCAGTGAATCCTGAATATGAGTTATGACTTCAATCAATTATATTTCCACAAGTTTAGTACTCCTCGATCTCACTGAGCCTCTGCCTCAAGTTCAAAATAAATTGTTTCACTCTGCTTAATTCTAACAACTGTCGTCGTCCAAGAAACATGAATTTATATTCCATTATACCACTATCATACAAGCATTAATAATGAATTATAACATGAACAGCATGATACAGTTGTAAACACTGGCATTTGGTGATATAGAAACTCCCAAAGCGACGGCATTAGTGACAAGTCATTTTTGAATTTGGTGATCTAGAAACTCCTACCTTCACTGTTTCAGGTTTTATTTCAGAAAACACACAAACTCAGGTACTATCGACTGATTGAACATGAAAAGGAACGTTCTAATATTATAGGAGTAATGTTTGTTTGGTCAGCAATCCACTCATTGTTACAACTACCTTGAGGGGGTTAAGTGCCTTTTTATCCCACTCTTAGTTGTTTGATATGAGAAGACAAATTCAGTTTATTGTCACACAATAGACCCAAGAACCTCACTTCCTTAACAACTTTAATGGTATTACCATCTATTTTCAATTCCTGATCAAGGTGGTGCGTCCGGGGCTTGCAGACGTGAACACAATTAGTTTTGTTCTTCAAAAATATAAAACCGTTTTCTGTAGTCCATTTCTAAATTCTCTTTATACACAACTGAATTTTGCGTTCAATGGCATTTATGTTTTTACTACTATAGCAAATCAAAAAGTCACCGACATATAATGAAGAATCTACCATATTCTCAATTGTACCAATGGTGTAATTGATTTCAACAGAAAACAGGGTAACAGATAGAATACTATCCCGAGGAACACCCAATTCTTGCCCGTGTAGCTCAGATAATATAGACCCAACACAAATTTGATATTGACAATCCTTTAAAAAAATTCTATAAAAAGGGGCATCCGTCCTCTCAACCCCATGTTAAAAAGGATCTTTTAAAATCCCATACTTCCACTTTGTATCATATCAGATCAAAGAAAATGGCGACCGCATATTCTTTTCTGGCAAAGGCATTTCTGTTAAACGTTTCAAGTCGAACAAATGATCTACACAGCTTCTCTTTCTTCTGAAACCACATTGAACATTCGCAAATAGATTGTTCGATTCCACAAACCAGACAAGTTGATCACTGATCATCCTTTTCATGGCACTGCACAGATAACTTGTTAATGCAACAGGTCTGTCATTGCTTGGACAGCGGTGGTCTTTAGTGGGCTTTGGAATAGAAATTATTGTTCCTTTTTGCTAGGAAGGTGGAAACCAGCCAGTCTCCCATATGTCATTGAAAATGGAAATGTATAAGTTCGAGTGAAGTTTGAGCAGATTTTTAAAAAGTTGATAGTGTTCTTCATCGGGTCCAATGGCTGTATATTTTGCTTTGTGCAAAGAGTTACTTGAAGTTTCCAAAGAGAAAGGTTTATTGCCCTAAGGGATATTTTGTTTAGTTCATAACCACCCAGCTTCATTTTATGATGTATCTGTTCTCTATTTAACACAACATGTTTATAATAATCATGTTTAATTTCATTTTAATGACATTTTTCTTGATTCATCTAGCTGTTTTACCCCCAGTATCATTATCTTTCGTATATGAATACATTTTTGCATGCAATCCAACAAATTCAAAAACTGGAATGCCACATGCTTCATATTAGAATTTACCAATCACTTTTTTTTTATTTTTATAAAAAAAAAAATTGTGAATCTACCGAATAGTCAGAATTATTAAACATATTTTTATCTTTGCCAAAAATCACTGTAGACAACTTGTGCTTCAATTTAATAACATAGAGAATCAGTATCTGTAAATAATAATTTAGCTTTAGTTCCATACTTTCTTAATATGTAATTAAAGTGGAAGTCGTACATCAATGTCTTAGAAAGATCAAGAATACACTTACCTGCATATGCCACCTTGTCGAGAGCAAGTGTCTCTCTGATCTTATGCACTGCTACTAGATTCTCATTAAAGATCTTGCAAGATACAAATGTTGGTTTTGAAGAATATTTTAAAAGTTTATCTTTACTATTTATTAGCTTAACATCCACACGTTTTCGTAAATTCTTCATAGTTTTTTTCAAAAATTGAATTATTCATAAGCTTGAAGAAATCTTTAGCAAATGGGTTTTTTGCTTCTTTTCTTTTTTTAGTATTAAAGTCAATGTACTGCTTGAGATATGGAGACTGATTAAACTCTACATACTTTAGTTACTTTTAGTCTGAGATTCATATACAATTGTAGATTATTATAATGCATTACATGTTGTGTTTTATTCATCAGTTCAGACTAGTTTGGATACACAACCAACAGATATTGTATATTTATTTTTTATCTGTTTACAATAATCTGAAAGCATATTACCATCTATCCGCAATCTCTTGAGTGCTTGTGGATACTCATTATGTTTATCATAGCGTGTGTAAGGATATTCAATATCTACTTCTAAGATAACCCCACTCTTACTGTTGTCTTTATATTTTGCTAGATCTATTTTTTTCAATTTGTTTATCTGTTGGCCATTTAAAGCCTCATGTGGGTAAATATTGTGACATAGCCCAACCATATAGATTATTAGCATCAAAATACAAATATACTCAGATGAGGTGCCTTCGTCATAGTTTTTCATGTATTTGCTGTTTGCTTTACTATACCTGTGTGTAATATATAATTAGTATCCCTCCACACATACTTTTCTCAGTAAATTGAAACATATCAACATCTGTCATTAATTCAAGTTTAATATCTATCATTTTTAGCATACTATCCCATGATAGACCTGGTGATGTGAAATACTGACATGGATCGAGTTTATAATATTGCATATACGTTTTTCTGAAATTCTCAAATACCTCTGTTAATAATAACACAACTATTTTGAGATATGAGTCATGATATTCTCCCATATTCTTTAACCCTTTAATCAATGAAGCTCCGCATCCACCCACATAATATACAAATTCAGCAGTTGAAAAAATATTATTTTTCAAAAAATTTCAACAAAACCATATCATGTGACCCCTCGTTGGAACGAGCCCGTCGAGCTCGTTCCAACGAGGGGTCACATGATATGGTTTTGTTGAAATTCTTTGAAACATTTCAAAAAATGATATTTAAAATAATAAATTTTGATATCGTCTGCATTGGGTAAAGGGTTAAACTGAATGTTTTCCATACATTTATAGTGTGATTATAGGAGTCATCTCTAATATGTTCATCGGAAAGTATACTGTAAAATTCATCTGTAGATGGTAGCCTATTTTTATTAAATTTTTCAAAGCTGTCCATATTCACACTTTTTCTTCACAAGCTTGAGTTTATTATCTCCAAATTCTTGTGATGTATATTTGAAAGCATCTGCTGGTAAATTATCAACTAAACTACCCAATCTACTGCTCATAAATTGAAAGCTATCTAAGAAAACTAATTGCTTACCTGGCATTAATGCCATATTGTTAGGAATTACATTGATATTCTGATTAAATTTACCAGTTTCTTTCATAATAAAATGGCTGTCATAACCTCTTAAATTATGGAAAATACTGAAATTTTATCTATGAGGGGAAAAGAGAGATTACATGAGTCATGAGCCGATCTTTGGTACTTACCAGTAATATGGCAATGATCTCTAACATTATATCTGTTTTTGTATATTTCTTGTCACAGATGTGACATTTGTTAGCTGTTTTGAAGTTTTTAATATCTACCTTTGTCATAATCATTACTTTATTGAAGTGTTTCTTTTTAATTTTTGTGCAATATTCAACATCTTCATCATGAATGTGTTAACTGCATTTTCCCCTCTATAGGTATGGACTGGTTTACTATATTTATTATCATAATAGCAAACAAGCTTATGGCCATAACCACAACCTGTATGTTTTTGATATTGATTTGTGTATGATGTTCCATTAAAAAGTGTTGTAGTATATACTTTCTCTGTAATTGCCTCAAAATCTTTATATATTAATGTACACAACTGTCTTTATGTTTTTTTTAAGAATTGTTCACTAGAGAAACATTGGAGGCAATGCATACAGAAATGTTTTCTATCTTTATGCTTTGTTTGCTTGTACATGAATCTATTAACATCGTTAATTAAACAATAATGTTGTTTATCCTCATCAGTTATTAACAACAGGTTTAATGTTTCATTGTTTTTCTCAATAGATATGTGAATGGGGAATGGCTGTTTATTTTCATACCCAAAATCGTTCACATCGATATTGTTCTGTTTTTCAATTTTCTTATATTGTTTCTCTTTAACTGGAAATTGAATTACGTTATAATCTACACTAGTAACGGTTTCTCTTAATTCTTTTGTAATATGTTGGGATGTTTCTTGACTGGTTTTAAGTTTTGAAGATGACACTATCTAAAAAATCCATTATCTTTGTTTTTCATATTAATAATTCCTTTACGGAAATGTCTAAGGTCAATTGATAAGCCTATGTATGACGAACCTTTTAATGGTAGATATTCTACAATATTAACATAAGGTACATCACTAGATTTTATTGTCCAGCCAGAAACCTCACTGACCCATTTTGCTATTCTTTCCTCAAAAACATCTAATGAAAACTTAACTTCTTGGTCAATATTGCCAACATTCATTATTGTTTCACAACAATTTTGAAAGTATGCAGTTATTAGGCTTTTTTTTGCCCACCTCACCTGCTGGAATGTTATCTTAAGTATCTCCCCATACTTTAAACCATGCAGTTCTTGTAATTCTTTTTCTAACATAGATGATATTATCTTTCTAGTTGTGGTTAATTGGATGAAACTGTATTGTATTTTCAGTCCAATTAAGTAATAATTTGCGTTTTTCACTAACAACTTTTATTTTGAATGATTTTGTACTACCCTCTAAGGCTTTTTGTACTTCAGTAATAGACATTTCAGTTTCAAAATCCTCTTCATTTTCAATATCATCTTTTAAGTTATTGATATCCATTTGATTTATTAGCCTTTTATTTTTCAGATTCATTTTATATATACTATAGTGTTATCTCTTTAACCCTTTACCTAACATGAAAAGCAGATGACACTTACAAATAAAATTCTTGAATAACTAATTTTTTTCATTTTTTGTCTCAAAAACATAGGTTATGACCCCTCATTGGAACGAGCTCGACGAGCTCGTTCCAAAGAGGGTCATAACATATGTTTTTGAGACAAAAAATGAAATTATAATGATAATTAATTGGCGATTTTTGAGAATAGCGCTGGCCTGTTTTGGCCATTACGTTGGGTAAAGGGTTAAATGTTTTTGCTTTTTTTCCTCAAGCCCATATTATTACCATTTTTCATATTCATTCTATCCATATATAAATCAGTATAGTCAAGATGAATTACTCTGTTCAAAAGATACTTCCACATTATATATTTCTAACATCTTTCAAAGGTATCCAACTATTGGACTTATCTGAGTATCTTTTCCATCTAACCAGTGCTATTTTCCTTTTTAAATCTTGTTTCATGACGTTATCAATATGGAACACATCTTGTTTGGCTTTTAATAGTTCTTGCTTGTAGAATGAACCTTGGATAATTTCAATATTTAGATCTTTTATTTTATGTTATTGGATTTGTATGTTGGATTTTATTAACAGTGAAAATCTCTTCTGTCAAACACTTTTCTTTTATACTTTGATATCCTCACTTTATCGCCAATTATAAATGTAGGTTTTGTTGTTTGTGTCTTTAAATCACCATATAGATTAAAATATACCAACCCTTCATTATTTTGTCTCAACAGGTGATATTTTTATAGAACTATGCTTTGTATTCTTATATTCCTTTACTAATTTTGGTAACATGCTTAAATACTGTGTTGAATTTCTTGCAGTAAATTGTTTCCACATTTTATTTTTTATTGTCTTATTCCATCATTCTACTTTTTACTTCATTTTCTGTAGAATTCAATTTTATAGTATGGTCTTCTAGTAGATCCTTAAAATGTTTATTATATAGTACCCATGACCCTTGTCAGTCCATAGAAACCTAGGCATTCGACCCTCTTTGTATATTTATTTAAAAGCTTCAGTAACAGTCTCTCTTATCTTGTCTTTCAATGGAACGATCCAAACATAATTCGAGAATACATTTATCACCATCAGAAGATATCTATAACCCCTATTCCATTTACTCAGTTGTTGCATTTCAACTAAATCAGAAGCCCATGTCTCATTAATATGATTCACAATTACAGGGCATTGAGCAAATTTACGTCTTATGGGTGTATGTAATTCATTCGCTAATTGTTCCCAATTTTTTACACTACTTAATGCCCTTTTCCATTTTTTGACACTCCTAATCCATGTTTTTGCTTAGTATTAATAAGAAAGTGAGTGGTAGATACCCGTTTAGGCATTTCTCCATATGGAATATATCATCTAATGGATTAACCACTTTTCTATCACATTCTCCTTCTTTTACCCATATCATAACATATATCATGTTTGGCTGAAATTTCATCAACCTTACTTTTTGGCTGAGCATACCATTTAGTTACTTCTCCAGTCACTTTATCATACTCTCATTGTTTATCTGTAACCTGGTTCTGTTGTAGAGATGACAACACGGTTATATATATAAATTCACATGGGTTCAGTTTATTGTCAAAATATCACATCAGGAAATGTTTATCATACAGATGAACATGAACCCCTATAAATAAAACAAAATACACAAGTATAAATACAAAGTTATCACAGCCATGTCAGTAGATCAACACTGTCTTAAATAGTTGAAGACAAACTGTCTAATCACTTGAGCTCCAAGAGCCCACAAGCTGACACACCTCAGTGGAACAAGCTCTGAGAGCTTATTCCACAGAGGCATGGCAACCGATGAGCTCCTCTGAGTGTATACTATAAATAAATACACAAGCTCACATAAAGGAGATATGAGCTGATGGGCCACACTGGGACAAGCTCCAAGAGCTCATTCCAGTGAGGCACATCAGATGATAAGCTCCTAGGATGTAGCGCTGTGAAATCCACAGCAGGTGCCAACCAACGGGCTTAGACAGGTGAGCCACACTGGAGCAACCTCAATAAGCTCATTCCAGTGAGGCACACCGATGTGTGGCCTCTTGGCACCATTGTCCAATATACATCCAACAATATACCAATGTAAATATATTCAACAGTGTTGAGAGGTAAGCTTCAGGGAATTACTTCTTTAAATAAAATACAAAAGATACAGATAAAATATCCACTATGTTACGCTAACTCAGAATGAGCTGCATATACATGCATCCACAGCACAGGCTAACTTGGTGAAGGAACCAAGTTATCCTGTGACCACCTGGGCTGTTTAATCAACAGCCATAACCTTGAAGCAATTCGTGAGTTTACGAATAAATTCTTTACAGATTGGTGCTCAATGTTACTTTGAGCTGGCAAAGCTTTATATATTTACAACAGTTAAAATCCAATTCAGCTAAGTTCAAGATTTACATACTGAGCTGATAAATAAAACAAGTACACAATCTACCAAATGAGACAACTAGAAATTGCCTTATTAAATTAGCAGCCAGACAGCTCTGTATGTTTACAGTTATTTTTATTTATCAGTGTTAAGGTCGCATACTTATGTGCAATGGCTAACTGTAACCACAACATAGATATTAACCAAATTCTAGCCAATCGATCATACCCATCCTATTTTACCAGTAAAGCAGAGCTTGTTTACCAAAGTAAACAAGCACAGCCTCACTACCTGTGGTTCCCATGGGGAAACAGTTATATAAATATATATTTAGCTAACAATGCACACCATCAGTGTGACAAGGTAGTTCCCTTCCAGCTGTCTATAGCACTTCCATGGTACAGTCACTTTGGGTACACAGATCCAAAACCTGGAATCCAGAAATATTTATCCCTATTCCTCCTGAGAATCACATTATGAACAGGAAATGTCAGGAATCAGAATATCAACAATACAATCTGTTTACTAGTAATTTCACAAATAATAAAATATGAAAAATTTACAAAACAACACAGCTTTCAGAAGGAAGATTGATGGTATGCCAGCCTGTACCTAACATTCTGCTCAATGCAGGTAAAACACAGTAGAGTGGAAACCAGTTATCCAATCAGATTGCCTTGGACAAGTTTTAGTGTTAAAAATACACAAATGTTACTGCAGTGGTCAGTGAGAGTAACTGAAAAAGCATGCAGTGTCATTGCCAGTGAAGCAAAATTATATACAATCAAAGCACACTCTGGACCTCATTGACCTAAAATAAAACTTGACATCATTCTCCACAGTTAAGGCCTAATCAACTGCTATCAGTAAATGGAACAAGCATTTAGTTATGCTTGAAGTTAAAACCTGAAAATGTATTGGAATAATCTCTGGGAACACCAAATTAATCCCACATTGATTGTTCCACCTAAACCTAAAATGTACAATAAATTACATGAGTCTGTGGGACTTGACTGAAACTAAAAGTATAACATTAACCCCTTTACCTGTACCTGCCACATATCCAAAGGGTTATAAGGTCCCATTTGCTTATATTTTCCAGGTGTAAAACCACCTTTTGGCCTTGGACGTTTACCAATGAGAGAATGTATATCTCCACCGTCAATAGACTTGACAAATTTAGTCTTAGTAATACCACAACTTGCACATGTACATTTTAACATCAATCGACCATTCTTAGCTTGTATGTATCTTTCAGTGTCATTAACATATTTAGTATACCTTTTTTCTTTAATACAACACATATATAATTACATTACATTATATCTTCATCAAAATTCTTTTTCACTCTTCTTCTTTCTTTATCTACAAACAGAGTGTTGTAATTTTTTTTATTATCAAACAGTGTACTATTGATTTTATTGTCTATTGCAATCATGTTGCAATCTCGAACATATGTTGGGGTATATAATACCATATAATAGCAAATTTTGTATCTGTTTCGGTATGGCATAATATGACTGTAAAACATATATTGGAAAAGTATCATGATACCTACCAACTGTGAAATGAATCACTATTCTGTCTTGTGTTTTATCACTAGCATTCATAAGATCATCAAAAACTTCCATCTTTTGGTTATCAGTAGCATATTGTTTTGTAGCTTTTATATCTTCTTCCGAGAGAATCTCTAATACCTGACACTCAGCCTTTTTTAGATATGCCATGCATCAATTTATTTAAATCTTTTAATTTCGATTGATGTCTGTTTGGGGTATAAACATGAATTTTATCATAATGAACCAACAGGTTTTCTAATGATGTGCATTAATAAATTGGTTTTACCGCAATTGCCTTTTTCCACAAATTAACAAACAAAAATCTTCATTGAAAAAAACATAATAATGTCTGTCTTTAGTTTTATCTTCTTCATATTCATAATTAGGAATAATCATCTATATTGATGCTCTATATTATTATGAATATTTAAAGAAAAGCAAAAAACACTTGAAGACATAAACACAATAGTACATATTTTTTCTTCAAGTAAAGATGTGGATGACATATAGACCCATTGGGTCGGTGCTGATATTAATGATTATCTTTATAATTATACAAAGAAAATGTATAGCACATGTCACATGAAATAAAGATATTACTACTACTACTACTTTAGAATGAATGATCTGAAAAATAGAAAATCAATAGCATTATGCAATGAAAGTATTCATAATGAATTAAAAGTAATTGGTGAGTATTATTGTAAATTCTGTTGGAAGCAAATAATGGAATATACACCAAGAAAAGAATTTTTGTTGTTGTAGAAGTGAAGATGTGGTAAACATTAGAGAACACACGTCTGTCAAAATTGTGGCTTTCTTTTATAATATGATTTGGTTCCATCTTATATCAATTCTTGTCAGACAATAAAAAGGAAATCAGTCTATCAATGGAAATACAAGATAATGATTTTTTTTCAAAATGGTCAGGCAGCCATCATTACTACATCAAATAAAATAGAGCAACATTCTTTTTAAAAAAGAATCCAGAATGTAAAAGGTCAATAACATTATATTATCTAATACACAAAATTATTAAACATTTCAACACGTCATATATCATAAATTTTAAAATAAAAGAAAAGCACTTATCAAGTATGAACAAATGTGGAAAGGTTTTGTAAATACACGCTTATCTTAACGCTTAAGTGCTATTCAACACTTATCTTAACACTTAAGTGCTATTGATCACTTATCTCAACACTTAAGTGCTTTATGTAACATTATAATATAAACAGATATCAATAAATTGAAGCAATTAGATGATAGAATACAAGCTAAAAAATAGTAACAAAGTTTTATGAGGTAGAAGGGATTATAGATATGAAAGAGCTGGATACCAACAAAAAATTGAGGAAAAGTATCAACCTATTTTAACATCACAATGAGAAACAACAGATATTATAGATAACAAACAAACAGAACAGATTGATTTATTAAAACAAAACCAAGAACAATTGATAGGTAAAGTTAACCGATTACTTCAATTTGCATATAACAGTGAGTTACTGCCACAAGTAACTCCTCCCACAATTGACCTCAGTGTGGGTATTAATCACAGTGTGATAGCAAATAATAATCTTCATCCCATTCCAACAATAGCTAGAAAGTAAAAAGAAGATTTATCAGACGCTCTTAATAATGCTAGTAAAGTGATACAAACACATGCACAACGTTAGGGAATACTAACAAAAAATTGAAAAGTAAAACAGAATGGGGGATGATAGGATTAAAGTAGAGCAGAGCATCAAAATTTAATTGATGTAAGTGATTCTTTAACAAAATATAGAGACAGCATATCTAGTTTAATTGAACATGAGGGTATAATCAAAGGACGTGGAATGAGAAAATGTAAATAGCCTAAATGAAATGCATATAAAATTCAAAACAATAAATATGGTCAGTTAATGATTGACATTAATAAGCTTTATAATGACATGAAATTAGATGCTTTCATTGATGAAAAACTCATATATGAAACGAAAGTGGATAGAAGTTTCATAGATCTTATCACTAAACAATTTGATAAAAAAAAGAAGTATATGCAGAAAGTTATACAGATTTTTAATGAACTCAATTCTTTATCACAGTTTCCTAAACATTTTTCATCCAAGAAATCTACATTATCTGGAGGGAATATTATATTTTATATTAATCCCCAAATATTGATGAAAAGATTGGAACTTGTTACTGCATCTCGAAATGCTGGAAATACAAGTATTAAACTACAGAATGAAGCATGGCAACTAATAGATGAATTGTTGAAATTGAAGATAATTAACAAAGATTTATATGACATCTATGTTAATAAAAATAATCTAGAATGAAGCATGGCAACTAATAGATGAATTGTTGAAATTGAAGATAATTAACAAAGATTTATATGACATCTATGTTAATAAAAATAATCTAGAATGAAGCATGGCAACTAATAGATGAATTGTTCAAATTGGAGATAATTAACAAAGATTTATATGACACCTATGTTAATAAAAATAATCTAAAGTAATAATATATATGGAAAAACCAATTGTATTAAATTCGGTAAATGGTGTAAAAAATAGCAAGTCTCATGACTTTACTATACTATTTCAGCAGCAGTTAAATCTTAGTAAATGTAAAACACATTATGTGTGTTTAGAAAAATTAAATATGTCTTATAGTTGGTATAATATTTCAAGGGCTTATCAAAACAATGAAATAAAATATTCACATGAGTGTGGTGAAACATGGACAACTGTTGTTTTTAGAGATGGGATTTGTTCATATGATGATCTTAGTGACCATCTATCAAGTGTTATAAGTGTTTCTATAAAAGCAAATAGAAATGGGTTATTATTAAAAGCTCCTGGTATTTCTATTGACTTTAATTTTAATGAGTATAATGTTTTTATTACATTAGCACTGGGATATCAATTAAATGTGACAGGAGGAAATTTTGCTGATCTATTTGGGTTAGATGAAAGTATAAATCAGCATTGTAATTTTGGTGTAAAACTACCAAATATAACGAATAACACTGACAATATACACGTTAGATGTTCTATAATGGCAGATAGCAATGTATCAGGTGTTTCTACAGATGTTCTAAGTAGGTAATAATGGCCGATTCTGGACCACTTTGTACATGTACTGTACAAGTAAACGTACATGTACGTGTACCGCCATAGGGATTCAGTGTTAAATCGTGTACACGTGTACAAAATGTCGTTTTTTCATGGTGGTCCAGAATCGGCCATTGTTTTTTGAGGCCCACAGATCGCACTTTTAACGTTCAAATACCCGTTGGCGAATGCACACATTCGACACGTCACTCAAAAGTGAAAAAATGGATGAAATTTTAAGAAAATCTAATTTAAAAATTTTCTCTCTACGTTCCCATCGCGGATTAGACCATCGATCCATCGTTGGTGAACGCGAGCAAAAAACGCTTTGCCGATTGTGGACCAGCATCAAAAAACGGTTTGCTGATTCTGGACCACCTATGGACCACCTACGTTCGCCAACGGGTGTTCGAACGGTTAATGTGCGATCTGATCGGCGAAACCCATTTGCCGATTCTAGACCAGGAAAAATCGATCTCAAAACGTTTTTTCGACGTTCGCCAACGGCGAAAAAGTGAGCGTAAAGCACCATTACTCATCGAGGACCCTTGCCGAGTCGCTCAACGTTCCGTCCACTCTTCAGATAGAGACCGTTTTCACTCAAAGAGTTGCCACCTCTAACAGGTTCTAGATACAATCCTTCACCGCTGTCATTTACGTGGACGCGACACACAGCTCCTCCCTTCTTCAAAAACAGTCCGCTGCCACCCATTAATTTTTCACTACCGAACTCACGAGTCCAGAGAGAGCTCCCATAATAATAATAACTCTTTGGCCAGCCGCTGATTTGTCGCGGTCCTCATAAGAGAAGGCCATCATTCCCCCTGCACCCCACCCCCCCCTTCCCCTCCTCTCCTCCCAGCATTCAGATATAAACTGCTTAATAGTGTCCCTCACTTCCTCTTTTTCAATTTCTTCAATAAGCATTCCTACCCTTTCCCTCGTGTCCCCCTTCAGCCATCTATCCTTTATTTCTTCACCCCACTTCTGCATTATTCTTCCAGTAAATTTTATTCTATGAGGTATATACTGTGGGCATTCCAAGAGAAAATGTTCCAGGGTCTCCACTACTCCAGAGTGGCACATTTGGCATCCCTTTTCTCCATCTCTCCCAATTTTTCCCCGAAGCTCCAGTGATCTTGATCTCAGTTTGAACAGCAGTGACCCTCCAAAGGTGCCATCTAGGTACTTCTCAAAAGCTGGCTTTTCTTTATATTGTAACCCCTGCAGTGATCTTTTCACGCTAACCCCTGCTCGCCAGTTTCGATTGCAATCTTCCATGACTCTCTCTTTGACAAACCTTTTGCCTTCTTTCATTCCTACTTCTATGTTTGTGACCTCTATAGAGTAATTGTCCATTAGTTCCCTCACATGTTTTGACCACCCCGTATCTATATTAGAATTCCAAATGGTATCGAGCATCAATTTGCACCACCGGTTGTCAGGCAGGTTTCTCAAGTAGTTAAAGTAACACAGTTTATAACCGACCTCAAATGCGGTCGATGCGAGTTTTCTACCTGCATCGCCCGTGAACGCTCGCATTATAGAATCGATGACGCCAGAACCGCCTTGAACGTAAGTTCTGACGTATCCCCTGTTCTTTATCACCAACATATTTATAGTATATATTTTGTTCTTTCACTGGTAAATCGTTTGTTGTTTAAATTACTTTTATTATTTTGTCGTGTAAAATTTACTATTTTATTTTATATATTTTTGTTTGTTTCTCTCTACTTATTATATATCAATCCTCTCTTTCATCGTTTGTAATCGCGTTTATTCAAAACCTGCTGTCTCAACAATTCATAGCATATGCTCACTATCTCATTATCTAATCCAGTGTCACCAGCGCGTCTACTTGCCATCAACAAACTCAATCTCTGAGACAGAGCGTCAGAATCGCTCAGAAGAAAAGTGGTTTTCACCCCTTTGCCAGTCACCGACTCCACGAACTTCTTATTCATATCCCATATGGGTTTCACCACTTTCGTCCACTTGTAACCTCTGTTGGCTTTGGGTCTAGTTTCTCTGGCATCGTTATTTCTCTTCATGGCGTGGGTCTGAACCAGAATGTCGCTGTAATTGTCGAAATCTTGCTCCATGTAATTAAATTATCATCATCATCCATTTCCACTTCAGTGTCACCCACGATTTTCCTACCGCTCGAATCCTCGCGAATTCCATACAACAGATCTCTCTTACCACCAACCTTGGACGACGCGACGCTATCAGTGGTGATAGTCGAAGCTGTATCATCGCTCTCACTCACATCGGTTTCGATTCCCATGGGAGCGTAATCCGGTGTAGATTGAAAGGAATACTGTTTTGTAAAATTACCGGGCAACGAACCCATTCTCAAAGAACTCTCTTTTACGGGTCTCAATTCTTCAACTATCTCCTTCTTGCTTCGTTCCTGAACCTCTGTCACGGTTTTAAATATTTTTGTGGTTTCGCGTCTCAATTCCATCTCTCCAAGTCGTCTGCTTCTGTCAGCCGATCGAATACTCTTCTTAGCACGTTCATATTCATTTAAAAGTTGATCTCTACGCTTGGCATCTGTGATGTGTAAAAACATTTTTTCGTTTTCTAAAATTATTAATATTTCCTTTAGAGTATGCTAACGTGAGTTATTATTATTCTCAAAATTAAATGTATAATTATTTTTATGTTTTATGTTTTAAGTAAATAAAAATCTTCTGTCTTTAATATAATAACTAAAACCAGTTGAGAAAAAACATTTTACAAAATGAAACCTCGAAAAATAGTTAAAAAATATTAAAATAACATCCGTTTCAAACGTGTTAAAAATCAGAAAGAACATGAATAATTAAAATCTCAAATAAAAACATCTCAGTTAATGTAACGCTTTTCAAAAAAATAACATCAATTAATCTTTTGAACTGTTTCCACTTTCATCCATAGAATAGTTTTTCAGTTAAACGATTTAACTGACAATTGACTCATTTGAATAAAAAACCCATAATACATTTCGAGCGTGACAAATGGCGTTCTCAGTAAGTTTATACAGTAAATATCCACTTTGACATGCGATCTGCTTGTCAGCTTGATAAAACAGACTGATGATTGTAGACTGACACCCGAATGGAATGGTTTAACATGCCGAAGGCACGCAGGGACAGTATGGGGAACAAACCCCTTTCGACCCTCAGTAACTGGACAATAAAATCCACAGCGCTTCCTTCGTGAATAATAATATTCGCGTGTCAGAACGAGCTTCATCGCAGAGTAACTCAGTGTAATGATTCACATTATTTTGATAAAATTTATTATTATTTCACTTCTGACGTAAGTGGGGATACCCACAGTGGATTTTTCCAAACTCAATAGAAAAAACTAAGTTTTTTTGGAAAACCCCACGATGGGTATTTCCACTTGTACAGTATAATTAGAGCTCCTGCACGCTACAATCATCATTGGCGAAGATCCTCCAGGATCGGCCACACGAAAAAAGGCGAGAAGAAATCTACGTGAATCCAAATGTATGGGGATACCCATAGTGGATTTTCCAAAAAAACTCCATTTTTTCTGTTGAGTTTGGAAAAATCCGCTATGGGTATCCCCACTTACGTCAGAAGTGGGGATATCCATAGTGGATTTTCCAAAAAAAACTCAGGTTTTTTCTGTTGAGTTTGGAAAAATCCACTATGGATATCCCCACTTACGTCAGAAGTGGGGATACCCATAGTGGATTTTTCCAAACTGTTTTTTTTTCTGTTCAGTTTGGAAAAAAAATCCTCGGTGTCCCAGAAACGGCATACCCCCATTTTTCCATGTACCAGAGGCCCAAATCGGTCTCAAAACAAAATTTTAAAAAATCCTTGATGAGTAACGGCGCTTTACGCTCACTTTTCTCCGTTGGCGAATGTCGAAAAAACGTTCTGAGGTAGTTTTTTCCTGGTCTAGAATCGGCAAATGGTTTCGCCGATCGGATCGCACATTAACCATTCGAACACCCGTTGGCGAACGTAGGTGGTCCATAGGTGGTCCAGAATCGGCAAACCGTTTTTTGATGCTGGTCCAGAACCGGCAAAGCATTTTTTGCTCGCGTTCACCAACGATGGATCGATGGTCTAATCCGTGATGGGAACGTAGAGAGAAAATTTTTTAATTAGATTTTCTTGAAATTTCATACATTTTTTCACTTTTGATCGACGTGTCGAATGTGTGCGTTCACCAACGGGTATTTGAACGTTAAAAGTGCGATCTGTGGGCCTCAAAAAACAATGGCCGATTCTGGACCACCATGAAAAAACGACATTTTGTACACGTGTACACGATTTAACACTGAATCCCTATGGCGTACATGTACATGTAGTTGTACAGTACATGTACAAAGTGGTCCAGAATCGGCCATTATTACCTACTGTTCTATATACACTATCCACTGAAAGTCTTTCATGAAGCTGTCCATTTCATGTTGAACCGAGACAGAAACTATATAATGAGGTTAATACTAACAATATATCTTCAATATGAGTATATTTGGCAACCTTATCAGAGTCAGGGACGGACCTGGGCATGCGCCAGTGCGTATTTGGTTCTGAAACATCAGGACCTGGCTCTTAAATCTCAGGAATAGGTTTCTCTGTTGGCGCGTAACTTATCAGATCATATTTTGATATTCTTTCGATGGATAATCGAGAGAGACACTCTTACATGTATTATATACATGATTATCATTTATCATTGTTGTAGAGTGCTTAGGTTAATACTTCAAGTCTTAATTACCAAGCATTAATCTTCACTGTGGTTTCTGATCAAGTCTTGGCTGCCTAAATAGGCAGCCAAGACTTGATCAGAAACCACAGTGAAGATTAATGTTTGCTATTGTGTACTAAATGAAAATGATGAGAGCTATTACATACTTGCAGTGTGTGTTAAAAACAGCAGTGTGACTCCGTAAATTGAAATCTGGCGCATGAATTGAAAAAAATAGGCTCCGAGGCTAGAGCGTATTTTAAATAGTCCTGATCGGTCCCTGAGAGTGATAGATTTAAATAACATCCCACTATATCTTACAGTTTTATTAAAGGAAGAATAATGTAGTATAATAAAATATGGATATTGTCAGATGTGGACATAATAGTGATGGAACAATGTCACATTACCACCAAATGGAGATGGTATTTTTAATATAGTTAAATATAATGGGAGTAAAGTTACTTCAGCCATAACAAGTATTGTAGCTAAAAATCTGGGTAAAAGTACGTGAAAATACAGTAAGTACAAGCACTGAAAAAGTAGAAGAAATTATTGGTAACAAGGTTGCTGATGTTATTGATAGTAAAATCATTAATAATAAATTGGAAAATAAAGTATATGAAATGAAAATAAATCTTAGAAAAACATCAGTCTAATGAAACAGTAGACTTGGAAATTCTTGGGGAAAGATTTAAACTTTTAATCTAAAATATATATATATTGACATTTAGAAATTCAAATAATGTTGAATGTTATGAATATATAGCGTATGATCAGCAAAATCAAATTCAATATCTGGAAGTTGGGGCTTATCAGAAGAAAGATGGTTATAGAATTATTGTAGACAGTTCATCTGATACCAACCTAGATGGTTTATACAATGCTAAAGTAAATAAAAAGCTAATGGTGTGGAATATCTTGAAACTGATAGAGTGGCAATAGCTGGTGACAGATATAGTATAATCAGTAACTTGGAAGTAAAATACAATGGACCAACAGACACACCTAATGTGAATCATGCTAATGTTAAAAACATTGTCAAATACAGTGATTGTTACATAAAGATAGCATATTCAAGCTGCTTTTATCAAAGTGGTGGTGCTGGTTTTGCTACCCTAGCAGGCAATAATGAAGGGTTTAATGTTAAGAAGAAATTAATTGAAGGTGATGCAATTAATAACCAGGCTTGTCATTTTGAAAATTGCAGGATGGCCATTATGGTTCGCCTCAAATCACCACAGGAGGGCCATTTAGGGTTCACCTAAAATGACCACAGGAGGGTCATTTATGATTTGTGGGGGCCATTTTGTTTCAGCCTGCTGGGTAGACAACTTATATCATTTTAAGGTATAGTATGTAGAGAGATGATTGCAACTAAATCACCCACAGAGTGAAGTTATTATCCAAACTATAACATTCAATTTTTATACATATGGACAAAAAACAGATGCAATGTTTAACCCGGAGATCCATTGGTTGAAACTTTGCCTGTGCTTGTTGTGCTTTGTAACAAATTTGCAATTATTGCCTGGGTGGAATCTCCACTCTGCAGGTGATTAAGTGATAATACACTCTCCATGTACTGTACATGGTTTGTGTAATTATGATGTACGTCATCACGTAATGTATATTTGGAAAGTTATTTACTGTCAAAGGGTGACTACATTGACGACACACTACAAACTTCACAAACTGTGCTTTTGTGACATGTACCTCCTTCAACCCACGAAAATTGCCGTTTGAGGCGACCGATTTTGAGGTGCCTTCGACTGAATTAATGGGCTGCAGAAATCGGGGTTAGGTGGACGTTTACCATCCACGGAATTTTGAACTCAGGCGGGCGACTGTGGCCTGGGCGATCACCTGTCTCAAAATGACAAGCATGAATAATATAACCCTTATGTTGAATTGTTATGATTGGTTCAGATCTTTTAAAGATAACATCTGTCCTTCTGGAAAACCTTGATATAAATATTCGTCTTGCAGTAGATAATGATGTTATCTGAACTAGAGATGATGATGATTCTGAAGCAACACTGCATGAAAGATATATTGTAACTAGGATGAAGTTATGGATATAAAATATTTTCTTTGATCCAGCTGGTCAAACACTGTATTTAGATGGATTCTTCACACCCCATAAATGGATATATCTGAAGGATCATGTTGCAGTATCTCCAAGTACACAACAACAAACTGGCATGTTTAAGATAGCTTCACGCATAGATAAGCCAAGACAAGAAAGATTCAGAAACCGAAAATCCATTTATTTTTAGCACATATGCAACTGAGAGTTCATTCAGTACACATATGGGGGCTAACTATTATCTGACTGGTAGTTTTGTCGGATATACAGATTATCAGCAACTGTATGGATTAATTTAATTTTTTTAAACCAGCAATCAGATATTAAAAATGGATCATTAAAATTAAGATTTAGATATACATTATCAGGAGGACCGCCTGCAGCCTTTAGCTTTATGCTTTAGTAATGTATGACAAGATATTATGATTGATGTAATATCTGGAAAGACTAGATTACTTGCATAATAATATAATCATATACATAGGATGATAAATTATCAACCAATCAAAGTTAACCAGTCAGATGGACAGAAAAAATCATTGTGTCAAGCTTATTCTAATAATAAGGCTGTTACAATCCGTTCAACTAGAAATAAACTTAGTGGAGATTATGAAATACTATTAACTAAAACTCAAATTAATAAAATTAAAAAGCTAAAACTCAAAATAAGATAGTTGATATTTATATCTCAAAAATGCTAATACAAGAAGCAGTTCAAAAAGGTGGATCATTATTGGGGTCGATTATGAGTATTGCTGCAAAGGTATTGCCTGCATTGGGTAAGTATACTCTTCCGTGATTGGCTTTAGGAGCAAACAAGTACCCCAGCAAGTCATGGAGTAGATAAAATAGTAGGAAAAGGTGTTTGTGGAGGTAATAAATATTTTATTCCAAATGAAAATATGAATAAACTTTTACATAAATGTTAACTGAGAAACAAATTAAGGATATATCTTGAAACATCATATAAAATGGTTTTGGGTATGGAAATTGATTTGAACAAATCACAACGTGGTGGATTTAATGGTACATTGTTAAATAGTATTGGAATTCCTATGTTATAAAGTGCTTTTGGTGGAAAGGGTCTACAAATAGATTGTGAAAGGAGTTAAAATTAAGGGATTTTATGCCACTATCTAATATGGATATTAATGATTGGATGAAATATTATATACTTAATTAATTTTCTTAATTTGGGTTTTAGTTAATAGTATTTCATAATCTCCACTAAGTTTATTTCTAGTTGAACGGATTGTAATAGGATCGCATAGATTCGTCATGTGATATCCAGTCATGTCCAAATTACCTGTCATGATGTCACCACTCATCAGTTTTCCAAACTTTTGTGTCGTCCACATATTCTTTACTGATAGCACTCATGTTGAAAGGAGGATCGCTTGGCAGACCGTATAAATTATTTTCATTCATGTCTATACCCTTAATTATTTTACCACTGTTATCTTTAATGAAATAGAGTCTGTCAGATTCTTTGCTCACAAATTTTTTATAAGCTGCTATGCTAGAATCTACGTATTCCTTGTTACTGGCATGCAAATCTTTAATAGGTTCTGAAAGACTAACTATCTTATGCCATTTCATGTTCATGTCCTGTTTTTTTAAAATAATGTGTTCTATCCACATATCTCTTAGTCACCACATTTCTCGGTTCGGTGGGATCTTTCACGTTGACAATCTTGTGAGAATCCATTTGCATGTCCTCGGGTGTGTGTGTGTAAACATTTTGAACAAAATAATTGAGGATTTCAATAGTTATGGGATAAGACCCATACAGAAAACAGAAGATATATCTAACTAATTGAATATTAATTACATTTACAGCAGTTGCCAGTATGGCTGTCACGATTAATTGATTAATCAATTGTTGATCGGTCATGGCAAAATCGATTAGTATTTTTCGTTGTCGAATAATCGGTGAATTATATCCCGTTTTAGAAGTTTAATAATTAAAAGAAAATATGTTGAAAAAAACTATTGTTTCTAAAGGTAAAGAGTTAAGAACATCGATGTTAAACCCCAAGAAGCTATTGGAAGCATTTGTCTTTCAGGTACATTCATCAAAGCTTTGATGTTCTGAACTTTTGAACCGTCAGTGTAATAATCAAGACCGGTCGGCAGTTGCGAAGTTCGCAACTGCTGACCAGTCTTGATTATTACACTGACGGTTCAAAAGTTCAGAACATCAAAGCCTTGAATGTAACTAAAAGAGGATCGTCTTCGTTGGTTACTTGAGGTAGGTCAACTGACTTCAACTTCATTTTTATCGACTTCAAAGAGAAGGAGATGGGGGTCATCTAGGTACGATCAGTCGATTATCATCGATAATTTGAGACGATTAATCGATTCCTGAATTAAAAAATCGTGACAGCCGCCCTAGTTGCCAGCATCAAAGTAAATATAGTGTTTTATGTGGATATTATTGTATTTACTTTATTATTAATGAATGATCAAAGGGTAAAACATACTATGATGTTATAAAATCTTTATCAGTTACAAACACTGCATACAATGAAAAATTTATAAGAAATTATTTTATATAACCTTATAATGCATATGGGAGTAATTAATGATAACGTTTCTGTTGAAGCTTCTGTTGACATAACATCACTGAAGGATGACATTAACAAAGCTGAAAAAAATTTGCAAAGTACGATAAGTGATTTAGAACATGTAAGAAAAGAATTAGAGAACTTCATATGAGTTGATGGATTAAAGGCTGAGCTAAGTGTAGGAGAGAAAAGACTTACCAATCTGGGTAATCCAAAACATCAACTGGACGTTATCACAAGAAAGTACGCCAGCGAGAGACATAAAACATTCTGTAGGTATATTAAAGAGAATTATTTGAATAAAATACCTAACGAGGACATGCAAATGGATTCTCACAAGATTGTCAACGTGAAAGATCCCACCAAACTGAGAAATGTGGCGACTAAGAGATATGTGGATAGAACACATTATTTAGAAAAACAGGACATGAACATGAAATGGCATAAGATAGTTAGTCTTTCAGAACCTATTAAAGATTTGCATGCCAGTAACAAGGAATACGAAGATTCTAGCATAGCAGCTTATAAAAAAATTGTGAGCAAAGAATCCGTCAGACTCTACTTCAATAAAGATAACAGTGGTAAAATAATTAGGGGTATAGACATGAATGAAAATAATTTATACGGTCTGCCAAGCGATCCTCCTTTCAACATGAGTGCTGTCAGTAAAGAATATGTGGACGACACAAAAGTTTGGAAAACTGATGAATGGTGACATCATGACAGGTAATTTGGACATGACTGGACATCACATGACGAATCTATGCGATCCTATTCATATAGGTGATGCTTGCTCGTTGATAATGGTGATTGTAAGAAAAAGAAATGTTTGACCTGTAGTGATGATCTAGGCAGAACAAAGCAGTGGTCTAGAATCTGGAAAAGCAGAATGGTCTTTCGGAAACGGTGCTAGTGGACCTATTCATGGTAAGATCGGTTTCACCATGCTACAGAGGTGGTCGGATACTTCGAATGGGAATGTCGTCTAGAAATTTTCTTGTTAGTGTGGGAGATCGACTCATTGTGAATGGTGTCAATGAAAGCGAAATGTACCATATTGAGAAACGCGAGAATCAATATTTCACCACGGTCATTTTTCCCACTCTTTGCAGTAGGAACAAGGGGACAGAATTAATTTTATGATGTCTATTAGCGATTCAACAGCTAAGAATTCAATCATGTGTCTGCTGATAGACCTCAATCCACTGATTTGAAGGGTTACTATTATATAAGCCATTTAATATAGATGAAACAAAATTTCTGTTTGTTTTTAATTGTATAACGGAAGATTTAAAAGAATCAGATATAGAACAATTAAAATTTTTATATAGTCATAAAAACGGTACTGGTGTTGTTCAAAGGCTTTTAAGTATTATTCGAGATGGATTATACTTCTTAATATATCATCAATAGGCATAACCAGTGCGGGTGTTATTGCAGGTGCTAAAAGTCTTAATCCCATCGTTCTCGGGGTTATATATGGTTTTGGTATTATGATTCAAACAATTTTAACTATCAAGGATTATAAAAGAAAGACTGAATATTGTTGTTTTGCATACACGAATTATGATAAAATATTAATCGAATTACGCTCATATTTGCATGGTAAAAATTATGATTATAAAGATTTAATCCACGAGGTTTAGATGGTTGATGACCATGTATCTGATTGTTTTCCAATAGTCACACATTTTGAAAAGGTGCATACTAAAAATTTATACAATGAAAAAAACATAATTATCTATGCTCCACTCACTTTGTTAAATCTTCTTTTGTTAACCATACTATGACAAATGCCAGGCTCAACTGTTGTTAGGATATCGTGACAAGGATCCTGCACCCCTGCCTATCAGTATAACCATACAATATGGATAACACAGGAATCTTTCCCCATTCACTTCACTTGTTACTTTTATGTGGTGTCTTGAATGTATACCATGAAGACAAAACTGCGTTCTAGACATGGGTAAAAGTGTTTCGACCCCCTGCATACTTTTTCCGATGTCTGCTTAAAGTATATGGGATTTGGATTAAGGTACAATTACGTGAATCATTACCATATACTTTAAGCACACATCATAAAAGTCACAGCCTACTTAATACTGGGCCATTGGGTTTAATCCATGAATCATTACCAAGGATGGGACCCCCCCTTCACCCAATTCCCCCCGATGCACGACCTGTGCGGCCTTGTGCTTTCACGGTCTGTGCAGAATTGTGCCACATGGTGGTCGGCTTAACCTTATGGCTGGTGCCCCCAAACCCCCATTAATGTGAGACCATGGCCTTTTCCGATGTGTGCTTAAAGTATATGGGATAAATTGTGTAACATAGGTCAATACCCCCCATTATCTGTACTACTTCTTTCTTTCTTTCGTTCTTTCTTTCTTCTTTCTTTCTTTCTTTCTTTCTTTCTTTCTTTCTTTCTTTCTTTCTTTCTTTCTTTCTTTCTTTCTTTCTTTCTTTCTTTCTTTGACAAATGATGGGTCAACATATTTTACATCACTGTACTCCATGATCATAGCGGAATCAGATATATAAAGGTTTAATCCATGAATCATTACTAAGGACGAGAGCCCCCCCCCCTCCCCCCCCCCCCCCCCCCCGAAAAAAAATCCCCCTGATGCACGACCTGTGCAGCATTGTGCCAAATGGCGGTGGGCTTAACCTTATGGCTGGTGCCCCCAAACCCCCATTAATGTGAGACCATGTCTTTTTCCCATGTGTGGTTAAAGTATATGGGATAAATTGTGTAAAATGGGCCAATACCCCCCATTATCTATACTACTTCCTTCTTTCTTTCTTTCTTTCTTTCTTTCTTTCTTTCTTCGACAAATGACGGATCAACATATTTTACATCACTGTACTCCATGATCATAGTGGAATCAGATATATAAAGGTGTAGGGTATCCGGTGAAGTTTGTGATCAGTGTGAAGGGCATAGCCTGTGCATTCAGCTTGGAGGTAACACCATGAAGCAAGAAGAATGTCAGAAAATTAGTTTGTACCCAATCACTCAAAATACGGCAGCTTGGAAATGCCAAGTAGATTTTACTTAATAGAGTAACCAATTTTGCTCTCCAGTTATTAGCAATGTCTATTAAGTCAAAGACTATTTCATGCTAGGTGGGATACAAGCATTGCAGATGGTATTTGCCTTCCCCTAAAAAAAATACCCATTTAACTGCCTTGATCAGAGCTGGTCGAGCGTCTATTTTTGTGATGTCTTCTGTTTCGAAATGAGTTTTGACGGATTTTGAATGATTTTATAAAAAAAGAAGAAAATTAGAACTTGAGGTTTATGACCTCTTCACCCCGATTAGGATGAAAATCTTTTAAGTGACGTTTTTTCTGCTTTAAAATGAGTTTTTAGTTAATCTTAACAAGAACAACACAGGTATGCACACCTACATGTTCAGAGATATGGGTCTGAAATTTGGTACCTAGGGGGTATTTTTTTTATTAGGACTAACATGACGGGGGAATTTTAGGTACATAGTTGTTTTAAC